>JAFBJQ010002931.1:0-113599 GCA_016785345.1 Trinectes maculatus
TAACTGATAAAGCGACTATTAAGGTGATCTTTTTGCACAGTCACACAGAACGACTGTCAGAAGAAATTATTAAATTCAAAGCCTACCCAACTGACAGTGATCTGAATGATGTTGCAGAAGCTCTCGTAAAAAAGCATCCTTGCCTAAGAGAGCAAGGATCTTTTAATGGCTGTTATGGCTGGAAGATCAGCCTTAAGTATAAAATGGCCAATTTCCGTACCAAACTAAGAGGCCTGGGATGTCCTGAGGTGACCATAAATTCAATGAAGAACAAGCCCAAAGACAGATCTGTGGCATCAGTGAATGTTAAAAAGCCCAGAAGGGCTGAAGTTAACTACTGTCCGCAGCATCCAAAAGGTGAAACCCTTGACAGTCTTGAAAATGAGAGGATTGAGCTGCTTTCAGAGATTATGAAGAGAAACAATGACTCTATAGTGAATGCAAAAATGGACAAGACTTTCTCATACAGAAGGCAAGAAGTTCTTCAAGGACAGCCCATGGTTGCAGATTTCAAGGAGAGATGGCCAGCTCTGTTCACTGTGAAAGAGGTGCATACTCTTTACCTGCTTATTGTTTTTGTATGCTGCCAGACTGTGCTTAGCATTAACCAAAAACAAGGATATGGATAATGTTATGTTTAGTAGACTTGGTCACTCCTTTGATATTGCAGAGGTAGTTATCAACAGCTAGTAATTTGTTATTCATCCTTCCTATGTTCTATATTGTGATGTTCTTATAGGGGGAGTGACAAATGCTTCACTGATGTTTTTCAGATCGATGCAGAGTTCATGCGCATTTCAAATGTACCTCTGCTATCTACATTCTTCGGTGCACTGGACCAGTTCTCACCACACTTGATGGAAATCTTTCAAGGCAAAGGTGGAGTGGTTGGAAGAAAAATAAGACGTCTCATGGCAGTTGTGTCCAAGGTTTGTTTTAAAATAAGTAGACCTATGCTTGTGAAAGGCATGACACCCATAACAGTTGCATGTACATAATTCTTTCTACAGTACAGTGTGCCAGGAGAAAGTGCATGCAAAAATGTCTAAATGAATAAATACTCTGGTTGCCTCATTTGGTGTCTGATTTAGCTTTGATCCTTTTATAGATGTTGATGTTATACTTGCCTTTTGGGTTCTCAAGACCAAACTTGACCACACACTAATGGTCAACACTTTACAATCAGTTTACGATAAAAACTGTGTTCTGTCAAGAAGCTGTCTAAAATGTTGAATGTTATCAAAATTTGTTCTTTTTTTTACAGGATGTGTCACGGCTGTGTCCTCCTGGTTCACCTCTGCCCTCAGTAGTTTTCCACTCTTCCGGCCTCTGCTTCACTCCTCCCCTCAGCCACACCTCCTCATCAGCTCAACTCACCTCACCTGGTTTCACAGCTGCAGCTCATCTCATCAGCCTGGCATATAAGCTCCTCCAGTGCTCTCACTCTTTGCCAGATTGTTCTCTACCATGCGAGACTTTCCAGCGTTACTTCTCTGCCTGATCTCCTGGTGCCGACCCTGCCTGTCCCCGACCTGCTCTTCTCGCCTGCCTCCCAGTGTTTCGACCTGCCTTCTGCCTCCGACCTCGTGTTCAGCCTCAGCGTCTTCGACGTCTGCCTGCTCTCCCGGTATTGACTCTCCTGCCTGCCTCCCAGTGTTTCGACCTGCCTTCTGCCTCTGACCTCGTGTTCAGCCTCAGCGTTTTTGGCGTCTGCCTGCTCTCCTGGTTTGGACTCTCCTGCCTGGCCTCGACTACTCTGCAGCCCTCACCATACCGGGACCTCTGCCCCATCTGCCTGCTGGTTTGGTTTTGACTCCCACGCCTGTAAATAAAGAGACATTTCCCACTGTCCTCTAGCCTTGAGTGTTGCATCTGGGTTCCACACACCCCTGTCACAGTACAATCTGGCCTATCCCCGACTCCCGGAAACAGCTGCAACGGTTTCTGGGTTTCGCCAACTTCTACCGGCGGTTCATCCGAGGGTACAGTACAGTGGCCACACCCCTCACCGCTCTCACCTCCTCCAAGGTTCCCTTTCATTGGTCCCAGGCAGCAGAGGAGGCTTTCCAAAACCTCAAGGCCCGGTTCACGTCTGCACCCATCCTCCTGGTTCCTGACCCCGAGAGACAGTTTGTGGTGGAGGTGGACGCCTCTGATGTGGGAGTGGGAGCCGTTCTCTCACAGCGATCTGCTGAGGACCAGAAACTGCACCCCTGCGCCTTTTTCTCTCGGCGACTATCCCCAGCCGAGAGAAATTATGACATTGGTAACCGAGAGCTGTTGGCTGTGAAACTCGCTCTGGAGGAGTGGCGCCACTGGCTGGAGGGAACTAAGCTTCCATTCTTGGTCTGGACCGACCACAAGAACTTAGAATACATCAGTTCAGCCAAGAGACTTAACTCCCGACAAGCCCGGTGGTCCCTATTCTTCACTAGGTTCAACTTTTCCCTGTCTTATCGGCCAGGCTCCCACAATGTCAAGCCTGACGCCCTTTCTCGCCAGTTCGTGGAGAAGGAGGAGACTTTTCCCAACCCAGACACTATCCTCCCAACTCCTCGTCTGGTGGCTTCTTTGTCCTGGGAGGTGGAGGAACGGGTAAAAGCGGCTTTGGAAGACCAGCCGGGTCCCAGTTCCTGTCCTGTTGACCGCCTGTTTGTCCCTCTGGGGTTACGGTCCGACGTCCTGCAGTGGGCCCACGGCTCCCAGCTCACTTGTCACCCAGGCATTCGGCGCACAAAGGAAGTCCTGCAGCGACGGTTCTGGTGGGCAACCATGGAGGAGGACACTAAAGACTTCGTCAACGCCTGCCCAGTCTGCAGTCAACACAAGACCCCCCGCCGGGCCCCAGCCGGCTATCTGAAACCCCTGCCAGTGCCCCATCGACCCCGGTCGCATATATCTCTGGACTTTGTTACTGGTCTGCCACTGTCGGATGGCAACATTACCATCCTGACGGTGGTGGACCGGTTTAGCAAGATGGCTCACTTCGTGCCCTTACCCAAACTCCCTTCAGCCAAAGAGACTGCCGAACAGGTTCTGCAGCACGTTTTCCGGATCCACCGCCTCCCCTCTGATGTGGTCTCGGATCGTGGCCCCCAGTTCACCTCTGTATTCTGGCGAGAGTTCTGTCATCTCATCGGGACCACCTCCAGCCTGTCCTCTGGGTATCATCCCCAGTCTAACGGCCAATCAGAGAGGATGAATCAGGGGATGGAGACGACACTCCGCTGCATGGCCGCTAAACGTCCCTCAACGTGGTCAAGACAGCTGTTGTGGGATGAATATGCCCACAACACCTTAACCAGTTCTGCCACAGGGTTGTCTCCCTTCCAGTGTGCTTTTGGTTTCCAGCCTCCTCTGTTCCCAGCTCTGGAAAAGGAGGTTTCCTGCCCTTCCGTGGAGACCTTCATCCGCCGCTGCCACCGGACCTGGACCCCGGCCAGAACTGCTCTCCTGAAGGCGGCCAGTCGCTACTCCACAGCCGCCAACCGTCGCCGCTCCAGGGCGCCTTCCTACCTTGTGGGCCAGAAGGTGTGGCTCTCTACCCGGGATCTTCCCCTGAGGGTGGAGTCCAAGAAGCTGGCTCCTAAGTTCATCGGGCCATTCCCCATAGAGAGGATCATTAACCCTGCAGCTGTCAGGCTCAAATTGCCCCGCACCATGCGGATCCATCCTACATTCCACGTCTCCAAGATCAAGCCGGTGAGTGAGAGCCCACTCATGCCTGCCCCTCAGCCACCACCTCTTCCCCGGATTATTGATGGGGGTCCTGCCTTCTCGGTTCGCCGCCTGCTGCGTTGTCGTCGTCGGGGGAGAGGCCTCCAATATCTCGTCGACTGGGAGGGGTATGGTCCTGAGGAGAGATCGTGGGTGCCAACTCGCCACATCCTGGACGATCAACTTATCAGAGATTTTCATCGCCGTCACCCGGATCAGCCCTCCAAACCCCACAGCGCTACAAGAGGTACCAAGGGAAAGGATCTGTCCTCCCCATTGCCCAAGTCGTCCGGTTATGAAAAAGAGGAGGAGGAGCTGTCTTCGGGGGAGGACGACTCACCTTTGGAGGAGGAGGAGGAGGTGGAGATGGACGTCTCGGATGAGTTTTAGCCCTCCTCCTGACCCCCTCCACCCACCCGTTTTGGCATGGTCATTGGTTTTGGGACGTCAGGGGCCGTCCCTTGAGAGGGGGGTTCTGTCACGGCTGTGTCCTCCTGGTTCACCTCTGCCCTCAATAGTTTTCCACTCTTCCGGCCTCTGCTTCACTCCTCCCCTCAGCCACGCCTCCTCATCAGCTCAACTCACCTCACCTGGTTTCACAGCTGCAGCTCATCTCATCAGCCTGGCATATAAGCTCCTCCAGTGCTCTCACTCTTTGCCAGATTGTTCTCTAACATGCGAGACTTTCCAGTGTTACTTCTCTGCCTGATCTCCTGGTGCCGACCCTGCCTGTCCTCGACCTGCTCTTCTCGCCTGCCTCCCAGTGTTTCGACCTGCCTTCTGCCTCCGACCTCGTGTTCAGCCTCAGCGTCTTCGACGTCTGCCTGCTCTCCCGGTATTGACTCTCCTGCCTGTCTTCGACCTGCTCTTCTTGCCTGCCTCCCAGTGTTTCGACCTGCCTTCTGCCTCCGACCTCGTGTTCAGCCTCAACGTCTGCCTGCTCTCCCGGTATTGACTCTCCTGCCTGTCCGCGACCTGCTCTTCTCGCCTGCCTCCCAGTGTTTCGACCTGCCTTCTGCCTCTGACCTCGTGTTCAGCCTCAGCGTTTTCGGCGTCTGCCTGCTCTCCTGGTTTGGACTCTCCTGCCTGGCCTCGACTACTCTGCAGCCCTCACCATACCGGGACCTCTGCCCCATCTGCCTGCTGGCTTGGTTTGGTTTTGACTCCCACGCCTGTAAATAAAGAGACATTTCCCACTGTCCTCTAGCCTTGAGTGTTGCATCTGGGTTCCACACACCCCCGTCACAGGATGAAACAGTTAATATGAGACGAGCATGCATCCTCAAGTCCTTGTGCACCTATCTCAATGAAGACCATGAGAAACTTGTGAAGGAATACATGGTGAGTTGCTCATTCATGTTAAACTCACATTGAAAACTAAGGGTTATGAATATAACTTAAAGTATGAAGAAATACTGGATTCATTTTTTTTCACACTCACTCTCAATTTCATGCAATTTTCTACATGTCAATGATACTTCCTGCATGGGGTTGACATACGTTCTGTCCACTGGAGAGCATTCTAAATTTACCCATAAACATTTTATATTCTGAAAATTTGACAGCATTTGAAAACATTGATTTAAAAAAAAAAATCAATTTATATTCTGTCCTCAAAATTCATTCCAACAGCCGTTGGAATCGTTCACTTACTGAAAATTTCAGTTCAGTTTTATGTGATGTACTCTTAGAATGTGATCCATATACTTTAGTAGCAGCTGAGGTTCATAGCTTTTTTGCAATTGTTCTGTTGTGTGTCAGTTTCCTATTTTACTTTCCAGGTTCTTTAACAAATTGCAGTGATCACTAGGATATCCAAACGTTTTGCAATGCATGTATTAGTATTTCTGTATATCTCTCAACTTCATGACCTCCACAGGATGCCTTTAATTTGTACTTTTCTGCTGCATAAATTGTCATATAATTATTGGGCTTTCCCAGATCTTAACATTGCAGTTGGTGTATAGATTGTTGTCTTGCCTCCATTCTCTCAACAAACTTCACTGAAACTCAGAAAATATATTTGTTTTATTTTACTCCACAGGATACAGACACTGATACCACGGCTTCCATGGAGCAGACTGTGATGGGAGTATATGTCATACAGAAGGAGGGTGCAGAGCCTGGAGATGACCCTGAGGACATTGGCATCCTGATTGAAGGCGCACAGGTCATCGATAGTTTGGGGAGCATTGCAATTGCTTGTGCTCTGTTATTTGGACTGATATACTGTTTGAACTTGAACTACCCACCAGAGCTCAAATGCACTTTTGAAGTTCTGCAGAAGATTCTCCTGAACCTGGATGGGCAGAGGTTGTCATCAAAGGCACAGTTCCTAAAAAACAAGCTCCTGGCATCATGAATAGGTTCATTCCAAAACAAGTAAAGACTGATACAAGGAAAAGGGACTGTGACTGGAAAAGTTGTACACAAACAGTGCTTTCTCTTCAAATGTTAAGTAGAGAAATATACCATCAGTAGTTTTGTTTTCAGCGCCTGTTTTGTTTGGTTATATCATCCTTAAAATGGAGTAATTTCATTTACAAAGATCTTTTGATATTCTATATTTTATTCTTATACATGGCATAAAGTAATGTTGCACTACAGGTAAAGATTTTTTTTTATTATTGGAATTGTATAGTCTTAAAGAAGTGCAGATATTTGCGGTCATCGACCTTCTTGCTGCATTATGTCATTTTTGTTTTTATGAGCCACAAAAAAATTGTAGGCTATAATTTTGTTTAATTTCTTCATTTTTATAATGTTTTAGAGGCCATGTTCTCACAGAGCCAGTTAATTGCGATTGCATATTGTAAGTTTATTACTTCTTGAAGCCACTTTGCTTAGGAAATCAAAACTGCATTCTCAAATTCAGAATAATAGGTTGATATTTGAGACAAAAAATGCAAAAATTACTCTTAAAAAGTCTGAGAGATTGCTTTAATTTGAGCTGTTTTCATCAATAATCAAGTTAAAATGAAAGTATCTTTTGTTCAATTTTCACTGTGGCTTCTACTGAGTGAACATTGCTGTGGATATTATATCGTCTATACTACATGCATTGCTGTGGGTGGAATTGTTCTACATGTTTGTTATTTACTTAGCTCTCCTTGACCCTCTGATTTGGTCTCTTTTGGTTTTGGTTTGGTTATAATTAGGACTGTTGATGTGCACTCTAATTGCAGAATTGAGACCCTTGCCGTTCAAATTGAAGGGATGTATGACATCAGATGTTAAAATGAGAAATTTGACAAGGACAAGAGCTGTATGTTAATTCAAGTATTGAATAAAATGGTAAAATAATTTTGGATTGTGGTCATTTGATTTGATTGCTTAAGGATACTATCAATGTAAACAACACTAATTGAAACAACACAACATTTATTTGTTAAACTATCAAAAACCACATTAGTTCATTCAGTTAGACTGACATAAGTAAAAAAAGATAAAACCAGTACTTGTTCACTGAACAAGGCTGAACTTAGTTGCACTAAATGGTTTGCCCAATGTTAACTGGATTTAAATCAGTTTAATTAGACTAACAAAGGAGAAACATTTTAATCCAACAAAAGGCACATAAATTGAACTGACATATTCACATCATGTTACACCAACAAATTCACACTGTGTTCAAATAACACAGTCAAGATCGGTTGGTTGTACTTGATCTGTTTAGATGCATACAACTGCTGATGAGGTGTTCCTCAAATTCATCGACTCAAAATGATGGTCTCTAGACGGAGTCAAAAATGTATTAATTTTACATTGTTTTATTAAAAGTCTTTGATTTTGATATTGGGTCAAATAAAAATACAGGTCAAGAAATTACAAACGACAAAAATAACCTTAAGTTGTCAGTTGGTTGAAACATTTGATTTTCACACATTCACTAACACAATTAACAGTTCTCAGAATTTAAAGAAAGCAAACTTCAAAAAATGTTGTAGAATGTAGAATAAAAATCATGAGTTCAGCTACTTCTGGGTATATTTATATTTTGGTCTTCCTTTTCTGAACAAAAACAAACTGTGTAATTCAAGATGACAAAATCAGATTAAAAATATCAATCTTTCTGAAATTCAGCTCAGTTTGTCTGATTTTGACCTCTAACCCTAGAACAGACATGTGCTGTAGACAGTGACCTTTTGACTAATGTCTTGCAGAAGATTCTTTACAGCAACCTCCAGCTCCACCAGCAGCTGTGCCTTCACCTCAAGTGTTTGTTGGTTGTCATTGTACGACTTTTCCAGCTCTGCAAAACAGGGAACAGACTTGAAACACTGCATCATTGTTGGATATCTCCACAGAGTCATCTGACATTTTTCTTATTTTACAACATGACAATGAGATTGCAGGTGTTATGTCAGCATGATGTCACCTTTCAGCAACTGCAGCTTGCTGCCTGCCAGCAATAACAACTCTTTGGCTTCCTGTTGTAGTGACTCAGCCCTCTTCTTGGCATCAGCCACACTCCCTGCCTTCTGATCAATCAGCTGCTCAACTGCAGCATACTTATCCTTTAGGTCTGCATCAAGGTCCTGAGTAAACACATAAAGATATGAAAATTAACCTACAAAGTACAACTGTGCTTTACTAGCCAATTTACTGTGCAATTAGCCTTGATTGCTTAAGTATCTGACAGATGAACTCACTCTCTTGACCTCCTCAGCAATTTTTTGGATGCTTGCTGCCTCCACATTGGTCTGTTCGGTGCTCATAGTGACGTTCAGAGATTTTTCTATTAGTAATGTTACATCTTGCTCAAGTCTTTGCAGCCTCTGAGTGGCATTGTTCAGCTTCAACTCTGCCTCTGTTGTTTCAGACTGTACCTGATTCCAACACAAAAAACAATACATTACAATATCACAATCATAAACAGTACCAATCTTATCCGTACAACAAGAAAGCAGAATGACACTGCGAATTTTTAATTTGTTAGCACCCACATTTAATGTAGCGTACCCTTGTGTGTGTCTGTTAGTGTCCAAGCATTTAGAATCATTAATACAGTGCTACATCAGTACTGACTGTGATGAGAAGGTGATTGGTGTTCTGGATATCAGTGGCAGCCTGCTGAATGGCACTGCTGGCAGCTGTCTGAGCTCTCTGAGCTTCTTCCAGAGCTTGCTTCACTTGCTCCGCAGAGTTCTTAACATCAGTTGCTTCATCACTGAGCAAAAGTAGAAGGCATTTGTTAAGACAGAAAAAGAAGTGAGGCTATTAAAATCTTGAAAAGTTTCAAAACACATGCAAACCTTAAATGTATATGGTCACAGTTGAAACATATTTAAAGCACCATGTTAGTGCTTGAGATAACATGAAACTTACCTGGCTTTACGGGCCTGGTCCAGCAAGTTCTCAGCCCTCTGGATGTTATCAGCACTCTGCTGCAGTATGGTCTCCACATGTTCCAGTTCTCCCACCTTCTGCCGGATCTCTTCGGTCAGGTTCTGCAGCTGAGCTGGTGTAGTCGGCATCTGCATAGCCAGAACTTCATCGGACACTAGCTCGATGCTCTCCAAGTCTGCAGCATCCTCTGAAACAACAAACAGGTTATGTTACCCGTCTGATCATCTGACTGCTGCTCAAAGAGCCAGATTTCTTTAAACCAGTCAATCTGAAATATCGTCTTGGCTAATTAATTCATAAATGTGTCAGAGGGTAAGGGGTTATGAAGGAGGATTTGCTTATTGTTCTTTACCTACTACATCCACAAACATAGCAGCACCTATTTACGTGTATGAATTGCAATGTCTTGGCTGTCTGCTTTGACTCAAACAATAATTAAAACCAAAAATATACTTTGAAACATGTAGTCTGGAGTAAATTGGACATTGCACTCTACAACAAATTTCAAATCACTACAAAGTATCAATGACTTCTATTAAACTAAACATGCTGGTGTGCAAAAAGTGTACAAACTTTAATTGCATACCACCATGTATGGAATAATGTAGAAAAAACAAATATCCTTGGGAATTTAACATTGCTCAGGTTTTTAGATAAGACTAACCAAATGTGAATCATTCTGATAAATTACAAGACCCTTCCAACTTCTTACACAATGGCACTGGTCGGCGCTGGGGCCTTAATTATAACAGTATTAATGTTAAACTCACCAATCTGCAAGTTTGTATATTTAATTTACTGAACCAATGAGAGTAAGTCACAAGGTTCTTACCAGCTCATAAACCAGACGTTTGTACTTAGTATAGTTAAAAACATACGCGTTAGAAAGTCTCTGATCTGTCTGATGAGACTTCTCAACTCCTCATTACTGCGGTTGACTTTTTGTTTGGTTCTGTTAGTCTTCATCAGAACATCTTGAGCATTCAGTTTCGCTTCATCCGCCTTCAGTTTAACCTCGGATACCTGAAATATAAAATCCAGGTGAAACGAGCCCCACAGTACATCTGAACCACAGGTCAGAAATTGTTAGATTTACCATCTTGGACAGTTTTTCAACTTCTCCCATGGCACTGACGATTTCCTGTTCGGATTCTTGAGCCTTATTCCATACACTGTTGGCAATCATCACCACACCTTCACATCCTTCACCTCCACACCTGGACCTCCCTTTAGTGTCCACACAGCCCAAACCTCCACAGGGAGACAAACACAAATCCTGACCCAGTAATGGACTGCCACAGGTCTGTTAGAGAAAGAGTCAATTAATTTCAATTTGCATGCCGATTTATTTGTATAACACCTCAACATACATTATCTCATGGCACCTTTCATTCAAATTTTGAGCCTTAACCATCCATCTACATACACAGGAATAATAGAGATTAATATGAAGGAAACAGGTGCACTAAAATAATATAAATGTGTTTTTTATTTTGAGCATGAGTATTATCTGATCCATCTCACCACTCTGACACAGTATGAACTTGTTAGTTTGAAATAAACTTAAGTTTAGGTTGTAACCGCTTACCTTGTGGCTAATCTCTGATAGGTCAAGAGTCTGCAGCTCTCCTGCCAGGTCATCTAGTTTCTGAGCATGCTCAGTGTGTCTCTTTAAGTACTCCTCCCCAGTTTGGTTCAGTTTCTCCTCTGTGATTTGCCGTAAAGTGACAGAGCTTTCCACACTGCTACCATTGCTGATAGTAGAGGAGTTGGCACGAACCTCAGCTGCTACAGACTGGTGGAAGTACTTCGTGATGCTGTCTGTCGCCCCTGGCAACATACCATAAAAATATCAACTAACTAATTCTACTCAAAGAATGACTTATGCATATGCTTTATTAATTGTATTAATACAATAATGTGTCAACTCCAGTGTATTTTAAGTGTTTGGCCAAAAGTTAGCCCACATGGGGCAACATCAGTCACAGTCTCTGGCCATCAACAAGATCCACGAGTTCTTCGGAGGCTTATTCAGAAAAATTCCAACCCACAGACCTCAACCTTGAGGATTAAGAACTTAGATCCATCCACACAAACACACCACACACAAACACCTTGAACTCTGTCTTTTTACCTCTCATGTCTGAGTTTTTGATGAACTCGACTTGATCCAGCAGCTCCTGAACCGTTTGCTCCAACTTCTGCGCATCCTTCATGACAGAGTCCAGTTTAAGTTTTGCAGCAAAGTCCTGGTCCTCCACCTGGACTAGAGTCTGCTCTGTGTGATTGAACATCTGGCTCAGGGTCCTCATCAGGTCACTAGGTGACAAAACAAAAAGGTGTCAACAGTTACTGTTATTTGAAGTAATTTAATCTGAATCATAAATAAAATCGCAGAGGACATCTCTGTGCAGGTGCTATTTCTAATTAGTTAAGTTAATATCACCTGGACTGTTGCAACAGGTGCTGGATTTCAGAAAGTGGTTGTGAAGCTAGGTTCTGGTTCAGGAGAACCTGGATTTCAGTGGTACTCTTCTCCATGCTGTCGATGGACTTCTTGTAAGGTCCACTGACTCCACTGGCTTTTAAGGCATTGACCTTGTTGACAAGGCGGTGTGTATGATTGGTCAGCTGACCAATGATGGTGTCCCACTCAGCAAAGCAATTGTGGCATATTTGGCAGTCAGGGAATGTTCCTGAGAATCCACGGGCACAGACATCACAACGTGGTCCAGACACACCCTCAACACAGACGCACTGACCACTGACTGTGTTGCACTGTTGTTCAGAGATACCGCGGGGGTCACAGTCACATGCTGAGGAGAAGAACACTTATTAACGAGCTGCAGATAACAGGAGATCTAGAGAGCTTCAAGTCAAAGGATCGGTTTCACATTTTCATACCAGCGAGTATGGTATTCTATAGCAAATGATCAAACACTCTGCTGGACTGTCAGTATTTAGCCAGTTAACTGACAGTAAGTCACATAAATTGCGAAACTGGCTAAGTTCAGTGTACCGCAAATTAGATGAACAGACAACCTCTAACCCCCCCATACACAGACACACATACACACACAAACACAGTATATACACACACATCCAAAGTCTTGGAACATGTGGAGGATGTTTCTGTCAAAACAGACTTAACAGGAAGAGTCTGAGACAGAGTTCCATTTCCTGTTAACAAAAAATATCTGGTGGTGTGTGTGCGAGAGAGACTTAGACAGACTGGGGAGGGGGGGGGTGTTAACATCTGCTTTGTATTAAAGAGCCTAAAGCTGCAAAAACAGACTGATGTTGATCAGAGACATTCCAGTTGCATTTTAAACAAAAGCCATCTGTCCTGGTCCCACAGTTCCTGTCTGAACAAGAATGTGAACCTTGTGAAAGAGATGCTCCATTTCTTTCCATTTTGTTTCCTTTTCTCTATCATGCCTCCCTCCACTTATCCATTTGATTGTTTTTTTTTTCTTATTCTTTTCTTCTTGCCATTGAGAGGTTCAAAAAGGCATTTGGTTTTGTGTCCATGGTGATACAACCAGTGTTACAATATGGGTCACAGAAAAACATGCTGGGAGTTGCAATGTTCCCAACAATGCAACAGAGCACGAGTCCACACAGAGATTTGAACAGAGCAATCTGCCCAGTTGAAGATGCAACAATTCATTTAGATTATGAAAAGAAATGTATTTCTGTTTGCATATTATAGACAAACCAGGGGGGGAAAAGCTCTCTCAAGCTGGTTGTGAAAACACCTACCGTGACATTTAATCTCTGGGTCTCCCCAGAACAGTTCTTTACAATCCCTGCATGTTCTTCCTCCAAAGCCAGGTTGGCAGGAACACTGACCACTGATCTGTGGTCAATAAACAAGCAGTTTTTATTTTACAAATACAAACTAACAAGAAAAAAAACAAGAAAAATCACGAGAATACCAACTTGAGAGCTGATGGTATCAGAGGTGACTGCTCCACGGGGTAAGTTTAACAATAATCTTGGACCAATTTATGGAGTTGATATTGATACACATTGTTTTGAGAACCTTAATGAGGAGGGTTTTTTTACCTTTCTGTGTCTCTCTTATGGTCTTCATTTCACATCAAAAACTTCATCTTTTCCAGAACACTGACTTCAGTACAAAACATAAGTACTTTTGTATTTTTTGTCCTCACCTCATTGCAGGAGGTTGTGTATGAGTGTTTGGCATCACAGTCACAGGGCTGACAGCCATGGCCGCTTGCCATGTTCCAGGTGTCTGGCGCACATTGGTCACAGTGTTGACCAACTACATTTGGGAGGCAGTGACACTGACCACTGCTGCCATTGCAGTAACAGTCCCCAGGTGATTGACAGCTGGAGGGATCACTGCCCAGCTGGTTACAAACACATTCTGTCAACAAAAAACATAAGGATTTATCATAGTTTTTGAACCTACTACTTAGTCAACCCTTCAAATCTCATCAAACTTGAAAAATGAGTTTCTGTTAAGTTTAGGCAAAAAGTAACACAGAGTGCCACCATGTTTGTAAAGATTTACATTTTGAAATAAAGCTGGAATTCAGACTTCTGCAAACTGGAAGATTGATTTCAGCAAGAGTTAATTGTGGATCTGAGTCCAGTTTAAGGTTATTCAAATATCAGCAATAATGACAGTTGACATTGAAACCCACAAACCCAATTGTACTCACTTCTGCAGTCCTGCAGCAGAGCGTTGCCATAGTAACCCAGTTTGCAGCTTTGACAAGCAGCACCCTCAGTGTGGTACAGGCACCGCAGACACTCGCCAGATTGAGCATTGCAAGACTCTGGGTCCAACATGTCAATGTTGTTGTTGCATGGACAGAGCTGACACAGCCCACCACGCTCACCTGGGTTTCCATAGTAACCAGATGAGCACTCATCACAGCGAGCACCTGGGAAGGAAAGGCCACAATGGCACAACACACATTGTACACACTTAGGCTAAAAGACTGATGATTTCTGTCGAAGTTACAGGGGTTATAGGCGTTACAGATATAAGGTAAACCTTTTTTTAAAAAAATCATACTTCTGGGCAAGTTACTGAATTTTCATCCTTCATTACGCCATCACATATCAGTGCAGTCTTTTTCCCCCCAATTAGAGTAATAGGGGTATATTTCTGTACATATTTCTTTTTCTATGACCTCTTAGACTTTTTTCATTTAAACCCACATGCCGGTGTAATGACTACATTTCGCTAAATTTCGCCTGTAATGACTAAATTTCGCCAGTGTGGGATGAATAAAGTTCTAAATAAAGATCTTAATGTGCTAAAAAAGTGGAAACCAAGGCAGATGGTGGCTGACTCATACAACTGCCCACCAAAAGAAATCGAACTGTAATAACAGACCTACAGTCATATCACATTTCTGCTTTCTGTTTATATCTACTTAAACCACAAAGCTACCTCTCTTTCAATTAAAACCTTGTATGTCCCAACAGGATACAGCTGTTGATTTACGACAAGCAAGAGTAAAAACTTTTTTCATATGGGTTTAACGATGACAAATGTTTGTTTGCATTATGTTATGGTTTCTTAACAGTAAGTATTTACCTTTGTATCCTGTGTTGCAGGCACAGACTGCTTGCTGGGACTCGTCATGCAAGTAACAACTTCCTGCGAATTGGCGGTAGCTATTTGGGCCATCAGGACACATGCAGGGACGACAGTGGTCACCTGACCCCAACACAGGGTCCCCATAGTAACCATCCAGACACCTGAAAACACGTGACAAGACAACAACAACAACAACAACAACAGTTAGGACAAAGAAATCTCATCTGTTGATGGTAACATGTGAAAGGAGAAAACAGAAGTTTTTGTATTTGAACTGTGCTTTGTCGTGATTTAAACCTGTCACAGCTGTGCCCAGTGGTGTTGTCTCTGCAGCTGATGCAGGATCCATTATTTGGGTCACAGTTGTCCGTGTGTCCGTTGCATGAGCAGGGTCGGCAGGTAGGAAAACCCCAGTGACCTGGCAGACAGCGATCACACTGCCGACCATATGCCCCCGAAACACAAACACACTGACCAGTGAAAGGATCACAGAATGGGTTCTGTGATCCCTGAGGGTCACATGAACATGCTGAAAAAACAGTTAAAAAATATATATATAATAATGTAGAAAAACCCAACATAATTTACCTGCACCTACAGTAAGTTTAGCAAATATAACAGAAATAAATAAACAATAAATATTTCACAATATATTACAAATTAAAATGCTACAAATAAATGTTTTGTTGTAGAACTTAGTATACTCAGTAAAGCTTTTGAATTGGTCTGGAATGTGAGCAGAGAGCAAACAGTACGCACGCACACAAACTATATGTTAGTTAATGTTCATGATTTCAGACTATTGACTGACTGGGTCCAAACCTCTGCAGCCGTTTGGTCCAAACTGGAAAGTGGCCGGGGCACATCTGTCACACTTCCTACCGACAACATTCAGACGACACTGACACTGACCCCCGCTGGGGTCACACATGCTGCTGAGCGAGCCTTGTGGGTCACACTGACATTCTGAAAACAGGAAATTTTATAAAACTAACAAGCATCAACACTTCAAAGAAAGCGACATCTCTACAGATCCTGTCTGAGAGAGAAATAATGACAGAGTGAGGAGCTGGGAGGTCTGGGGGTTTTTGAGGAACATGAAGAGGAAGACACCAGTTGAGTCTTGTTGAGGTGGAAAAAAAAAAGTGTACGAGTGTAACAAGAACAACATTTAAGAAAAGGGAGCATTAAACGGCCAGGGAAAAGAGAGGAATACGAGGATAATGATGGGGATGTGATGGGAAAATGAAAAGCTCAGCAAAGTCAGAGTGAAGCTGTGAACTATATGATCCCTCATTCATTTTTTTAAGGTTCCCCGCTTGTGTACCTTTAGCTCCCTGGTGCAACATAGCAGAGATGCTGAAGATGAAGTTTCTGCAAATGTCTGTCATTGGTGTCTTGACGACACTCTGGCTGTTCTCTAGGCAACGATAACGCTGGAAAATTTCCCAACCGCTGTTTCCATTGGACTCTCCTCCCTCTGAGGCTGTGAATATGTCCAGGTTCTTACAATGTGGCATCAACACAATCTGAGAATGAAACAATACACAAGAATAACTGAAGAAATATGCCTACAAATGCTTTACTTCAAAGTTCTTACAGTGAGGTAGTTAGAGGATGTGAAGGTATAGGGAAATGCAGCTTTAACTATGATCCCCAGAATCTACAGACAGAGAGTGGAGGTATGAGCCTTCACACAGCTGATTTTTAAAGAATTTTTCTACTCGCCCATTTGCCACTGTGACAGTACATTATGAATAAATTAAAGTATCTCTGATTCCAGAGCTGAAGGATCCAAATCTTACACTATGATCTAACAATCAAACATTATGTTCCATCCATCAATGCACTGTGTTCTATGTTCTCAGACTCGAGGGGCCTTGTGTGGCCCTGCATTTAAGAAGACGTCTGCTGACTCAGGGATATCCTACCAGGCCCCATTGAAAGACATTTAACTGTCAATTGTCTGAATAACACGACATCATTTCAGCTCTGTTAATTAGAACCTTGAGCACATGAGGATCCACACTGCTCATCTACCTACTAGAGACAGAGAGGCTACTATTGCCCCTCTGACTAGTGTATCATGGCAACACAGTACAATCCTCCTTAACACAGTTTTTAATTCACATTATAATACAATTACAACTTTTTTTCAACAAGAGAAACCTATAAGGGAACCTTGCGTTCCATCAAGTGCGTAAAGATCAGAGCTGTACAGTTTCCTCACCGAGTCAATGAGGGTGTATGGCGACTGTACATCACTGAGTGGCGAGTACAGTGGCAGACTGAGGCGGACTGTGTAGTTCAGACCAGACTCAAAACAAACTGGTCTGGGAAGAGCCACATACCTAAAAGACAGAGATCACATTTTGTATGTTTTACACACTAAAACACTTTATTTCAGGAAAAATTGAGATTTTCTTTTGCTTTATATACTGTAGGTGTTCACTGTTAAAAAGCCACTTTTTCACCACTTAATGTCAAAAGACAAAACTAGAAGACAAATAATGAAGTAACGCAAACCCTCCATCATGTGACTGTTACCGTGAGCCAGGATGAAGTGAGATCATCTGGTTGTCATCATCAGGTACTGTATTAACACAGCGGCTATCAGCTGCGATGGGACCAGGTCTCATCACTGTCATCAGGACTTCCTCCCACTGGTCCGGCAGCTGTGACACGACAAACATGTCACTACAGCAAACACTACAGCGTTTATATATAAATATATAGAAATAAGGTTTTTTTCTCTTTATATACAGTATTGCCAGAAGGCATTCTGTTGCAGTTAGACTTGCTTTTGGCCAATAATCTATAATAATCAATAACACAACATGAAATAGACAAAAATATTAAAAATCTAAATGGGAATACTGTGGCATCACACACTGGGGTCATGTGCATCTTATTGACCTTAATGATCAATGAGCTGTGTCTGAATGGGAGCAACTAGTCTGCTACTTATTACATCAACAAATACTGTTTGCCTGCAGCATACAGAAGTCTTGTGGTTTGAGTAAGAATGACTTCCTGAGATAAATACACTTTTCAACACCTGCTTGTGTGTAAAAAGTAAAATCTTCCAACCACTACCTCAATCTTATATTTCACTATAAACACCATCAAGGCACACAAGTACACAACTAATTAGACACATTAGAGATTTCGTTTTGTGAATTTGTGCATTTGTAATAAATTCATATTTAATTTCACTGAGAATAAAGTGATGAAAAAATGGCCAACCTATTCATTACATGTAAATGCAAAACTGGGCTCTGATACACTTACAAATGAATACTACCTGAGGCTCGTAGCGGATAAGGATGTCATACTCCATGGAGTGAGGGATGTCGTCCACTGAAAACTCCAGGAAAGCCCCCTCTGGGACATTGACCAAGCCAGTACCTGTCCAAGTGGGACTTCGGTCCTGAGGATAGGGCCTAGGCACGACTGTCACTCCCTGAAGAATAAGATGAAAGCATGAAACCTGATGACAAAACTCTGACCATCGCACTTGTGGTTAAGTCATAGACGCTAGATGTTGCAGACAAAAAAAAAAATCACAGTGCCATTTTTTTCCAAAATGGTGCCGCCCTAGGGGTCATTGATGTCCTGATCTACATCCCCCCACCCATCAGATGCCCAGATGTTGTAAAGAGTGTCTACAGGCATAACTGAGACCTTATGATTAAACATGAGGCTGGATGTTTGCAACTAAAGGTCAGAGCAAATGTTATGTTACGTTGTTATGTTATACAGTGACTCACAGGTCCAAATGTAGCTTCCTCGGCCTCGTAGGTGTAGTGATCCAAAGCAACAAAATAGAATCCAGACTCAACCTGATCACAGCGTCGGCCAAACATGTGACTTTTGCAGATGCACTGACCATTTAAGTGATCACACCTGCACAAACACACAAATAGACACTGTGAGGAATCCAGTAAAGACAGAGGTTAAAGTGTACATTTTAGCTCCTTTCAGGTTTATGGAGCAGTTCAATTGTATGATTTCATATAAGTTACAATGATATGTACAGAGTAATTATATCTACAGCTGCAGAAAAAAGGAAGACATTAGACTGAGGCTGCTGGCAGGTTGTTAGCAGTGATTTAGTCAGAAACTCACTGGTTGTTGACAGCCCCTCCCAGATCGCAGTCACATGGTCTGCATCCATCTATATCATTACTGAGACCCCAGTGTTCAGGCTGTGACACACACAGATACACGCACACACACACACGCACACACACACGCACACACACGTTAATGATTTTGACAATTTGAACATTACTCCTAAACCCTCAACCTGATTTATAGCTCCTCCACTTTATCTGCATCTGTGGAACCTGATTTCAACCTGTGGCTTATTCACACTTTCATCTACTTCACACGCAAACACAATGAATAGATCTCAGAACTTCATATTTTACAGTGTTTTTAGTAAAAATCATGTACAAAGAACAATATGCTGAGGTGAACATTAAAAATACAAGAAGTTAAAGTTACACTCTGTGTGAAACCACCAGGCTTAATCTTCTGCGTGTCTTATTCTGACATGACCAGAGTTCAATTCAGGACAGATTCAGTTTTTCCTGTTATGTGACTGGTTTATTGTTTATCATATTGTATCATGTTGTTTTATCCCACACAACATAAGTTCATGTCATTTCTTACCACACACTGGTTGCAGTCTCGCCCCGTCACCAGACGCTTACAGAAACAACTTCCTGTTTCACTGTCACATGGATTTTCACCAGGAACGGTTCCCATGGAGTTGCAGGTACATGCTGAAACAGGCAATACACACAGACACCTTATACACACAGTACCAATAACATATAATACAACACATAATGCATAAATCCACACTAATACTCATTATGCATTATTATTGTGTGTATGTAAAGTCCACGTTACACAACATCTACATGTTGTGTAACTTGCTGTGTACATGTGTATGTGAATACTTTCACACCTTTACAACCTTCAGGCTCATCACTCAGCCCATAATGTCCCTCTTTGCAGTGCCCACAGCGTTCGCCCTCCACATTGACTTTGCAGCGACACTGACCAGCTATCAAGCCGCTTCGAACGTCCGTCATGTGGTCACAGATTCCTCCATTCAGAGACCCCACAGGGTCACAGTTACACGCTGCAGACACACAAACAAAACAATAACTGATGATAACGTCTTCATTGAGCTAAACTATATATATAACGCCACTGGTGTGAATGTGACGTTCAGTTTCAAAGTTAATGTATTTAGTTACCGTGTGTTCCCCATCTCTGTTTTGGGCAAGTGACAGAAAGTTCAAAAGTAAAAGTTTCTCTATGAGTGGTTAATTGTAGAGCAAATGCCAAACTAAACACATTGAGTCTCATTCTGCTTCATCTGCCAGAGTTCAGTGTATAATCGAGATGTAGGACTCAAAATTATAAGATGCTTGGAGAAGTTTTAACAAGAATGACAGGAGAAGAAGGACTAATACTTGAATATGCACACTCTGCACAGAAAGACCCCTTCTGAACCAGGATTAGAACCAAGAACCTTCTTAAATTTATAAAAAAAAATACATTCTTAAATCTGTCAAATGTTATGAAAATGATCATTTAAAAAAACGTACAAAATACAAAAGGCACGTGTATTCTGAACAAGCTCCTTCACACAAACTACAGATAAAACAGTAATGACTCACGCTGGCAGATGTTGGGATCTCTCACATCTTTCTCTGGATGTTGGTAGTAAAATGGTTTACACTGCTCACAATTGTGTCCGGCTGTGTTGTGTTGGCAGTTGTCACAGACACCTCCACTGGCATTTCCTGACGCCGCGAACACAGCCATGTCAAAGTGACACGTGTCCGAGTGCTGGTTACAGTTGCACTCTATATACACCACAAAAGAAGATGATGAAGATTCAGTCAGACCGACTGACACTGGGATGTTCGGATTAGTATTGAATATTATATACACACACACACACACACACATATTTTACAGAAAATACAGACTACATCAGCAGAACAGACTCACTCTTGCAGGCATTGGTGTTGCGTCCCTCTGCAGGTCTCCAGGGAAGGTCATGGTAGAAGTCCATGCACTTTTCACAGTTCAGACCTTTAGTGTTGTGGTTACACATACAGTGACCATGTACCTGCAGAAACACAATTTATTGTGTTCACACACAATAAATGAAAAGCAAAGAAATTTTTGACATTTGTATGTGAAAGGCAGAACATGGATTAATGGTAGCTCTGGCTTGTGCTTGAAACTGCTCAGGTCCTTAAATGTAACCTAAAGCTCATTAACATCATTAACATCCAGTCACTGAATAGCAGTGCTGAGATAAAAATTTCTTCCTACAGGATGAGCTACTAATCAGTGAACCTGTCGATGGCAGGACCTACCATGCCTTCTCTGGCTTGGCCAGCTCCGTGGACAGGGGCACACTCCGAGGCATGCCCATAGCAGAAACAGTTTCCACGGACCACCATGTCATAGACTGCATAGTAATACTTCTCTTTGATTTCAACACGAGAGTCCAACAAGTTGTCTCCAAGTGTGTGAAGTTTGGTAAACTTCACCCGCAAGTTAGTAATCTTTAACATATCTGAGAAAGTCAAAAAGGTCAACAAATTACCAATAATGATTACGACTAACAGCTCATATACTCAATGTGTGGTGTAAGGAGACATACTCTGGATTCTGGGGCTATAAGGGTCGCTGATCCTGAACGCTGGATCCAAAACTCTGAAAATCACCTGCAGAAAACAAACATTTCACTAAACTGTTTGCTTTTATTGAATAAATGAATATGTATAAAATAATGCGCAACTTTACAGACATCACAGTGCTGTTTCAGCAGATAACTTATAACAGCTTATGTAAGAGTATACGACGTCTGCAGTATTTCTTCAGGGGGGGCATTTGCTCAAGAAATTAAAGACACTAATGAAATCATGGTGGAAACAATAGATCGCACAACAGCACTTGGACCTCAACCCATAAGATCGTGAGCTGAGATATTCCCGCATTTCCTTTAACATCAGTTAGACCAGTGATTTTCAGTCACTGTGCCGTGGCATGCCAGTGTACCATAGGAGATCGTCATGTGTGCCATGGGAAATTGTCCAATTTCACTTAATTGGTCAAAAAAATATTTAGTCACTGCAAATGATTGTTTTTTTGCCTGTGTTGCTTTTTTTGATTGCTGGTGTGCAATGGGATTTAGCTTCATGTAAAAAATGTGCCGTGGCTTAAAAAAGGTTGAAAAACACTGAGTTGGACAACAGCAGTCTTAGAGCACTACAGTACCACTACAGTACCACTACAGTACCTCTCCTTCAGTGGACGGCTCAATGTCAGAGTAACGCGAGTCACAAATGACATCATCAACCTTCTGCATTGGACCCTGGGAAATGTCGGGGAAGGACGTCTCACAGTCGTAGGCAAAGTATCGATAAACCTGCCACATCTTCCCAAAGTCAGCTGATCGCTCAATCACCATGGCAGCAGGGCGAAATGTCTTCAGAGAGAAAACCAGGTCACAGTATGATTTAATATGTTCTGCGGCGCCAACAACAAATCAACACAACATGGATGCTCAGGTATCAGATTACCCACAGTTCCCTGCTGTAGAACCATCTGTGTAGAACTCACCTTAAATGTCATGATCAAGTGAGTAAAATGAAACTCTGCCTCCAGGTTCAGCTGGATGGTGACGTTCTCCAGACCTGTAGAGACAACAACAGTCGTGTGACCATATGATCAGTAATTAACTGATTAAATTTAATCTCTGAACTTTACATTAATATGAACATGGGACTGCATATTGGCCTCATTGTCACAATGTAGGTGTTTTCAAAAGCAGGTCTTTTCACTGAAACAACTGAGATGCTGTGACTCAAAAACAAGCTAATAATATTTTTCACAAAAACATTACACATCTCAGAAATCTCAGAAATAATAGAATCAAATAAAATTTGATTTGCATGACAAATAAATATTGATACTATAAAATAAATTATAAAATTATATTCCCAAATCATAACTGGGCTCACAGGGCGGGGTCAGAACAAACCTTTTAACAGTGGGAAAAAAAACAAAGAAACCTCAGGGAGAGTCAAACATGAGCGATCCCTCTCCCAAGATGGACTGGCGTGCAATGGATGCCATGTGTACACAACATATCTACAACATTACTATATTTGAGAAAAGATTTATCAAAAGCAAATGTACTTTGCCAACATAAGGATTTTAGTTCCATAACAGAAATAATCTGACAAGAACATGAGCATCTGCATCAACATTTACTCTCCGTCTTCATTAAGTCTCCGTTCATGCCCATCTACAGTCACATTAAGTCAAAACACAACCTCAGAGTTTTCTAAATTAAATGGGACCAACAACAGTTTCTGTTTAGTGGCATGGACGCCAGCTGTAACCACAGCAAAGGTCATAAGTTATAAAACATATCAGCGTGTTAGCATCCTGTGATTAACACATATTCTTGTTTTCTGGTCAAATACACCACAATCCCCATTAATTTGAACAACCTGTAGGAGGAGCCTGTCTCCACCTCATGCTCTGACAGCCTTTTATTGAAAACAGTAGAAATGATGATGTGATGACAAAGGGAAAAAAGTTAACTATGTTGTTCTTCACATTACATGATTTTATTTTCAGAAAACCATAACAACTCAGTTAACTTGTTGTGTGTTATTTGGAACAAAGCGATTCTGTGACAAAACATCCAGGTGAATCCAGGGTTCAGACAAGTAACAGCACAACAGACTGAAAACCAAGGAATTCACCTCTGAGCTCTTTGACCCATGACCTTTGGCCCCGTGTTGTGTTTCTTACCGTTCTCAGACTGCCACCATGTCTTCAATCTGTTAGGAGCAAACGTGGTCACAACGTTCTCAATGCGATGGCTGTTCGTCTGATTGGTCAGTTCATCATAAGATGCCGCTGAGTCACATACAAAACACTTCTTCTCGTCCTGGTTAATGATAGAGGGAAGAGTAAGAGAGAGAGGTCACAGTGGGTCAGTAAATGGTTAATGTGGGTATGAATTCCTTAAATTCCTTTCTGCTGCTGGTTAGTGGAATATGTGCAAACTTTCTCACCACAGAGTTTTTTTTTCACATAAATGAACTGTTCTGTAGAAAGATCATCTTCTCTATGATTCACCCCCTAAATTAATGTCTAACTTACTGACCAAAAAGGTATTAATTAGAAAACTATTTAAACGCTAAACTGTTTCCACATATTTACAGCTTCAATGTGACCTGTGACCTTAAGGGAGGACTTTCTTTCTTTTCTTCCATGGGAACATCTGTAACTACAGCTGACTCCTGTTGGAGGTCCATGTTTCCTTTTATGGACAGACAGGGAGCAAGAGAGACGGAGAGAGGCCGAGATGGGGAGGGGGCAGACTGCCCAAATGTATTCTCGTCTCATTGTGATAACGATTCAATCTGATTAATTGCTGATTATTTAATCAAAAAAGAAATCATTCATTTACACATTAGCTGTTTGCTCTCTTCAATTATTTTCATCTCAAAATGTTTGAATTGACCTGTGTACAGTTTACACCCTCACTAAATGCTGACACTCAGAAAACAAGCTTTAATATTTCCATCCTTATAGCAGGGTCACTTTATCAGGACCGTTTGTTAAATGCATTTAATTAACCACAGACACAGAATCTACTGAAATTAACTGATTAGACAGGAAATCACATTCATGTCGTTTTAGTAACGTGGACCTCAACCCATAAGAGCTGTGATTAATGTTTTACAGATGTATTTCATCTACCTGCAGGTGGCTGACAATGCAGAAGGGTGCAGGGCGGTTCAGACCACAGGTAGAGGTGGATGACAGCTGGTGAGCTCGGCCTATCAGAAGGTCTCCTGTCGCAGGGTAACAGCTGCCCTCAGTACACACATCACTGAGCTCTGGTAGGTCGACATCACTCGAACCCATCTGAGCACTGGAACACACCTGCAGAGCTGAGAGCACAGCATCTTATCGTAAACATCCAGAAGACAAAACCTGATTAACCGTTTCTGAGCTGATCTGAAATGAGACATGCGTTTGAACTTTGCAATGAGGTCAAGCTCCACCCATAGATTCAATGACAGCTGGATATCAAAGAAAAATGTTCAGTTCTTCATTTAGCGTTTTAATGAAGAACACTTGTCCTCTAGCTATTGGTTGAATCTGAATACGTTGTTTTTTTAATTGTACATTTATTAACGTTATCTGTCCACAGAGATGTTCACACCTGGTGTGTCCTGGATGAGTTCCCTGTGGTCAGATCTCATGTTACTGTTATATATGCAACAGCACATGGACTTCCTATCTGTTCACCAAGAGTTTTTAATTAGCCTAATTGTCAATGAGTGTGCATGTATCTAAGTCTGTGTGAGAGAGAGTGGGGAGTCAGGTCAAAGTGAATCAACGCTACATTCAGCTCTGCCAGAATGTGGACACAAACACCATTTCTAAATGCAGATTGAAAGAGCAGACCTGAAGACACAGTCAGGACACAACTGGGTGCATTCACACCACCACACTTGAGACTGATTCAATCAGCACTGGTGTTAATACAAAGTGTGAACGGGGCCATTGCATCAGCAGTTTACATGTGTTTGAATGTGGGAGGAAGCAACAAGATAAAAGGCCTCTGTCTGTTCAAACACAATGTTCAGCTGATGAAATACAACTAAATGTAATTAAAAATCAGACTTGTTTTAAATTAAAGTTTTAGTTAGTATGAATAATATTTTCTGATTTAATCTAATGGAAATCATTTTCCTTCTGAGGACAAACTCTCAAGATAATTATGTTGATGTTTATCTGAGGCAACATGAGCATCAACTGAACGATTAGAGCGATACTGATTTTACTGAAGTAAATTATGCCAACTATATTCAAAGAAAGAATTCTTACATCAGTAAGATACAAGTATTAACACAACACTGTGCTGCCCTTTGAAATGTCTTCTCTTAATGACTAGTTAAGTAAGAGTAAAACATGAAGACAGAGAAATCAGAGGCAGAAGCTTCACTTTACATGAGTGGAGGTTAAATCAACAGTTTCCTGAGAATCACCTCTGTACATGACCTCTGTACGTGACCCTGAAAGACCACCACGATCAACACTTTGACTTGTTAGTGCAGAGAAACTAAAGTTAAACTAGTTAGTCAATAAACTAACGTGTGTAACCATGGTGGGGTGGGGGTCTCTTTGGTTTGATGTAGGCCCCTCAGGGCTCTTTGGACCAAAGATATTCACATCAATCAGAATGTATCATTCCACCTTCATCATTCAGTCATCACGGAGCAGTACTTCTCATTATTATCCTGATTAGTTTCATCCAAAGATGCGTTATCAAACTATACTGAATTTAAAAATCTTCAATTGTCAATACACCTACAATACAAGTCAAATCAGGTTTAAACAGGAAATAATGTGGGTATTTTAAACTGCTCTACGAGTTTGTCCGCGACTATTGAAAACAAGTAAGAGAATTAAAACGAGAAAAGGGTTTGATTTCAAGTTTTATTGTCGACAGAAACTCACCGAACAGCAGCGCGAGCTGAAGCTCCAACATGATTCTTCTCTCTGGTCCTGATTCTCCAACAACAAACACCTGGAGACAATGGACTCCACAAAGAGACCAGAACGTGACCTGAGGCGATGCGGACTGAGTGGACTCATAGGAAACAAACTTAACACCGCCTGAGATCTGTCAATCGGTTCTCAGCGCAGGACGGAACACAGCAGAGCGACTTTCAAAATAAAGGCTTTGGGCTACGTTCAAACGCGGCAGCGACACAATGATTCGCATCACTTTGGTAAAGAGGTAACTAAAATATGAAAAAGGCGTTTAACGTTTCTATATTAACAATATTATTAAAAACAATATGCTACATTGTGAACAAATATAAAGTGGGACTTTTTAAAACTGTTATTTATTTTTCATCCATTTTAATTTTATTCTTTAGAATTATTTTCATAATGTGTTTTCTTCAAACTGTTTAATTTTACTGACGTTCACGTTCACCACCGCCAACCATTAGATCAGGTACTTTTATTGTGACAGAAAAGTGACCTTATTTCCTGCCCGACGACTGTGTTGGTAAACTTAATCTCTTTCTTTTATAACCAGATGTGTGCGGACATCTCGACATAGCTTTAACTTCTTCTATTCTGTCATCGTGTTTATCAACAAACATAACGTTTTTTCTTTCTTCTTTCCACAGTTTACCTTTGTTTACCAGTGAAATGAATCAGACGTTGATCTTAGGCCCAATCACCAGCATCGCTTTGACTCTTTCTGTTCTGTCCTGCTCCAATATTCAGAAGAAAGCTACTTAACGAACCTGGCAACACTTCTGTCATATGTTGTTGTATACTGAAACCTTTACACAGTGATTTGTTGTTAGTTATTTGTCATGAACAGGTGATGTTTGACTGTTTTTACTGTTTTCAACCAATCTGTAAAAAAACTAAATCAACGCGTATCGGCTGATTTTATACGTTGTGGGCTTTTTTCAGTTTTTCTTTCAGAATCACAATCTTGTGGATTTAAGAAGATTTAAGATTATGTGTCATCCCCTTTGTTCCCCCTCAGGACCTTGACAGACAAAAGACATTCCTGACTGAACAACCTCCCCCCAAGCACACACACACACACACAGGCACACACACACACACAGGCGCACACACACATTCTCCTCCCCCACAGCTTAACTCACCTGCACCAACAAAGTAGTGTGTGTGTGTGTGTGTGTGTGTGGAGGAGGGGGGCATCCGAGGACTCTCTGTGTGTCCCTGGTTTATTGTGGCATGTGGCGACCTGTTGAATTGAGCTGTCAGCCAATCAGACGTCAGATCATTTGTTTGCAGACAAACATGAGAGGCCTCATCATTAAATTCATTTGTTACTATAGTTTACAGTAAAATTAAATCTGAGCATCTGATTAATGAAACTGTTTCAGAGAAATGTGTCCAGAGTATCATGTATTATGTGTATTATGTGTCTTCAAAATAATGTGTGTGAAATTTAATATGAAATGTGTGTGAGAAAATCTCAGCTCTTTTTGGAGAGTGTCCTCTGCTGGACAGAAACGGAACTGAAAAGCTGATTTTTGATCTCATGAGACATATCAAAAAGTAGAGTTTGAGAGGGTGGTGGGGAGGGGTAAGTAAAGAGACATTAATCACACACATTCTCGGATAAAAGTGTCAAAGAAAATAGAGCATAGTGGCAAAAATGATTCGTTTTCTGTTTTCAAATTTTGTGATGTTAAGTATCATTTAGAAACTGTTTACACTGCTCCTCTCACCTGCTCTAAGGTCATGTAGGCCCAGTGTCACCCTGTATACGCCTCTCCCTCTAAATGTAATATGATACAATATATCTGCTGTCAAATCAATCTTTTCTCATATAAAAATTAGAGTCATACAACACATTTTCTACAGAAAGTATATAGAGTTTATTTGAATTGTTTGATTAACATAACATTTGTTAATATAATATCACTTTGGAAAGCATATTTCAAATGTGATCAATATAAAAAAGAATAAAAAATGTTAAAAGTTATAGGAGCCAAATGTTTCAAAGGATCAAACTGAAGTGGTTGATCATTCCTACTGGCTATATTGTATATAATACATGTTAGCTTTGATGTATAACTTTACTAGTACTATCCTAGTGAAGCTAAGATTTGTCTGACAAACCTGCAGAACCATCATATTCCCATCAGCACACCAGAATCGTACCTTGTGAACCGTTTCCCAAGTTAAAATATATAAGAAAACATACTACTACTAATACTATGCTAAAACTGATATGAAGTTTTATATTGGTGTTATTTGTAACCTGGATGATCTGTTTAACAGCGTATCAGCAACAGAACATGCAGATGACAATAAAATGTAAGACAAAATCTGTCCAAGTCTTCGATGCTTCAGTATCTGGACATCTTTAGAGGAGCTGAGAAAGAGTTTTCGACCAACCATGAGTGGAAAGAAGAACCAGGAAAGCCAGTCTAAAGCTTCACCTCAGTGTGAAGAACTTTACACTGCTGAAATACCACCTGCCATTGGCTCCTGGGTGTCTCTGTTCCCCACCAGGTGTTTCCTATACGCTTTCTGGATCACTGATGCTGCCACCTCCTCTTGTCTCCTCCTCAGGGTGCTGCTGATTGGTTCATGGGATATCTGCACAAACGGTAACAGCGTGTGTGGGTAAGCACCATTATCAAATATGTCTCCAACCAATAATGAAATAAATATTGATGAAAAGATTGTATTAGTGTAGTTAATGCGTATAAATCAACACACCATTTCTCAAGAGTAACATTAGTTGCAGAGGTTTGCTTTAAAGTCAGGGCTCGCCATAGATAATAGTTAAAAAAAACACCCCAAAACAATAGAATACAATGGAACAGAACCTTGGTCATGAACTTTTCTTCCATTCTGACTTTGAGAGTCTCCATTTGTCCTGGATCATCAAACACCTGCACACAGATAACATAAGAAGGGAAACAAATTGAAACATGTATGAATAAGAATAGCAAAGAAAAGCAAGAGAGGAAAAGGATGTGTCACCTGTGCAGTGAGAGCCCGCAGGATGTCCGCCCAGTGAATCATGTCTCCAGGAAGCAGAGGCAGATCCATGTGGATCAGTTGGACAGTGTTGGGTTTGGGAATCCTCAGAGGATCCTGCAGAGTGTCGCAGAAATCTGACAGCTGACTGTAGAACACAGGACATTTAATGAATACATTTTACTAATGTATTGATGAAAGGGTCGGTTTTTCTTCAACCTGTTATCTATGAGACAAACTGTAATCTGTGAATAAAACTGGCATTATCATTTATTATTATTATTATAAGGGTCTGACAACATTGCTATTGTTATTACATGGTGTAATACCACTTCATCTATGTATTTTTGTTATCATAACAACCAGTCTGACAGGGTTCACTCCTGCCTTCACTTGATTTCGCTTCTCTTCACTCTTATATGTAGGGATTTTGGATGTGGACAGAGTCAGAGATGAGAGATTCCTAACTGTGACCCTGGAGGACAGAGGATGTGACCTTCAGCTTTAACCCTTGTACTGATTGTTAAGCCCTATTATTATTTGTTATCATGGGTTATACCAATACAGTCAACTGTACTAAGTGATCAAAGAGATGATCTGTCTTTAATACAGAAGAACCTAATGTGTGAATCCATAGTCTAAAGACACTGTTGGCGCAATTAGTGGTTTGCCTCCTTTTTCCTGTTATACTATCTGCTGCACTAATTAAAGAGTAAAGGTTTTATGCTGTTTTCTAAATACTTTTGCAGGGCTGAATGCCGCCATAGCTTCATCAATGAATTACAACCTTTTGTGGCAGCAAAAACAGCAGTGGCACATATTCCTGGATGTCTAATGTCCTCTGACTCAATGCAGGACAATCAGAAATGGTTATGTTTGTCTTGTTGATAGATTTGATAGCCCATATCTATATGGAGCTGGGTCTCACCTATACTGTATGACCTGTGAGGCATCAGGGTCAAACTTCCTCCAGGATCTATAAAACATCTGCAGGTCGCTGTCACTAAGGTGCTCAGTGTCATCTACACTGAAGATTTCCAGGATGACAGCGATATACATGAGGACGACTAGCAGGCGGGTCACAATAATGTAGGAGGTGAAGAAGATGATGCCCACGGCTGGACTACTACAGTCACCTCTGACTGTTGATCCTGGGATCACCAGGTTTGGGTCGCAGTCTGGAGGTGTATTCAGGATGGGTTTCAGCAGTGCATCCCATCCTGCTGTTGTGGTGAGCACAAACATGCACGTCATGCTGTTCAAAAAAGTCTCAAAGTTGAACACCTTGTTCACTATGGCCACCTTCTTCACATGGGCAAACGTAAACATGCCAAAGATGGAAAAAGTGAACATTAGGAGGAAAAGGAGGCGGCAGATGTTGAAGAGGGCAGGAAGTGAATGGATAAAGGCCAAAAGTAGCGTCCGGATCCCCCGAGCACAGCGAGTGCCGAGAATGAGTCGACCAACACGAGCCAATCGGAGAAAAGCAAAAAGGTTCCCTGGGATAATGTACGTCATAACGACTTCCTCAAAGAATAAATCTGAAGAAAGAAAGTGAAACCATTGAAACCCATCAGACACATTCTGTAGACATAGGCTTTTTCTTCAATGCTGCATAGTCCTGAGTGCGGTGTGAGCTGATGGCATCACAATGCTATGTACATAAATAAATTCACTCACTTATGATGGATGTCAAAATGACTATGAAGTCCAGGACGTTGAAGCAGTCAGAGAAGTAGTGCTGCCTGAGCCCAATGATTTTAAGAAGGAACTCAGTGAAGAAGACGATGATGAAGATGCCATGGATCCAGTACAGATAAAATTCTGTTTCCACCATCAGAGTCACCATGTTCAGGCAGATCAACATGACCATGACAACTTCAAAAGACTGTTTGGTCACCAGGTCAAAAAGCAGAGTTTGGCAGTGATTCTGCAGAGAGACAACAGACAAACAAAATGTGAGAACTATTTAGAAAAAATACAAAAATAAAAATCAGACACAAAATTACACTACTCATTTTAAGAAAAACTTAAATCTTAATCTTATACCCAGAACACATCTATATGTCAGTCCATATATTGGTGTCCGACCACAAACTTCTCCTATCTCCTATTGTTAACTAGACACAACTAAACTGTCGCTGACGCATCTTCAGTTGTGACTGACTGGGAGGTTTCAGGTGTGTAACATAGCAGGTTGTTTCTCCAGGTTGACATAGACGCTTCTTTCATACCAGCTTCTCCTTCAGACCAAACACAAACACTTCCATCTCAACAGCGTGTCCTTTGTCCTTATAGTGTAAGTGGACAGAGGTTAATTATCTTAAACCCTGCAGCCACTCAGAACTGAAGAAGCTTCTTGGATGAAGTGAAACAACTTCTAGAAATTCAGTCAAGTTCATTTGTTTTTATGGAACAACCCAAGAAGATATTAAAACATATTCTACATGGTGTTTAGTGATTACCACCGCAGCTTTGTATGTTTAATGGCTTTACCTGATTAACAACATGTGGAGCTGGCTCTTTCTCACCTATCCGAGCCTCAAACGAGCTGAGACATGAGTTGGTACAGAAAAGTCAAATCTGTGCCGATACGGAAACTATATCATCCATCCATTAATTTTCTTCCACTTCTCCCAGGTTGTGTTGCAGTAGCACTGAGCTAACGCAAAGTGCTCCAGGCTTCTCTTTCCTCAGCAACTATTTCCAGCTCTTCCAGCAATATGAAGCAGCATGGCAAACATTAGACATTTAATGTTTGGCAAACATTAACAAAGGAGACTGGTTTCCTGGTTTCTGTTAGGTCCATATATGAACACCCCAAGTGTCCGACAGGTACACACAGCTGATCAGCTGATTCTGAGCACAGAGTCTGATTCAGGACGTCAGTGAACCAACCTGAGGTCGTGGAAAAGGATTCTTGGAGAACCACTTCTTTATGGACCTGGAATACTTCCACTGGTCGTCGGTCATGAAAACAGGTTTACCTCCAAAGTAATGGCAAGAGTGAAGATCAAAGTTAACTTACACAAGAACTTACTCTCGAACACAACAACAACAACAACTCTGAGTGTGTGTGTGTGTCTGTGTTCTGTGTCTGTGTGGAGACATATCTTGTGTCTCTGCTGATCCAGTGTGTTGATAAAGAATCTGATGAAGATGTTGAAAATGAAAAATCGTCCAATGATGATGAAACAGATGAAGTACAGGTACATGTACACATTGGACTCATAGACCGGCTGAGACTCCACCTGCACACGCACGCACACACACACACACACACACAGTCATTGATTACATTCTGTCCCCATATGTGATGTAGGTCTCTCATACACACACACAGACGTATAAAACCATCAAAATTCACCAGTGTGGAATCCACTGCTGCGTACATGATCTCCAACCAGCCCATAGATGTTGCCTGACGGAGAAACAGCACAGAACAGATAATGAAAAACTATAACTATAACTATATCACATTAATTTAATAATATATATTTTATATATTATTATTATATATTGTAACTTTAATAAATAATAAACACAGTGAGAATACATTAGAAATCTGAACTCATCAGAGGAATATTATCTGTATTTATTTTGTTATTTTATAGACACGCAATAATATAAAATGTGTGTATGCTTACAGGTTTTAACCTGAAATAGATTGATGGAAATAGATGTTGATGTGTAATGACATCATGAAGGGCTGTTGGTGTGAAGTTTGGTGAAGGTTAGGGTTGTTCGGATGTGAATACTGACTCAGATTTCAGTCTTGATGTCTGAGACCTTTAGGTGAAGGACTGTGTGTTGAACTCGTACTGAATGTTACTGATACATACTGTGTCCGTTTGTCCGGTTGTAAATTGATTTCATTGATGTTTAACTGTTATGCAGTAAAGTCCCACCAGTATAAACATTAACACTGTGTGTAATTGCTGTATTGTTCTCTGATTCATTGCTGTAAGTTGCGTGTCGACTAACCACTTGCAGCAGTGACAAATATCCTGCTCCCACGTTATCAAAGTTGATTTTAGCGTTCTTCCATCGCACTTCAGTAGAGTTCTGCTCAATCAGAAGGAGACATTCTGACCTGTTGTTCACTACATCAGCAGGAAAAACCTCCTGTGATGACTCATTAAAACAGTAGTAGAACTTTCCAGCAAACAGTTCCACTCCAGCAATGCTGAAGATGAGCCAGACGAACAGAGACACCAGCAGAACGTTGCACATGGACGGGAGGGTCACTGCCAGGGCCTTCAACAACACCTGCAGACAGAGAGGCGGAGAGAGGCAGACGGGTTGGAGGGCCTGCTTACAGGGAGTACACTCATGGTGTAGAGGAAGACTGTAGCTACACAACTAACTCCTGTAGCTACACAACTAACTAACCCTAACCCCGGAGAGATAGCCTTAAAGTATATAAGATATATAGTAATATATAAGTATATAATCTGCCGTATGCCTTCAGACCTGCATCTTTAATCATCATTAATGGAGGAAAAGAAACATTACAACAGGGTTCTTTTCCGCACTGTAGCCAAGATGACAGGGAGCCACAGTTCTATTGATTCTATATTCCAGTCTATTGATTCTACTGATATTGATTCTATCGATCCGAGCATTCCACAAGTTCCTATTAGTAATGACTTACCTAATCTGAGCTTCTTTTACATACAATTTTATACACACACACACACACACACACACATAAATATATATATATAATATTATATATTATATATATTAGGGTTAGTATTAATGTTATATATTATATATATTAGGGAGAATATACACAATTTCCAACTCCTGTCTATCTGTTAGTGCCTGTCTCACCCTCAGGCCCTGGAATCGAGAAAGGGCCCTCAAGGGCCTCAGTGCTCTCAGAGTCCTTAGAGACAGTCCTGCGCTCAGTTCTGAGAATCCAAACATGCCAACAGTCAGTGACATCAGAGAAACCTGAAAGACACAGCACACCTTATGATAATATTGTACTCCATCCACCCATCCATCCATCATCATGGTTACTTCCATGTTAACAAACCCTGAGTTCAGGGTGAATGAATCTCTGTGGTGATGTTGTGATGAATAAACTACCAATATTCAACTTCATTTATAGGATTCTTACAGCCAAGATGAGGAAGTCGAGGCAGCACCCGGCATTGGTGAAATACTTCTTGAATCCGTAGCCGATCCACTTTAGCAGCATTTCCAGTAGGAACAGGAAAGTGAACACCTGGTCTGCTTTGTCCAAAACCATCTGTAAGACCTGACGCTGTTGCAGATATATGTCCTCAAACACCTGTGCACAAACACAGCCATGGATTCACCTTTTTATTAGCGGTCCTGCTGTACTTCGTACAGCAGGACAAAGCTCTTACTATTCATAATACTTATATTTTTTTATAGTTTAATAGGACTGTTACTAACCACAGACAGAATGTAAAATTGGTGATAAACCCAAACAGAGGAGCCTTCGATCAGTGATGGAGGAATTATGTTTCTTGGTGTTTTTACTACAACATCAATAGAGATAATCCACTAACGGAAATAATAGATTCAATTTATTATTTTAATCATTCTGCCAAGCTAAGCATCAGAGTGGTGTAATATGTTTTTGTTTACCAAAGCTGCACTACTCAGCATGATGATGAAGATTATGAAGGCCTCAAAGTATCTGTGCTGAACGAGGGTGAAACAGGCTCTCCTGAAGTTAGACCAGACCCGCCCTGTGGCCGAGGATGTGTCTAAATAAAGGAACAGACAACACCGGTAAACACCTGAAACACACAGTGTGATCAGTGTGTGTGTCTGTGTGTGTGCAAGGGTTCAACTTGATTTTAGATTATTGACATTAGTTTTGACCAGACTGTGTACGTACGTGTGTGTGTGTGTCTGTGTGTATGCATGTTCACACATACTGTAACAGCAGCAGTCTTCAGGCATGTTTTCTTGATTACAGTCTTCATCCTGCTGAACAGCAACTTTCATACATTAATAATTAACTGATACATCACTTTTATTGTTTGTATATTATTCAGTTATTTACTGTTCACACATGGTCAGATTATTGTGATTATGGCTTGGGGGGTGAGAAAAGAATTTTCATTCATATAAAAAATGATATATGTAAACGTATCACTTGAATGTAGATGTTATATCGACGCGAACGTTGAGTACCTATAACTTGATCAGTAAAAACAGAACATGAACAGTAACATGTAAAACGTCGTATGGTCATTTCGAGATCTATATGTGTAATTTTATTTGTCTATGTGTAAAGAGGAAGTTAATTTACTTATTCAAGATTAAGGTTACAATGAAACAAAACTTTTTTTTTACTTGATGCTTCTCTTCTTCCTTTTCAAGTTTCAAATCAGTCTCAGCCTCAGTGACTGGAACCAATCGGATGCCTGTGTTGCCATCATTGCTGGTCAGGTTGCTTTTAAGGGCAGTGACTTCTGACACTGGCTGCTCTGAGGTCACAAAGGTCAAGCCCATGTACTCCTTCTTCTTGTCAATGACCACTAATAAAAAACAAAACCAGAAATAATTTTAATTGAACTAATTTAAATACATAAACAATTAGTCTTTAATCGTGCCAATGCAAAAAACATCTAAACGTTTTTTCTTCATGTGTTTGTGAAGAAAAAAACAAACACATGAACACTGAAAGGCACATTACCTGCAGAAATAAAAACACTTACTGTTGTGATCTGGGTTCTCCTTTCTAAACAAAGGACACATATGTTCCAGGACCCAGGTTCTAATCCGATCTATGGCAATCTTAATGTTGTTTTCTCCTATTTTTGTTGGCGAAGACAGATTATTGCTGCTCAATGGGCTCAGCAACAACGACAAGAAGAGATAAAGAACCTGAAAAAGAAGTGGTAAAAAGAAACTGTTTGTATCTACAAATGGCCTTAAGATTAAACCAGGAGATAGCAGAAGACTCACAAGGAACTGTCCAATGACAAGGAACATTATGAAGAAGACCAGACACGTGCTCTGACCCGAGACCTGCATGCACTCCCACAAAGTCTCGATCCATTCTCCACACAAGATCCTGAATATGAGGAGGAAGGTGTGGAACCACTGGTTCATATGCCAGCGAGGAAGCTCACAGTCAGATGCAATGCGACAGACATGGTCTCTGTAGTCGTCATGGAACAGCTGCAAGCCAACGACTGTGAAGATGAAGACTGTGATGAGCAGAATGAGAGTCACATTCCTCAGGGCTCCAATCGACGTCCAGATAATTTTCAACAGTATGCGGAGGGACTGCCACCAACGGGCCAGTCTAAGCATTCGCATCTGGTCAGGAGACAGGTGAGGACACAGGTAGGCAGTCTTTTTCATAGGATCACATGATGCACTGGGTAAATTGTGAAAATGATGGAGGATAATAATGCCACACTGACCAATGGGACCCAGTAAAAATCAGCTATTGACAGCGACACCAGACTGGATATCACAGTGATGCTGTCGTAGATGTTCCAGCCCACCTGCAAACAGGGTGACAGAACAATCATCAACAGCTTCATGGAAAAACAAGTCAGTCTTACTCAGATGGAAACAAGAAGACTGTGTCTGACCCGGAAGTAACCACATGGGCCCATGGCCACAAGTTTCAGGAGCATCTCAGCTGTGAAGATCCCTGTGAAGACCTGGGGAATATGTAAATATATGTTTATATATTTATTGTCTGTTAACAAATTGTACCTAGAGAAAGTCAAGAGTGACAATTGGTGGAAACAATGTCCTTATGGGAATAAGCCCATTTGGCACATAAAACATCTAACGTTCTAATTCTGAACTGTGAAATTCTCTTTCTGTGAATTCAGCTTCGTGTTCTGTGGATATAAGATTTTTGAAAAACACATACCAAGGATGAGATGATAAGTATCTCGAGGAACTCCTCCGTCAGTGGAAAATGCTCCATGGCCATAAAAATGGTGTTTAGGATAAGACAGACAACGATCATAAGGTCAAAGTATGGGTTTGTGACAAATGTGTGTATCCGTTGTTTGAGCCACACCCAACAGCCACAACAGTTCCACTTCACTAAGGCCAAACAACATGGAGGACATGACCTCAGGTCCTCCTGAACCTCTGGAACACAGACACAGACATGAGAGACATTTGAGAACCAGCGGCTGTCTTCGTGTTAATGTCAATGGATCCATCTCTGACACAGACACATCACTGTACATCTGGTCAATGAGGGTCCTCACAGGCATAGAAAGATGTATGAATGCACCTGCAGGGTGTTCGTGGCTCTTTGCCAATGAATTCTTTTGTGCTGCAGAATCATGTTTCTCTGAGAACTCAACAGTGCAGGATGCCTGATGTGACAAACATGGACACACGCACAGACACACACACAGACAAGTTTATTTAAAGAACCCAAATACACAAATGACAATTTCAATTAAATATTTTGAATATTTAACTTTACAATATTTAATAATATTCATCACACCCTCAACACTCACCTCCTCCACCTCCCTCTTCTGAATCGCCTTCAAAATGTCAGTGAACTCTTCTTCTTTCTGTTTAGCGTCTTCAGCAACGGCCTTTGCCTGCACAACAGCTGCTGTGGCAACCACTGCCAGAACCAGGCTCAGGCAGCAGAAACTGCCAGCGAAGACAAACATCACGAAAATCACAGGGGTTCTACCGTTTGCAAGTAGCATCTACAGAGACACAGAGAAGTGACAGAGATACAGGTAAGAGGCAGACAAGTGAGAGAGAGACAGGTGAGCTAAGTGACATAGATACAGATGAACAATATAAGTGTATATAAAACAAACTCATGTGCATCAAAAATAATTTACTTGGAGTCACGTGGGTACGGCGAACAAGATGGCTGCTGCCTAGGGACTCGCCTCTCCCCGACATGTAAAATTGTAAAATATTACGAAAAGAGGCTCGCATTTGTTTAAGATTTACCTCCGCCGAGAAGAGTGTAAACGTGGTGGTGTGTTATTGAGAGGAAACAATCTAAAATAGGTGAAATGTCGTCGTCGAAGTATTTCAAAACTACGGGCCGCATGTCGACCCGGAAAAGCCCGCAGCGTGAGGAGGACAGCTCGGCGGGTGACGGCCCCAGCTCTCCGGGCCTTGATAGTTTATTCGCAGAAATGACTAAAATGAGCGCCACACTGCAGAGTGTCGCGACGGACGTGTCGACTATCAAGGAGACGACGACGGAGTTGAAGACAACAGTGACGGCAATGCAGGGGAGACTGTCGGAAGCTGAGACCCGCATCGTGCGCCTGGAAGAAACTACGGAGCGGTTACACACTGACGAGGATAAGAAAAGTAAGCTAATGGAGGAAATGCGGCTGCGCCTTCAGACACTGGAAAATCACAGCAAAAGGAACAACGTGAGGCTGGTAGGCTTAAAGGAGACATTTGGGACTAATGGGACTTTGCTGAGATGTGTTCAAAAGATTTTAGGAGAGGGACTGGGGATTCAGGCCGAGGCTGACGAGTTTGAAATCGAGAGAGCGCACCGGCTGCTCGCACCTGTGCCGGACCTAGAGCGACCGCCAAGACCGGTGCTCATCAGGTTCCTGAGACAGTCGGCGAGAGAAAAGGTGATAAATGCGGCAAAAGAAAAACGAGGCTTTGTATGGGAAGGATGCCGGATGTCAGTGTTCCCCGACATGACGAAAGAGTTGGCGGAGAAGAGGAAAACCTTCACCTCGGTGAAGCGCAAGCTCCGGGAGATGGAGGTGAGGTACGCGCTGGCTTACCCGGCCACACTGCGGTTCAAGTGGCGGGGGAAAAACGTGAGTTTCACCACAGCGAAGGCGGCGGAAAAATTCATCAATGACAACAATCAGGAGGAAGGACGAGGTTAAACATTCTGGGAGGTGAGCTGATGTGTGCTTATACTCAAGAGCCCATACGTGTAATGGAGATAATGTCCGGGGGAGGTCCACTTGGTAAAGCTGCCACCGGGTCCTGGTTTTTCTCAGTGGGTAAAGATATTATATAAAGAACCAAAAGCAGCAGTAATAACAAATGGAGTAATATCACCTTTTTTTGGCCTTTTTAGAGGGACCCGTCAAGGGTGCTCTTTAAGTCCGCTACTGTTCATAATTTTTTTAGAAACCCTGGCTGTCAATATTAGACAGAATACAGGAATCAAGGGGGTGGAGTGTGGCGGCCAAGAACATAAGCTGTTGTTATTTGCGGACGATATCCTAGCCGTGGTGACAGACCCTGAAACATCTTTGCCATATTTGATGGAAACTATCCAGTCTTACTCGGTATTGTCAGGATACACAATTAACTGGAAGAAATCGGAGGCAATGCCCTTAACTCCGTTATGCCATCCTTATATGGTGGAAAAGTTCAAGTTCAAATGGGTACCTAAAGGCATCAAATACCTTGGGGTTAAACTCAGTCAAGACCTTGGAGAGCTGCCCTGGCTAAACTTTAACCCTTTATTACAAAAAATTAAAACAAATTTGGAGAAGTGGGGAAAGATCAAACTTACATTGTGGGGAAAGGTTAATATTATTAAAATGATAATAGCTCCTCAATTTAATTACTTGGGGATGATGTTGCCAATCACAATACCACCTGACATTTTTAAAAAATATGATGGTATGGTGAAACATTTCTTATGGGAGGGGAAGAAAGCTCGGATCAAACTAAGTAAACTTTGTGCTCCTAGGGAGAGGGGGGGATTAGGGTTGCCAGACCTAAGGTTATATGCTTTATCTTTTGAAATGGCTAAACTGGCTAAATATTGGAAAGTGATAGATAACGGGCCAGACTGGATAGATATTGAGAATGAGTTATGCTCCCCATTTAGTCTAAAAGAGAAGTTATCTCAGGGTAGCGACACAGCAAATCCTATTTTAATCCACTCTAAGGAAACATGGGCTAAAGTACATCAGATGTATAGAGTGTCACACCTTGTACAGCCATATGCTTCGTTATGGTATAATCCTGCCATTCGTGTGGGTAAAGGGTCGGTCTACTGGAAGCAGTGGCACTCGAGAGGTATAAGTATCATAGGAGACTTGCACAAAAACGGACAATTTGTGTCTTATGGAGAATTGATTAGTCAATTTAAACTGGAAGGAAAACAACACTTCTGGAAATATTTACAAATCAGGGATTGTGTTAAATCTCGAATTGGTAACTCTTCAGAGAGTCACATTATGGACTATATGAATATGCCACTCGAGCGCTGCACAGCTTCACAATTTTATAAACTCACAAATTTTTCACTAAGTGGGGAGTACACTAATGTGAAGTTGTTATGGCAGAGAGACCTGGGAACAAATATTGCACAGGAGAAATGGCTGGATATTTTGGCAGGTTGTGGGAAGTATGTAAAGGAAGCGCGAGGGAAGTTCACACAGTATAAAATTATACACAGATATTATCATACCCCTGTGAGATTACACAGAATGAAACTGTTGAATGACAATAAGTGTTGGAAATGTAAAACAGGATTGGGTACTTTTTTACACTGTATATGGGAGTGTACATTAGTGGCTCCATTCTGGGTAAAAGTTCTGGACTTCCTGAGCAAATGGTCTGGTACAGTGGTCCCCCTGACTCCTGTTATGTGCTTACTAGGGGACAGATCTCAAATACCAACTGTACCAAAAAGAACATTTTCTGTTATCATGGTGGGCTTGGTTACAGCATCAAGAATCATACTCAGACATTGGAAATCGCCTATGTCTCCTAATCTGAGAGACTGGATGGAGGCAATGGTGGAGACAGCGTCCTACGAGTCTATGCTCAGTAGACTAAAGGGCAACATGGAGGAAGGGACGACCCCTTGGAAACATTTTTGGAAATACGCAAAAACTTATAAGAACACTGGAGCTAGAGACTAAATGCAGCAGCCTCTTGTGTGCTCTCTGACGGACTGGACTTCTTGCTTAGTTTTTTATTTATTTAATTATTTTAAATTTTATTTCTGTATGGTTTATTTGTCTTGAAATTGTATTTGCATATGACATGTCAAAAGATGTCTACACCAATATAAGACCCAGCATTTGTATTCCCCCCCTGTACCTGTATGCAGCATTTGTATTCCCACCCTGTACCTGTATGTTTGTATAATATTCAAAAATTCAATAAAAATTTAAATGACAAAAAAAAAAATAATTTACTTTCCCACTCCCAACCTATCAGCCCCGGACAGCACAGCTACCAAAACACCACAAAGCACCAACTATGCCACATGACCCCCCCCCCCCCCCCCCCCCCCCCCCCCCCCCCCCCCCCCCCCCCCCCCCCCCCCCCCGCCCCCCACCCCCCCCCCCCAGCCCCTTCTTCACACTGCTCACAAGATGCTGGTCTGGAAACAGGCGTCCCAGAGCACAGGTTTTGTGTTATCTGCAATTGCATCTTCAGTGGTCGCTTAATGGTGAAAGCGTTGGGCTTGAGACAAATAGGGCAGGGGTTCAAATCCTGCTCTCTTCACTACCCTGGGCCCTTGAGTAAGATAAAGAACACAAACCTTTCTGAACAGGAACCTGAGACAGGGCTGTCTAAAGCTGGTTTACTCACCTCACCTTGGAGTCCTTCCTCGTTTGTCACAATAATAATATAAAATTATAAACGTTTAGATGTTTGAAAAGTTCTTCATAAAATGGAACAGGGTTTATATCTCGTCTAAGGAAACGCCAGGAGCACATTTATATGTACTTTTTGTGTTAATGTATATACTGTATTTCTATCACAGGGACAGAAGAAAAAACAAGGCTCTGAGTGTGTGTGCAGGCGTGCGTGCGTGCGTGTGTCACTGACCTGCTGAAACAGGTTTTCCCAGAAGTCCTGGCTGAACAGTCTGAACGCAGCCAGCAGTGACCAACCAAACGAGTCATAATTGGTGTATCCATAGTCTGGGTTTGTGTATGTTCTCAGACACAAAAAACCCTCCGGACAGACCCTAAACACATCACCACTTATTATTTTGTATTGTTGTTATTGTACTGTGGTATTTGGTCAGTAGAACATACCCTGCATCTGACGCGTTTCCACATAGCAGAGGATCAGCGTGACCAGGGAGGTAGAAGTAATTCTCTGTAGCATAGAGACACACGTTAAAGGTAGATTATATTTTAAAATATTCTAAACAACAGAGAAGACTGTTCCACTGCTGTACAGAGGGGGGAAGCACAGAGCTTCAGTCACTGCTCTACGTTCATGATAACAGTTCAAACAACAGGTAAATCAGATGAATGTAAACGCAGACTCAGCATTTCTACAGGATCCTGACAGGGACAAACGAGTTTCTAGTAAAGTGACAAATAATAAAGAACAGCAGTTTCTTTTTCTCAATGAGAGAATGGTTTGTTTTTCCACTCTTATAACAAAGGATCTAGTGGATGAAGCGTTTATCACATTAAACAAAATATTCTAACATCAATTGAACTTATTGATTGATTGAGTAGGAATAAAACCCAGAGCCTCTAATGTGTTTGATTAGAAAAAACGACTTACATACTGATCAAAATTCCTCCTGACTATAAATGAAAACTAAAAAAACTCTTATTTACTGCGTGACACTTTATCGTCAGCCTGAATTTAATGACTCAGGATTATTTTCACCGTTTCATTTCTGCTCTGGTCATGTGACCATACTGTTGTTAAAATTTCATCATCATATAAACGTTATTCATTATTCTCCTCCTGGTGATGAGCAGCTTCATGATGCAGGTTGTCAGACATTTGACCAAAACATGTGACCTGGACGTGTACCTGAATCAGGACGCACTAATCCCAGATCACATCATAACTCCTAAGAAAACATGATCAGCTTCATACCAGGACTGCTGATGTATTTGTGGAAATCAAAATGGTTCCATGTTCCAAAGTCGTCACTGACGAGCTCCATCCATGACGTTAGGTTATTATTATTATTATTCCATCCTAGAACACATCTGTGGCTCAGGTCTCCCATGTAGAGTTGCAGACCAATCACAGCGAAGGCACAGAGGACAGATATTGTAAAGATGCCGACAGCAGCCAGTTTCTTTACTGACTGGCCAACAACTCCTGCAGTCATCTTCACACCTTGGGGGCGGGGGGGGGGGGGGGGTATAGATTACAGGGGGGGGGGGGGGTGTTATAGATTACATAGCTATCACATGATTTTTTTCTCACTGTGCACAGATGAACATAAACTGTAATTGTTACCAGGAAGATCATGAACATATTCACCTTCTGTAGTCATGAGGAAACTTGATATAATGTATTCTAAAACCCTAAAATCCTAAGCCTCACCACAAACAGTCTGTTAAAGTTACAACACACACACACACACACACACACACACACACACACACACACACACACACTGACCTCGGCAGACTGAGATCATCTTCAGTGCTCGGGAAACTGTCATCAGCACAGAAACTTTGCCCAGGTCAACAACCTCTGAGAGGAGTCTGATAAACACACAGTCACCACTATCATCAGCTTCATCATTAAACCAATGTGAACTGAACATATTCATAACAAGTCAAACGACCAAAAGGTGACGCAACAAGCTCAGAGAACGATGCTCACACTCCATTAACACCTGGGCCCTGTTTCAGGAAGCAGGTTTAGTGAAAACTCTGAGTTAGTTGACTCAGAGTCAGAGGAAACTCTGGGTTTTCGGTTTCACGAAGCCAGTTCAGCTGGACTCTGAGTCAGTTACCATGGCAACATACTCTGTGACCCTAACCTGCTCGCTGGCAGGTTTTATCCAACTAACCCTGAGTTTGTCCTCTTTGTCTGAGCCTGTGTGTGGACAGAAAGGCGTGGCACACATGACGTGTGCTTTTCTGGAAGAACCGATTGATATGGAAGCACAAATACAGCGCTGGAATCTCCGTCAGGAGAAAATCATCAGACCCAGATTAGACGATTTATCATTTCAACATGAATATTTATATGACCGCTACCGTTTTCAGCACCGTCAATCATTTATCTCAGCAACATTCTCAGCCCTCACATCAGCACATGCTTTGTATCGCACTTTGTATTTTTGCAAATGGCAACACAAACTGAACATTGATTAGAATTGAAACGTATCAGCTTCGTTGCTGCGACGCAGCGCAGACGCAACGCACGCACACCTGGTGGGATGTCGGGGTTACGGTGGGGGGCTGGGGCGGGGGTCAAAGAGGGAGATGCAGCTTTAAGCAGCTGCATCAGCAGAATTTAACCAAGATTCATAACTTTTCAATCGGACCATTCATTAGTCTGTGCAGCGATACACTCACATCTTTTAAATCAAAAGCGGTTTTCCGATTGAAATAGACAATAGGAAATAGTGACAGTGTTGAACAGTGACAGTGTTAAACAGTGACAGTGTTGGGCCAGCTGAAACACTGACAGGCTGAATGCAGCCACTCACCGCTGTTCGGGACAGACTAAACAAACACAGCCTACCTGTTTGAACTATATTTTTATATTTCATCTTTTGTTGCTGCTAAGAACGTTTTGTACCTGTTGGACAGCACCTGTGTTCACAAACACACAAATAGAATATAAATGTTGAACATGTGAAACACTCGCGATCATTTTTTTAATTAATTCAATCTTCTGCCATACCACCTCCTTTACAGCAGCGAATGTGTTGCTGTTTTGTTTTTTATTTTTTGAATATGTGTTCGTATTCGGTGTAGCAGTGCATAAGAACGTCCAACTCCACCCGGAAGAAGTAGGACGTGCGGGGTTTATTTTCACGTGTTGCCATGGTGAATCACGTTATCTTTGTTCCATTAATGAGGGCTTTTTACCTCCACGTGCGCGAGCTTAACTCAGAGTCAAAGCAACTCCGAGTTGACTGACCTAACTCTTATCCCCTCAGAATTTGTTAACCCTCCTTTCTGAAACAGGGCCCTGATCCTGATAGGTCTGATCACCTGTGTTGACACAGTTCTGAGTTCGGGTGTGTACTCAGATACCATTACTCAGTCCACATTCACACATGGGGCCTCATTTATCAAACCATGCGTAGGAATCAAACTATACTCATTTCACTCTCGATAAATCTGACCGTGAGCGTGAAAGGTGGCGCGCGCCACGTTTTTGTGTGTACGCAATGTTGATACATGAGGCCCCTAGTCTCTTGGACAAATGTCCACATTAAAGATGATGACTTCTGACCTGCTACAGTTCACAACGAAGCAAGCTTCTTTTTTTTACATTTCTCACTGATCACGTGTTGATTTGTTTATGATCAATATCAGTACTGACTGACACATCATTGACTTTATTCCAATGCAACAAGCTGAGTTTATTATTGTACTATCTGAGCTGAACCTGCAGGATCATGACGTGTCAGTGTGTGTCTGTGTGTCAGTGTGTTACTGATTATTACGCTGTGATGACGACCACGACGTCCAGCCAGTTCCAGGGATCTCTGAGGAAGGTGAAGCGTCCAACACAGAAGCCTCTGGACATGATCTTTATCAAGACTTCAAACATGTAGATGGTTGTGAAGAAATATCTGTTTAAACACAAAACAAAGTGAGAACAGTATAAAACCTGTTCTTATCTATACAACGCAGAGAACAAACATTTTTACATCAGGTTCTCTGAAATGTTTTGAACTGAAAACATCAATAATACACACGAAAAACCTGTTCGTGTGTATTATTGTTACTGTGTTTGCAGACCTTACAGCTGGTAAGTGGATTAAAATTAAAAAATTTTGGATGATCAGGAGATCATCCAAAAAATTCCCCCGGGGGAAAAGATGTTCTCAATCTGTCAAGGGATGTTCTGCACCTCAAGGAGACATTCTCCATCCTCAGGGGACATTTTCCACCTGAATAAGACTTGTCCATCTGTCAAGAATCATTAATCCCCTCAAAGAGACCTTCTCCTCCTGAAGGAGACACATCCACACATAAATGCAAACTCGTTCCATAAAAATATCATGGTCCTTTAGATTTGAATGAGTCCATGATGTTTCAAACCATCAGGGCAAATACAGGGGGTCCTCGAGTTACATCGGAGATTCGTTCCTGAGAATGTGTCGAAACCGAATTTCGACGCAAGTCGGACCATACATTCATTGTGCCATTGTGCATACATTGTGCCACCAGATGTCGCTATAACACCACGCTAAAATAAGAGTTTATTATGGTGAATTGCCTTTTTTGACCCTCTTTGAACCCCTCACACCGTAGGGGTTGATATCGCGAGTGTAATGAGCATTTCCTTTAGATTTCTGATATCAACCGTGTAGACCCTGTGTTGTGAATAAACCTACGGTATCGCCACGATCCCGAACGCATCTGTGTCCGTGTGCATCTCCTTACCAGCTACCGCTTCACCCCCCGCCAGCCAGCCGTTTCACATAAGTAAACACAGCTGTGGAGAGAGCACTCACCAACTAGTTCCCGTGTGAAGTCTATACGTATTTACGGGGGAAACCGCTTAAGCCGAAACAAGGAAGTTCACGGGAGATGTGTCGTAACCACGAAAACAACGTAATCCGCTACCGACGTAACTCGAGGACCCCCTGTACATCCAGCTCCCTGAGAACATAACAGATTTAGCAGTAATGATGACTCATTGAACTATTAGGCAGTTTTGTTCTTTGAGAATGAATCATGAATCTGTTCCCTTCAAGACAAAACACTGACTGTTCCACAGTCTGAAGACAGATGCTGAACATGGAGCTGAAAGTCCATAGATGCCAAAGGTCTGACAGTTTGACCATAAGAGACTGGACATTATCTTCCTTTGAGGAGATGTCATTGTGAGCATCTAGTGCAGACAACTGTGAGAACACAGGATCCTTTGAGAAGAAGAAAGCTTTATTTGTCACTGTGCACTATACCACGGAATGCCATACATACGCTACATACAGTACACACATATAGTGCATTTAGTACTCACAGTAAAGGCACCCGAGAGTCATTAGGGTTAAATACCACTCTCCCTACCGGGACTTACTCGAAGAGCCAGAGTGGTGCTGAGAGAGGAATCTGTATCCCATCTGAATCTCTGTCCTATTGGTCTCAAGCAAATGCTCTAACAATGAGACAACCACTCTCCATAAAGATCCGTATCGGATGCAGTCCCCGAACCCGCGTCCACTAGAGCACTGAATCAGTAACATAACCACTACGTCAGATTCCTACCCTTAACCATAAACTGTGTCTGCTGCTTTCAGTTTCACTCATCAGTTCTACTGTTAACTATTCAAAGCTGCTCCAGTGTCTGTCTGTGTGTCTGTCTGTGTGTCTGTGTGTGTCTGTCTGTGTGTCTGCGTGTGTCTGGCTCACCCCACAGTCTTGCTCCACAATGGAGGATCACTTGCCGTCATGAACACACAGTTGGTCACAATGGTCAACAAGATGAAAAGACTGAACAGAGTTTCATTGTTAAGAAATAATAACATGTCATTTCTCAACACACTGTTTCAGAAGAGACAAGATATAATGCTATGAAAAAGTATTATTATCAAAGTGTAAAAATTAGACTCATAGATTAAAACCCACAGAGGCAGATGCAGGAGGTTGGGGAGAAACACGCTGTGACATCATAAAGGATATGAATGAGTCAGGAGCCTGATGGCTGTGGTTCTCATTAGACTGAATGGACTCAGCAGGTAACAGACTGACTCAGCATTAAACCTGTGTATGATGTTTCCTTTGCTGAGCACGATGAATGTCTGCAGACAGTAAGAGGACAGAGGTCACTGATTCTACTCTGTAATTAATATAGATTTCAAACTGATGATGTGTTCCAGGGAATAACCTTCTGTGACTGGTAGGCGGGATCCAGCTCCTCCAGCGGCGTGTGGAGGAGGTCAGGGGGCGGGTCTCCGTAGACAAACGGCAGTGGCTTCCCGGCCTCCAGGTGAGCAGCTTGTTTTGGCTGCTTATTTTTCTGTCACATAAATTCATACTTTTTTATTAAATCACTGATGTGACTTGACATGTTGTTTGTTCTGCTCATTGTGTCGATACTTAACCCTTTAAACACAACTTTTTTTGTTTGTTTTTATTTTACAGAAGCTTGAATTTTTGTTTTTTGGTCCCACTTTACACCCAGCAGCTCCTTCTGCTGCAGCCTCGCCAAGATATCCGTGTGGTCAGTCGCCGCAGCTAGGGGGCACTCATGCTAAACTATGGTGGCAGCAAATTAGCTCTCCAATGGCCTCTAAACATGGTCAGAAAACCACAACAACAGCTTCAGAAGAGTCGTCAACTTCTTACGAGACACCACTATGCGGGCTTAAGTCCAACAATGTGGACAGGAGCCCACGCAGGGGCTGCAGATGTTTTGCTTCCTGTAAAAATCACAGGATTTCTCCTTCAATATTCACTGAAATGTTTCCTACCTCTTTCTTCTCTGTCTTCTGACGCTGGATGTCCTCCAGTGAAGCAGGTGTAAAGCGCCTGAAAACCTCTGTACCAACAGGGGGCAGCAATGATGACATCCTGGCATTGTGCAGCCCTGCCCGAATTGCATTGTCACTTTGCAAGCGCTTCCTGTGGGCATGAGACAAATAACCAAAGTAATGACAACTCTGCCACAAACTAGAAAACAATGATATATTAAATAGTGACAATGTTTAACAATGAGAAAATGAATAGATAACTTTAAAAGGTGCTGTTGCAGGGAGCCCAGAGACCAGGATGCTGCCAGGAATTTGGGGCCCCAAAATCAAATTGGGGCCCACTGTGCAGAGAATATATGTACTCCTATTTTTTGGGGCCACTGTCAGTCAACGGCCCTTGGAATTGTCCTAACTGTCCCCCCTTTGGCCAGAGTTTGATTTTAGACCAAACCAATTTAAAATGTTAAAAACAAGCAATAAAAAATTAAAAGGAGCTGATAAATGCACATGAAAAAAATACTGGCGTGATGTGGTCTTGCTTATTTTTCCCACTTTGAAGGTGAGCTACTGCATTTTTGCATTTTGTATCATCTCCAAATGATGGAGACAACTGTTCAACGGCAGGAAGAGAGACTTACAATAATACAGAGAAGTAATGAAAGAAGAACGAAAAAGTCCAAGACATTAGTGGAGAGATAAAGTTTATCTGAGCCAATCTTCTTATCACATTACATTGTATGTTTGTTGTGTCTGCTCGTCTTCATGTCTCTCGTACAGAACAGGGACAACACTGGTTAGCATGTCACCATTAACGGGTTGTTCTGACCGTCTCATTAAAAGATTGTGTTGTGTGTAGAATCAGACTTACAGCTGTGAAGGGTCGAGTCTCAGCTCTCTGGCCCTCTTCACCAAGTCTCCATTTTCCTTCTGACTCCTCCAAAAGTCCAGAAACAACATCTTCCTACTCGACATGGCAGCAGCGTCTTGGTGCCGAGTCTTCACTCATCTGCTGTTTGTCTCACTTCAGTTGCTTTTTTATCTTCACAGGACCAGAGTAACACATCTGCAGATTTAACACAAAGTCCATCCCTTCAGTAGCAGCTGCTGGTGCAACAATGAAACACTGTTGCAACTACAGTTCATTACACTGCTCTGTTGTTCAGTCTGACAAAGAATGCATTGATGGTGTGCCAGCAAACGCACAAAAAGTTCCCTGGAAACACACATTCCCAGCAGAGGCTTCTAACATCCTGTTTTCTCAGACTCAGAACTTTATGTTCTGATAAACTAGCACTTTTAGCCAGAGATTCTCCCGTTAACATCCAGATGCGGCAGACTGTAGATATAATTTAACCAACATAATTTTTACATAATTAACACAACTGAAATCCGTGAGACAAACACACAGAAACATAGACACACACAAATCAAAATAAAAGATATTAAAGCTTGCTTTTGCAAGTCCTTTTGTAAACACACGATGATGCCATAAATAAAATCCAAGATTAACACATTCAAAGATATTGTTGAGAACAACTTTGTATTGAGCCTACTGATAACCTCAGTCAGTAACTACTGTATGTGGACTTTAATAATTGTTATATTTACTGTATATATCTGTGTGAAAATACAAATTTGCGACTGACGTTTTTGCAAAGAATAAATCCACTCTGGTGAACCGGGGTTGGGGGCAGTCCAAAATTTGGTGGTCAGGCGGAGCGAGACCACCTCTTTTCTAGAGGTCTCACACTCAAGTGCGGCTGATGCTTTCACACCAACGAAAACAAACCGAACTAAGAGCGTTTGGTCCAAATGGACCGTTTGGTGCTCACCAACAGTTGTTGGTGTGAAAGCACACTTAACTTTTCTCAACTTAATTCTTGACATGGATGAGATGCATTTAGACGGCTATATAAAATTGGAAAAAGAAACAAAATCTAGGACATATTTGGACATAAGAACAGGACAAACTTCACCTGCTGAGAAAACCATGTACCGGTAGTCAAACATTAAAAACTGCAGGACAGCCATTAAAAAAACTTTAATATTTGTATCCAGAGATAAATGAATTCTGCAAAACCTATAATGAATGGGGAGTAGAAAAGACTGTACAATATTCATATGAAAAGCAAAAACACACAGTTTCAAAAGCACAATGAATATTTTTTGAACAGCGAAGTTGGATCAGACAGTTTGATCCAATGGTAGAATTTCCAGTTTCTACCGAGTGATGAGTCTGCGTTTGGTTGTCTGATCCACAAGTCTGTGATATTCATCCACTTTGTCTCGGACCTTGTTATAAATCTGAAAATGTAAAGACAAACATGAACAATGACTTGGCAACACTGGCGTACACTTGCCTGACATATATATATATATATATACACACACACACACACACACACACACACACACACACACACACACACACACACATAGACACTGTATACACACACACACTGTACTGTAAAGACACACAGGATGTGCTGAGGACTCACGCTGCTGTTTGTCTGAGTCTCAGCGAGCGCCTGCAGCAGCTGATCGATGGACGTGTACGGCAGCCAACCTGAGGACCAGGTCGCAGACAGGGGCCTCTGAAACACACAGTATGGCACAATGCAACATGTTAGTACACTGACTGACTGGACAGAACAAATGTGTTTGTGTGTCGAGGAGTATTGCCTTTATTCCAAAGTAATGGTGTCCTCTCCCCAGCAGAGCGTCCACATACTCCAGGACCAGCTCAGCTGCAGCTTCGAGCAGGTCAAAGTTCAAGTAGAGACGCAGCAAACACGCTGCATCCACAGCCTGACACAAGCACAAAGCATGATGGGACACAAGTCACACTGCTGCTGCTTCGGAAAACACATTTCTCTTAGTATCAGACACTGGTCTGCCCCCCACCCCCTCACCCATTAATTTGACGCCAATGTCCCATTTATCTGCCACCAATCATTCGCCACATTCAACAAACACCATTCATACATTAATTTGCCTCTGTTAACCAAAGACTATTCTCCCTGAATTAGATCATTCAAACAAAGCCAATTTTTTCGAAACTGGAATTTTTGCTTATTTCTGTTTCTATTTGATGACAGTGAACTGTTAAACTTCTTAACAACCGGGCACAGTGATCTTTTAATCACAGTTAAAGCATAATGGTTGTTTCTGGGTTACTGCATTTTATTTCAAGTTTAATTAAAGTGCACCAGGTCAGATTATGTGATACCATATATAAATTTCACATACTAAACCAAAGCAAGAATTTCAAATGATTGCCTGTGACATGAAATTATGTCAACAAAATGATCACTGACTTGTAGCTTGTTCACATCTCTCACCTTATAGGATTTGACCAGCCAATCAGGAACAGGGGCACCGTATGACAGCAGCTTGTTAATAACACAGCGGTGGTGCTGCCCATTAGAGGAGGGATACCTGTCCAGGTAGGAAGCCAGCAACCGCCACGCCTCATCTGTGGCACTTCAGATAGAAAAAGTCAACACAGAGGTTTGAGATGACAGGCTGAAAACCTAATGGGCAGGTGAGAGGATGCTACACCCTGCACATATCATCCAGTACTATGAGGCAAGCTGTTATTGGTGAATATGGGCCATATGAAGAAAATGTGATTAACGGATGAAAACCTGGACTCCTTGGTGTTGACAACAGACAACAGCTGATTATCAGCCAACCAGCTCCAGGCTTCATTCTGATTCTCTTCGCCTCCAAACTGAAGTCTGATGCACCTGAGCCCAAAGAGACAAACACAGTCACACACAGTCAACCTGTTTTCATATCCTCGTCACAAACACATGGTTTCATGTATCAGAGACAATTCATGTAAAACATGCAGAAAAGGATCTGGCTTCAAAACTTACTTGAAGGCCAGACCCTCAAAGACTGGAGTCAAGTTCAGTCTGAAGGTCTGACAGAGAGTCAGAGCTGAGTCAAAGAGTCCTGTTTGGACCAGCAAAGACACCACCTCTGCTGCTGATGCACTGCCTGGTGACAGACGGGTCAGAAACAGACAGGTCAGAGACAGGCAGGAGACAGGTGCTTGTCATCAACATGTGAAATGTGTGGAAGCTCTTGTACCAGCGATGGCAGCAGACGGTGGGTGGTGCTGGGCAAGAATGAGGCGACTGCGGGACAGGATGTACTCCTTCTCCAGATCCTTCAGTTCCAAAATGTCCACCTGACGTTTAACTGCAGCAGGGAGCAAGAGGGTCAGAACCTCCGGTTTAATGCTTCTCTGATAAAACATTTTGACCACCTCCTCAGCAACGTGAGGACATGATTCAACACGAGTCTACTGGTGATGACTACTTTGTACTGGAAACAGTGACGCTGCAGATTAAGAAAATGGATCTGACCTGGTTCAGAAGAAATCTCTCCGTCAGAGTTCCTCTTTGGAGATGCTCCTGCGCGCTCATACTGCGGCAAACAAAACACACCCTTAGTTAAGCTGACTCACAAAAAAAAATTAATTGTAGAGATAGTGTGTGCTCATGCTGCTGCTGCTGTTGTGTACCACAGCTCCGGAGGCAGGCTGAACAATCCACGCATACTCTGGTCTGATGAGGCGGAGACAGTTGAGAGCAGCCAGGTAACAGTTAACCTGTTTCTGAAGACCAAGCCGAGTGCGAACCTCACGACCCAGACGCATCCCCAACTCAAACATGACTGTCCCCGCTGAGCATACGCATATACGCACAGAGCATGCACACAGCACACACACACACACACACACACACACACACGCACAAACAGAGACCAATAACAAACATCTAAGTTGTCTTGGAAATATAACATCTTCAGGGTCTTAAATGCGAGTGTAACATTACCTTTCCTGTAGTTGTGTCTGTTTATGTGAAACGCATAAAGCAGCTCATAGTAGTTATGAGCCAGCAGATCCAAACCTCTCGCCCGAGACTCGATGATGCTGACGACCTGATTAACAACCACAGTTAATATAGCATTTTAACTACAGAGGTGACACTGACACTATAAAAATTATTGAGAATGTACAACAGGAATTTTGTCACTATGACTCAACAGTTATTTTTAATCACTGAGGCTCTAACAACATTGCTGTGCTTGTTAACATTATTACGTCTACGTTTTAGTTCTATCTCCCTGATGTTCCCTGAGGAAGCTGCTTCTTGATGTTTAGGGTCTACACGGTAAAAAGTGATTAGTGAATATGATTTATAAAAATAAAATTAGATTTGGTCATCTTACATTACCTTAACTATTAAACTCCTATTACACAAAAACTAAAACGTAAGTCCAAAGGATGATTCATTAACTTGACAGGACCAGCTGATGACCCCTGACCCTTTAATTCAAAGTTTTATTCCTGATATCACAGATGATAACTGATTAATAGATCTTTTGTTTTATTTCACACCAACTGGTCCAATAAATGAGCCTATGTAAACAACAGAGAATTATATAAAATGGGCCACTGATAATGCACATGTGAATATAACCTTTCAGCTCTGACACATAGTCTGACCACCACAGCCAAGTCAGGTCAAAGGTCACATGTAGAAGTTTTACCTCATCATGCAGGTTGACATAGGAGAACTGGACTAAGTCCTGGAGCTGCGAGCGTTCACATAGAACCACCACCAGCTGACGGAGACAATCCAGCTGCCTGCAACAACAACAAAAGTTATAGAAGAAGTGATCACAGTCCACCAAACTGCATTTGTCAAAATGATGACTTATGTTAAACCAGATACGTTAAGAACGTTTATGTTTAGCCCTTTAAAAACTAAACATTAAACCCATATAGGTGTGTGTGTGTGTCTATATGTACATGCTGCTGTCTGGGTTCTGTGTGAGAGCTTCGTAGGCTTCACTGTTGTGTCCCAGGTCCAAATGATGTTTGAAGATTCGAGTCCACAGAGCTGCCTGAAGACACACACATTTAATATGATTTTGTATGTTGATTATTAGTTGTGTAGTTGTAAATTGAGTGTTTAGAAGCAAAATGTAGGTAGAAAATGAAAACATGATTTACTGACAATCGACATCAAAGCAGTGGGTTACACGTCTCACTGAGATAAAACCAGGAAGGTGGAGTCAGCTCACCTTAACTGGCTGCTTTAAGTCTTTTACCTATAAACTGATGATCTGACTGCTACTCCTAACCCTCTACCTGTCTGTTACCTGAGTGATGATGTCACCGACTGCCTCTGTTATAGCCAGAGAGGCCAAATGAATGACCAGCTCAGGTAGACCAACATCCTCAAGCAACCGCAGCACCTGCAAACACACACAACAACTAAGTTTCTCCTGCAACATTCACAAAAAAGAGTTGCATGCTTCACTGATGAAGCAGAAAACACCACAATGTTCAAAACAATAAAGCTATATAAAATGAAAACAACATAAGCAGAGGAAGTAGTGACTTATTCTATACAATAAATGCTGTACGGTCGATATTAACAAGGGCTCATTTATGTATTAATCTGGATAAATGATATTCATCTGTGATCTGTCTTTATTTAATCAGAACCAAGTTTGTGTAGCGTAGAAGGAAATGTTTATACCGAGGGGAAAGCAGACGCTGCAGCTTACACAACACAACACACTTGAATTACATTTTGTGTAGTCACTGATCACGTCATTACAAAACACATAAGTTCTGCACAGCTGGGAGTGGGATCCCTCACATGAGTCTCGCCTGGAGGTTTCTGTGTTTCTTTGAACACTCCGATGCTACTGATGGACATGAGAACTGCGAGCACTCCAGTCATGAGTACCTTGTTGTAGTACTGTAATCTTGGGGTGGAGGCAGCTTCTTCATCCTCAGTCCCTGTTAATCTTATCAGAAATTCTTCCTTCTCCACCTCTGTCACTGCCTCCTGGAAACACTGGAGAGCCTGTTGGAGAACCAGCAACAATAGAAAAATAATTTCTCTCTTTGCAGTAAAGTTGCCAACGTTATCAGAGCTGTGTTTGCTGTCACCCACCTTTTGGCCCTCCCCACTGGCCAGGTAACACTGACCGAGCATGAAGCGACAGGAGCCAATGTTCACCTGACACCATGGACCAATCAGCCTCACATACTCCTTAACACACAGGAAATAGAGAGATGCACTAGGGAAGCTCACGCTGCATTTGCATGACACGCACACAGATATATAATCATTGTATAGTTACAGTTAAAGTTTGTTCAGTTTGATAAACCATAACAACAGAAAGGTAAAACATACACACTTTTGATCACAGTTGTTTTGAAAGTGTAGTGTAAAGATCCCAACTTTAATCTTACATTTTATAAAATCTTACATTTACATAGATTGTTGACTATTAACTGTCAGATTTGAATAAATCAGAGTGAACAGTAGGCCAAATACACACACACACACACACACTCGGCTCAGGGTGCCAAGAACACACACACGGCTCAAGGTCACAGCTGATAGAACAACCAGAGCTCTACACATTCCTTATCAAGTATATGTAGTATAAGATCCCTAAGTTGGTTTTACATTTTTTATATTTCTTTTATTTCTCTTATCTTACACAGTTTGGTAAAATAGAGAATAATGTTTTAATGTTTAAAGCTTGTGTATATGAGAGCCCATATGAAAAGTAGAAGGGCAAACACCTGGATTTGTGACAATCCCCGAATTCTTCACTATCCCTGTGAATCTGTGACTATTCCTGAATTCATGACAATCCCCAAAATTTCCTGACAATGCCGGACACCCTGGTCGAAGATTGGTTGATTACCCCACGTGCCACCATGGGTGGGGGATCAACAGTATATAAAGGGGTGTTTGAGTAGCAAAAATCAGTTGGTTCCGGAACAACTCAGAGCTTATTGTGCTTTTACACTGTAATTGTCAATAAACTCTTATGGTACTTTGATTCAGAGAGCATCCAGTGATTTTTTAATCGTTCATTTTTTGAGTCCAAATACATTTCTTGAAGACTTGATAGAGGATTGGATTACGAAGGGCTGGACAAATTACAAGGCCATCTGGCCCAGCCTTGTTAACGGATCCACGCCACTTCAAAAGAAATCAACTTTCCAAAGTGTCTTCACAAATGGTTTCAAGTAAGAAACTGAATTCAATTGCTTTAGTTTCAGAAGCCGTTTCTGAATTAGAATCTGTCTTTGACATTGCACAGTTCTAAAAAGCTAACGTCGCTTGAAACTCAAGCAAGTTCAGGTGCCTACTTCAAACTGCTCCTGAGAATTTTTATATTCTGTGTTCAGAGAAAAGGTACAGGTGCAGGTGCTTTCATGCATAAAGAACTGCCAGTCACCAGCCTATTCAAATTTCATGCCACCTCCAGCTAGCATCAAGGTTAATGTGCTTTTAGCAGAACACTATTTTCTAACACTGAACTTGGTGGATTTTACAACTGTAATTGCCAATTGCAGCGTACAAACACATTGCTGAATTTGTGGCATGGAGCCACCACCACCTAATTTCCAGCAAGATAAACCCTGAGGTACAAAAACACGTAAGTGTACAAGTGTAAGTAAAGGTAACAATATGATTACAGGTACAGCTGAAAGCAAGGAGGATACATAAACACATTAGTTCAGTGTCAGATTGAAGTTTGTCAACACAGCCAGGAATAATAATGGTAATTATTATTATTAAGACATAATTACAAAATGAGGGCCTGTCAAACTTACCTGTAGTTGGGTATACTGACAGTTTGTCATGAGACACTCAGGGAACTGGAAACCAGGGTTACTGGGCCAACTAGGAGAAAACAGTTAAGGTTCAAGAACAGGTATGTGACCAGAGCCAGTCATAATCTTATTGTAAGTCGCTTTGGATAAAAGCATCTGCTAAATGAATGTAATGTGATGTAATCAAGAACACACTTTGTACTTGGAGAGGAGACAGAGAAAGGGAGAAGTAGTGTGAATCTAAAGCAGAAAATAATATTTGGTTTTTGTTTGTTTTTTAAAGTGTGAAAAGATGTTCAGTACATTCAAGTGTGAAGGATACAGCAACTGAGCGAGGAGGTTGACCACGCTGGAGATCATGTGACTCCAGACAAGCACAGTGTTCTGCTGATGACAGTAGATCTGAGATATGATGATCTTCCTCGCCACAGTCTGATAGAAGAGTTCCACCAATGTCTGAGGACTGAGCACTGCACACACACACACACAGAACAGACAAACACACACACAGAACAGACAAACACACACACACCAGAGACACACAAAGAGAGACCCAAAATCACAGTACAAAAACAGCAGATATAGACACACAGTGGACAAACAGTAAACACACAACAAAGACAAGTAAACAGCTGGAGTCACATGACAACATGTTTTATCCATGTAAAAAAAGAGATGCCGTCCCACACTGACCTGATCTGTTGCTGGACGGAGTCGGACTGTCAGACAGCTCCAACACAGTGAGATGCTGCAGATTAGCATCTCTGAAACAAAACAGAGTTAATATGTGTAAGTGTTTCTGACTCCTACCCAGCTGTTTTGTACTTGTGTGCGCGCACATACACACACTCACATGATGTCAATGGGGACAGAGGAGGCAAGGCTCTGACTCATGTGTTTGAGGACATAATAAGAGGACAGGAGCTGGGAGCTACGAGGAATAAGGTCCTGCTGGAGCTGCAGCAGCTGACTCCCTCCACCCAGAAATACCTGAACACAGACACACAGGCCTGATCTCAGATCACTGAGACACATACACATATCAAAGAAGCACAACATAGACACAGCAGCTGCTATGTGTTTGCATGAGTGTTTCTGTGTGTGTGTGTGTGTGTGTGTATATACGTTGTCTCCAAAGCGCAGGTAGAGTTTCTGCAGGATAAGCAGATCCCTACAGAAAAGAGCTCTGGTCATGGCTATGTGGCCAATTGCCTGACAGACAAGTGACACTGCAGAGCTGCTGGCATACAGCTGCGACAGGCTGATCCTTGTGTTCAGACTCTGATCTGCAACACAAACAAAGTGGACACACACAACAGACAAGCACACATTTACACAGATTGCCAAGTTACGTTCACCCTGTCATAACTGTTGTCTTCTGTGGTTTAACCTGCATTAAAATAACTCAAACTTTCTTACCAGGTCTGATGGGTGCTTCTGAAACGTCTGAATCTGTTTCCAGGTCCATCTCCCTCTGTAGGATCATCATGGCGGCCATCGGGTTGCGGATATCCTGCAGTTTGCTCTGGATGTCCTCAATCACATTATTACTGCAGGGAGTTATACATTACTACATTTTTCCATCAGAAGGGATTAGGCATTTGACAATATCTATGAACACTGAGCATCACTTCATTTTTTTTTCTATTTAGAGTCAGTTTATTATTTCAGTTCATGAAATAAAATAAAAACTGATTCATTTTTGACGTGTCTGCTGTAATGATTTTTCTACATTCAGTTTTATATATTATTAATGATAGATCAAAATATTAACACAGTGTCAGTCAGTCATTTTCTACCGCTTAGCCAATCCCCCTGACTTCCAGCAAGAGGCAGGGTACACCCTGGACAGGTCCCCAGCCAAAATAACACAGTGTCAACACAGATTAATATTAATGATGAAGTATGACAGCGACTGACCCGTCATTGGACAGCAGGTTTTCCAGGATGACATCAGCCACTCTCCCAGGAGAATGAAGTTGTTCTAGAGCTTTCTCCATCTCACAGGCCATTTCTCCAGATACTGCATCAGTGATGAGCCGCAGACACTGAACCAGCTGCAGCACATCACGGCCCAGCTCCGGGTCTGACCACACACATCCACATCAGAGAAGAGGCACTTTTAATTTTGTACAGATTGTTTACTGCAGAATAATGAAGCAACATAAATGCTGTTGCCACTGTAATGTTACATTAACTGATAAAAGCCATTGTTACCTTCTGTGATGGGCGTTTCCTCCTCTGATAAAAGACATTCGTCGCTGGACAGGTACAAATGATCCACAGCAAAACAAGGCAGAAGGAAGGACACTAGACCCTGGGACGCAAAACTGTTACTGAGCATTACTGAAACCCTGCACATATGTCAGGACTACACAACCCTCAAACCTCCTCACCTTTCTGAGTAAACAGACCAGGCCTGTGCGGTGGCTGACCGTCAGACCAAGAGGCATGAACAGAGACTCCTGGTACTGCAGGCAGCAAGCATAGAACTTAGACCAGAACTCCACCTGCAGCTGACGATACTCCTCCTGAGAAAACTCAAACTCTGTCACACTACTCTGCAACTGCAAAAGCAGGGAGGAGAGAAGATGAATATATGTAACTGACGGAGGGATGAAAATGATGTAATAAATGGAGACAGGAGGGACAAGGGAAGTGTGAAGAAGAAAATAGGAGAGGACCTGTGTTGACACAGTCATTAAATGGGTACAGAAGAACGGGAGGATATTTTACCTCAGTCTCCACAGACAGAGTCACCTCTTTCTTCAGCATCTCCCAGGAAATATCAGTGATTCTGTCTGAGCCACGACGGTAGATCTGAAACACATCTTCATCATCACCTTCATCATGTGTCACTGAACTGTACCAAGAACTTGTATAAAAATGTGAATCATTTGTGTAACATTAGCGCTGCTGCCTTTTCTCGTGTGATTTAATGAAGTTAAACCCATACACACATTAAAACAGTCAAAGCAACTACATCAGAAATTAACCTGTGCCAGTCTAAAGCCCATGCACTCAGATGATTAAAGCCTGAAAAGATGAAATTTGAACAAATGATAAAAACATTTCAGGGAAGTGGGAAGATGATCAGACAGTGGTTGTGGCTGGCCATGCATGCTGTCCTGATTGGCTGCTGGCATTTGTCCATGTTATCTTAATAATCAGAGAGGATGTGGACATGTTATGCGCTTGTACATAGTGGAACTTTTGATGCTTGAACCAACAGTGGTGGTCATCTGGTCAAAACTGTCCCACCACATCAACTCAGCATTTCAACATTTATACACGGTCAGGCTGCAGGTACATTCTCACCTGTAAAGCTTTAAGTATGGCTGAAGCAGTAAATCGAAGAGGAGAGAAAAGAACCTCTAGATACGCCTCCTGTTTACACACACACACACACACACACACACACACACACACACACACACACACACACACACACACACACACACACACACACACACACACACACACACACAAACATCTTTTATCACAAAGCATATGATCTGAGTATTCACTCTTAATCTTCAACCTCTTGTATTGTATTTCCTACTTTTAATACAAAGTGTCATTAATGTCTCGCATACCCTGAGATCAAGACACTTAAATTATGTGTAAAACACACAGTCAACTCTGGCTAAACTCTATGAGCTACATCAGACTGGCTATAAGTCCAAAGACTCATCTGGTTACTGGTCTGATGTGGCTGATGGACTGACTGGTCTTACTCTGGGGTCTTGGTCCACTCCTACATGAATCTCTTCCTCTGGTGGAGGCTGAACAAACACCTGGTTCCACTGACCAGCTGTGTTACTGTAAGCCAGAGTTACAGTTAGGTTATGAGGTTGTGGTGACTGTATGTAACTCTTTGTATGCTCAGTCACGCGTTCAACTTACTGTTCAAAGTTGATGTATTTGACAACAGTGGTGTTGGAGTCATCCACCCAAAGTCCCCAGATGTCTGTAGAGGTCAGATGAAAATCCACCAAAATTTCCTAGTAAAACATAGATGTTCTGAAGTTCACATCTCTGTGACTATGACCCTGAACCCCAATCCTAAAACATCTTCATCCAAATTGTTAATTTTATGTAAAAGACATATATACATGATTACATTATGTGTAAATTCAAACTATTTGTAGTCTGCTACAAATAAAAAAATGCAACATTATAAAGAAAAACAAGAATAACAAACAAAATCAAAGAGAACATCTCAAGGTGACTAGTCACTGAAGAGATGTTCAAAAAACTCAATAAACTGTAAAAGAAGCAATTTATATAAAACATTACATACAAAAATATAACTTGTTTCGCATATTTTCACAATTAAAGCATGTTTCTTTACATGTAATTCAAAAACTGACACCCAACAGGCTGTCCAACTTGCTGCTCACCTGTACAGTGGGGTCAAAGGTCTAAAACCACACTGCATGTAGACGGTTTTCAGATTTACACAGTAACACAAACGTATCAAACTCCCATCTTCCAGTGTGTGTCAGGTTCGTTTGTATCTTACCTGTGTGGTGAACAGGGTGGAGATGTGTTCTAGACTGTAACGGTTGTTGTCAGTAGTGACGAGCTGCAGAACAGTGAACTGTCCTCTCTGGGGGACAGCCAAGTAAATGCACAAACAGAGGCCCGTGGTGGAGGAGAAGGCCAGCCTCAGACGATGACCCTGACCCGACAGACGCTTCACTCCTTTACAGGCAGGCATGTAATCCAGCACATCAACCTCCAGCAGACAGGCCTGCTCCTGCACACAGGAACAGAATGTGTTTTTAACATATGATGTACCTGTTAATATCTACTACTAAAGAGTTTAGTAATATCAACTCTGGTACAATAGGAAAAAAATCCTTGTTGAAATGAGCTTCATCTTTTATTTCCTGAAAATTACTCACATTTCATCTCAGGCGAAACACTACATCTATACTACTAAAAAGCACCAATCCTGCTATGGTTATGTCTGCTGTCTGAAGTTTTCCAGGTGCTAAAAGATAATTAAAGGATAATATAGAGATATAGAATCTCTTTTTCCTGGACAGACCTCAACAGGAAGCAGCAGAGTTATAAAGTACAAATAACACATAATAACATTTGTAGAAAATAAATGAATGAATGAATGAATGAATGAATGAATGAATGAATGAATGAATAAATGAATGAGAGCCAAGCCAGTATTTGCGGTTTGTCTTTTTAAGAAGCAAACCACGTTTCAAAGTAAAGAATGACTGTATAAACATATAGTAATCAGTGTCTGACCCTGATCGACCACATGCGCAGCCTGTGATCCTGACAGAGGGCAAAGATGAAGGAATCTTCCTCCAGCTCCCTGACAACCATGCTAAGGGCCAGGTCAGCCTGACTCTGCTCTCCACGGATCGCTGTGGGCATCCAGCCCGACAACCTCTGCATGACGGAGCTCCTTTTCAACTCCACCATCGATATGCTGCCTGCAGGAAAGGAACATGTCTTCTTCAAATGCATATGATTTAATCTCAAAATGTATTTTCTACAAAAACACAAGAAAACTTTAGGACGACCATTTAGATAAGTACCAGAAATGCACAAAAAAAGGGGAAAAAAAATTCCGAAACACACAACAGACACACACCACAAAATGCCCGGTCTGCTGTGGCGTCATGTCAGACAAAATTTGTTTGTGCAGAAGAACACCCCTCTCAAACCTTTTCTGCCTAATTCTGCATTAAGGTTGCATTGCTGTCCAGATGTAGTTGTGTGACCAAAAGTGAAGCAGCACAAAAATGTGGTAAAAATGTGGTCGCTGGTCTTTACCTCGTGTATCATGAGGGGGAAGAGTGACCACCATGATCCCCCCTGCAGGAGAAGCCAGAGCATAGTGAGCCTCTCCTGTATGACTCAGCCAAGATGTGGAGGTGCTGGGACTTCCAGTGTGTCCCGCCAAGCTGGGGATGATGGTGCTGTGAGCAGGGTCCTGAAGATTTATCTTCCCCAGATCAGTAAAGACTGACTGCATGTGGAGCTCCGTCACCAGCTCCTGAAAAGGAGACAGGCAGCAAGAGAAACAAATGTTACTAAACAGAAAGATATTCCCTCATCTTCCTCAGGGACACAAGACTCTATCCCTCTTTTTCTTTACACATGCTTAAAGCTCAAAATTGTACCAGTAATACTATTTATGCACAGTTCACTGTTCCTCAGCATTTCTGTGAAAACCCATATCTCATGAAGTCTTGACAGTCACAAGAAGTAATTCAGTATTTTAGTCTGACAGTCTGGTATTAATAATTATTAACAATATCTGCTTTTGTTGGTATTCATCCAGTTCCTCATGCCAGTTCCTCATGTTCTCACTGAAGTTCACTTCTGCCATTCTTGTTCATAAAGTCTCATAAAGTTTCATTAAATGCAACTCAGGCTACAAACAAAAGGTAAAAGACAAAAGCATCTTCACCATTGCTCATTCATTGACTCAAAATAGTTGTGTATTAATTTTCAGTCAATCTGTCACATGTGCAGGGGATTCAGGCTTCATGTTACTGTCTCACGAAAACTCACACTGTGGTATATGCGGGTGGGGTGAGGTAACACAAGCCTGTGGACGCTCTGATTGGTAGAGATGAGAATGATGACATTGTTGAGGGTCTCGTGGATGTTGACTCCACCAGGCAAAAGAGTGCAGTGAATAAACCTGAGTTTGACAGCGTTGTTGAGCAGGTTGACGTCCAGAGAGTGTTCAAGCAGCTGCAGTGTGTCTCCTGAAGTGGACCTACACAGAGACAACCATCATGTGGTGAAAGGCAGGCTGTGAAAGGGAATCAGCTGAGAGTTGAGGACAGACACCAAGTCATTCAGCTTGATTATGTATTGACAATATGAACCTCAGCTGACCACACAGAGCAGGATGTGTCCATGTCCATTATCACTGCTAATGAAGCTCCAATGACAAGCTGTTCAGTCAATCGACCTCTATCCCATCGGAATGTCATTTATGTTTTTATAAACTACAAAAGCATGTGCATATGAGGTATACACAGGCTTATGTTTTATAAGTGCCTCTATCACATGGTTGTCATCCTTTCTGTTCACTAGAGGGGATACCAACACAGGGCCACGTAATAAAACTAGGTTGCTTGTTTTTGAATCACATTTCATAATATATGCTGCAGATTACTGTGTCTATTGTTTTTGTTCGTTTGTCATAGCAATCCAAAAACCTTTCACACTCCACTTTTTTTAATGGTCAGTACTGGTGATGTCAGTGGGTATATCACTGCTGTCTGCCATTCTAAACATTAGAGTGCCTTCATTAGTAGGAGATATACTTCACAGACGTATTACTCCCTGCCCACACATCTCAGACACACTGCTGCCCTAGTGATACTGTGTCTCAATATTTGCGCTACATCAGATCGACAACACAGCCATCATCCAGTCCCAACTGGGCATTACATTTCAAGGAAAGAAGGCCAAGCGGCTGAGCACACACACACACACACACACACACACACACACACACACACACACACACACACACACACAAATAAATAGATAAATAAAGTATAACATTTCAAACTGCATCAACTTTAATTAAGCAGAAAAAGATCAGCATCTGTGCTTCTTTACTGTGTTTCTATTGTACTGCTGACCAGGTGGCTCTCATGTATGTTAACTTATTATACAGGTGGTACAAGCGGACTCAGTATCAGCAAACCATGAGTATTAAATGAGTGTTTGAATCCCCCCCCCAGGGATTAATAAAGTACCTCTGATTCTGATTTAACGCTTTGGATCAGCATCATCCCATGATAATGATGTTTGTGTGTGAGGCTTTTCAGCACCCATGTTTCCCTGCAACCCAAATACTACTTCTTCCTCGATTTAAAATAACATCAGCACTCCATCACTAACCGCCACATCGACACAACCAGGACTCCACCCCCTCTTCTCTAGCAAATCTCTTGACTCTATAGCTATATCTTGAATTTATTGATTACATTACATTCTGAGGATGCTCATCATGGTTGAATTTATCATTTTCAATACTATGAAACAAGAGAGAGCCCAAACTGAACTTCATTACACCACAAGGACACAACACCCAATCACACCCATCACAACACCGCACAACACGACGCCCCCATTTCCATTACATTACACCACCTTCACTGCTTTTGGTGTCTCACTCAACATTCGTGATGTAACAGTGTAGCGTTGACCATTGAGCACTGATGTGCACATATACTTCAGACAGAGATACGTCAGGCTTTAAATACAGTTCACGTCAACATGACATACATGTGACCTTTACAGTACACAGCGTCACAGGGAAGAGGTTCAATATAACCTGAGTGCACACTGATTGTTGATATCACTCACCAGTGTATGAATCTGTTACTGGTGACTGACAGCAGCTTCCCACTCTCCTCATAATGAAATGCTCCTGCACCATCTGGAAACTTCAGCCCCCCAGGAAGAGCAGAGAGTCCTGCAGACAGAAGCACAGCAATCAGAGGAACCAGCAGCACTCATTAGAACACAGGCTTACTCAAACCCCACATCGGTCTGACATCAGCTGTACTGGTGCACAACTGGTCCCGGTATTTAACGTTTTCATACAAAGTCACACACTAACTGTTATAAGCAAATACCACCACATCGCATTACAGTACATCTCATTCTGCCCCGTGGTGATGGGGCCCGGCTCTACCGCAGGTTCCCGAGGGAAATTAGATATAATGTGATGTGATCCGACCGTCATGCTCCTAAAATTGTTTGCGACATCAAACAACTGAAAAAGAAAAAAAGCAGATATGTGTTCCACAGCTCCACGTGAGCGGCTAACTAGCTTGTTGTAGGTAACGACAGACGGTGGAGACCTTTACCTTTACGACAACGCTTGTCGCCTGTTCAGATGCTTCATGTTGCTACCTCAATGGCCTCGGGTAACTGACCCCAAACAAAAACACAAATCAACCTGACACGAGGCGCCGTTAACTCAGACTGCCATGGTAGCGGCTAGCTGATGTTAGCATGTCCTCAGTAAACTCTGGCGCTGAGACCTGCGTGTGTAAGTGTAAGAACAGCGAACATGTGTGTAAGTACAGTAGACATTTACCAAGGTTCACAGTTACTTCTTTGAACCGGCGGACAGTTTCCCTCTCAAAGCCACAAATCTCTATAAAGCTGCGTTCCAGCACCGCCGCCATCTTGCCCTCGTGAATATGTGACGTCAGAAGAACAGAAACCGGCGGGTTCTTCTTCTTCTTCTTCTTCTTCTTCTTCTTCTTCTTCTTCTTCTTCTTCTTCTATTATCACCATTATTATTATTGTTGTTGTTGTTATATTCGTAGTGGTAGCAGTAGTAGTTGTAGTAGTAGTAGTAGTAGTATTAGTTTACACAGTTTTTGTTTTTGTTGTTTATTAAATAGCGATAATGTGAAGGTGATGACAGGATATCCATGGACACCGCCTTGCCCTAACTAAACATAGACATATATGGAACTTCAGAAACTACATCTTCTGTGAAATAAACATGTTGACATGTTGACACATTATGACTGTGTTCTGTCTCTTTTTCTTGCGTCAGGTACCTCAATATTCATCATACATCCTCTCTGATCCAATCAGTCTGTACATGTGACGTCATACTACACGCTGCCTGTCAGGTGACTTACTAACATAAAAAACTAACATAAAAAACGGATTAATTTTATGATCAGCAGTGTAGAGTGGGATCTGATTAAAACTTCTCTACAGTCTGCTCTTTGGTTTCACTTCCCTCCACACACACACGTTCTGGTTTCAGTCTTGTTCTCTGGCATGATTCCATTGTGCACAGAGGAACTTCCTCATCTTTCTCTCGTCCGTCAGAACAAACACGGTGTCTATGTTAGAGACCAGGACAGACGTCTTGAGAACAGCAGGTGAGACAGTTTGTGTTCAATAGAAAAATCTGAGACAGTTAAGTGCAGTTCACAGATTAGCAGCTACTTCATGCTCTCTTTATGTTTTCTATGATTTATGTCAGCTTCCTTGTTGTGATGGCAGAACCAGAGAGAGAGTCAGTTCCAGCAGACACATTCGCTCCAGGTTCTCTCTTGACTCTAAACTCCGCCCAGATAACACATTTTATTTTTGTCACCTTAAGTTTTACAGTGCTGTTGTGTTTGCTTACAGATAACTACAGTTACTCACAGATAAAATAAGCACAGGGATCTGATTATTTAATGACCAGGGCGGTGTTGTTTATTAGTAAAATACACCATGTGACCTCAAGCTAGTGTAAATTATCATGTGAATAATATGAGCTCCTGTGTTCGTGAGCAGAACAGTGCCCAACCAGCTGGTTCTGGATAAGGTCTTTATCTTATATGAGTGTCTGACCTCGATGTTATGCTATGTATGTGTGTGTAGATGGAGCAAACCTTTGTTCCAGTCTGACCACTAAAGAGCTGCAGGAGAACTTGAGGGCAGTGAAACAGAGAGAGCAACCCGTCAGGCTGCTGTTTGAAATCCCATCGTCTCGTATCATTGACCTGGCTCTGTCTAAACATGTGGTGAGAACCTGAGCATGATATGTTAAATGAACCGCATTCTTCCACTGGACGAACCTCATAAACAACACCAGAAACGTACTGATAAATAATCACACATTTTCAGTGACCATTCCTAGAGCGACCTTTCTTAATGAATAACCCCATGAAATGAACTTTTTTTTTACATTTCTAGGTGTATGAAGTTGTGGTGATGCGCTCAGGCAGCTTTGATTCTCATCGTGTTTCTGTTGAGCGTCGTTATAGTGACTTTTTCCACTTCCACCTCAAACTGCTGGAGGAGTTCAGCGAGAAGTTGGAGAAGGTGCATTTCCCCCGCAAACTGCTGACCAGGAATTTCTGCCCTGATGTAATAGCAGAGCGACGTCTGGCACTCCAGGACTATTTGGCTCAGGTGTTTGCAGTTCGTCAGATTCGACGTTCTCCTCATTTTCCCAGATTTTTCACTGAGCAGGAGCAGAAACGTGCACGTGGTTTACTGAGGGCAGGGCAGTTTGAACTGGCCCTGGAGCTGCTGCACAACGTTCTAGAGATCGAAGAGAGGCTGTTACCATGGCACAGCCCCACTCTGATTGTACCAACCCTCTCTGCCCTGGCTGTCTGTTACCGGGACCTGGAGCAACAGGAGCAGGCTTTTGCTGCAGCTCAGAGGGTGCTACCTGCAGTCAGACGATATGGACCAAAACACCTCAGGGCCGCACTCTTAGATCTGCTGGTGGATTTAGGGTATCAGCTGGGTCATCCGGTGGCTCAGATACAGGAGGAGTTGACCACCCTGAGGGACACTGAGAGAGGAGAGGTATCCTCCCACTCCCTGAAGGAGTTGGTTGTTCAGGAATATATATAAAGGACTGCACAGACGCTTCAAGGCTGCATCACTCAGTGCAACATCATAAGCAACCTAAATCGTTTCCATGTCAATGGTGCATCTATTTGTTTGCTGATTTTATTTCCCTCCCCTTGTAGCAAATTTGCCCACTCAGAGCTGCACAGATTCTGATGATTCAGCATGAACTCTTTCAAAACAGGCCACAACATTAAAGCCAGTTACCTGTGTATATCCTGTGATGCACCACTTAACTTGAAATCACTGGTTATTGATCAGTGAACCCGCTCCTTAATGTCATGGTGTGATACCATGATCTGTCCATTATACTACAAATCATTTGTTTAAAGTAAAAGATAGTTTTCTGTACAGTCTGTCTGTAGTGGGTGAATGTAAAGAGGAATGTGTGTTAACCGGCTGCACTTTCAACACTGATTAACCAACATCACAAACAGAATTTCAACAAAACGAAAAGTTACCCAAGAAGAAGTTTCACCATGTTTGTATTTTAATTTCTGACATTTTTAAGACACTTAGGCTGCACTGAAACTGCTTACAAAGTTATTTAGTACAGTTACGGTTCATAGTCGTTTAAGTAGTTTCATGGTTGGTAGAATCTCTAGACAGTTTCAGCGTCATCCATGTTTCACATCCAACAATTTCAACAATTACCACTTCTTTTGTACAGCTTTCCTGTAAAAGAGCGTGGCAGTGACAACACCCTGAGATTTGTCCTGATTCTGCTGATGTCCAGTGTAAATTAATCACCGTGGTAGATCGTTCCGATAAATCGTTCCGATAAATTGCATCAAAAATTGTCTGGCTCCGTACGATGACAAATCCCTGACCATTTCCTGATTCTCCTTTTCCTCCTTTTCCTTCTGTCTTCTGTAATCAGGGAGGAGCTATACTTCCAGCTGGCTGTAGTAGTTGGGGTTTTGGTCATTGTTCTTTTGAAAAACATGAAGTGATTGTGATCATTTATGTGTCGTCCAGTCACATGATCCTGACATATGAAGAGGGAGCTGATATCATGATGACATACGTAACTTTACTATACTGTATTGATAAGTGACTCACACGTAGAGGAGTACATGTGTCACAACAACAATAATAATAACAACGAGAAGAAGAAAAATAGCTTTGTAGGGGTGTGGTAGCCCTAACCCTAACCCTAACCCTGACCCTAACCCTGACCCTGACCCTGACCCTAACCCTGACCCTAACCCTAACCCTAACCCTAACCCGCTCTCTGCACCACTCTGGGCCCTTGAGTAGGGCCCCTGTTTGTCCTGTACTGTTAGCAGTCCTCTGCTCACACACGTGTGTTGTGTGCTGTATAAGTGGACTGGGACAATGACAAATAAAGATTTCTTTCTTTCTTTCTGTCCTTTCTATTGATGCAACGTGCCGGAAATCGATTATGTCGGACTTCGATTATATTGGCCGATCTGGTCGATGTTCGACTCCTCAGCCTGCCGAGGCAGCAGCAGCTCGTGGCTTTAGCTGAATGAGCACCGGCTCACAGATCAAACCTCCCGAACCCGAAGCTGCTGGTCTGTGTCGACACCGGTTCTCGACCCGGTTCTCCGTGTTCCTTAACAATGACCAGTGACTCGGTGAAACTCTCCAAAAACCTCATGCGCATGAAGGTAAGTGAACCAGCGTCTGCTAGCAAACGAGGGGAGTTAGCTGTTAGCTGTTAGCTGTTAGCTGTCTTCCCGAGCAGAATCACTGACAGCTGCTTATGTTGATTTAAGTTCATGTGCAGCTCGAACCTGTGATTAATATGAGGTAGCATATGAGGTAGCATATGAGGTAGTATATGAGGTAGGATATGAGGTAGCATATGAGGTAGGATATGAGGTAGTATATGAGGTAGCATATGAGGTAGCATATGAGGTAGTATATGAGGTAGGATATGAGGTAGCATATGAGGTAGGATATGAGGTAGTATATGAGGTAGGATATGAGGTAGGATATGAGGTAGGATATGAGGTAAGCAGATACCAGCCTCTTTTTAAATAGTCCTGTTTGCATTTTTAACTGCAGTTCATGAATGACATGAATGAAATGAAAAGTGATCGTAATCATTGTCAGTTGTGTGATTTGTTGTGTGTTTCTTGTATTAATGTCAGACGTTGTGCTGATTGTGTTGAAATACATGTGGAAGTTGTGTCTCCTCAGTTCATGCAGAGGGGCCTGGATGCTGAGACTAAGAAGCAGCTGGAGGAGGAGGAGAAGAGAATCATCAGTGATGAGCAGTGGTATCTGGACCTCCCCGAGCTGACGGCCAAAGAGTGCGTATCTGTCCTTTAGTAGTTGCACAATACTCCTTAAACAAAAAATTATACTCACTTCTGAGGTAAAAGCACCAATACTAATAAAGTAAAGTATTAGTACTCATTCTGTAAAAGTGTAAACAGGAAAATGTCAAGATGCAGTTTCTGCAACAAAAACGTTAGACTTTGTTGTTATTTACAGCTGTACGCGTTTTCAGGTGCAGCTATTTTTTAACAGTTTAATGTAAAAATCCAACCACTGCATCTTAACCAAGATCTGCTGAATGATTGATTAATTGGCTGTTTTTTTTAATTAGTTATGTTTGATAGGTTTGCAATAGGGTTTGGGACCTAAATCCCAATTATGTTCAGTTACATTTAAAAAACAACAATATTTTATTGTCTAAACATTTGACCAATTTTATCACATTGGAGTCACAACTCAAAATTGATGGACCTGATTTATAAGGTGGCAGGAAGTGGTCAGTTTTTTTTTAATGGAGGCAGGTTGTTCTTACTGCCTGGGTCAGCTCTCTGGTTCAGACTGATGCTATGACATTGATAAAGTGTCAGGGGTCTACAGTGCCACTCCTTCCCTCCCCCTGCAGGAACCTGATAATAGAGGAGAAGAGTTATGTCCCCTGTGAAGAGCTGAAGTATGGTCGCATGTCCTTCAGAGGTTTTAACCCAGAAGTAGAGGTTTGTTGTTTGTTTTGGGGGTGGGGTGGGGGGTTTACTTAGAGTCAACTTCTGTTACACAGTTTCAAAATAAAATGTTGCATGAACACACTCACACATACTCACACTGTTATTGTTGTTTGTCCCAGAAACTGATGACTTTAATGAACCCAAAATGTGAAGAGGAGAAACAGAATGAGGAGGCGAGCACAATGCAAACAGACATCACAGACGAAGAAATGGCTCTGAGGTAATGTTAGACTGAGACTGTCTTTATAAAGTGACACGCTACCTGTTTGTGAGCACTTCCTTCTGTCATCTTTTACAGGTATGAGAGTTTGGTTGGAAGCATGAAGAGGAAGTTTGTGAAGAAGCGTGAGAGAGTGTCGTTAGAAGAGGACGTCAACCAAAATGTTGTAGAGACAACAAACGCAAAGAGAATTTTTCTGAAACCTAAAGATTGAACTTTGTTAGAAACATCTTTTTTTACCTCTGATCTGAATGGATGTTGTACATCCTGATTTTATTTTTTTGGAAAAAATGAATCTTGAAAAGTTGAAGTGTTTCACTGTCATTAAACACAAAGCTCATGTTTCAATGTGTTGTGACAATAAAGGCAGCTGTTCATTTTGCTGCATTACCTGTTTCCTCGTGTTGTGAGTAGGACAGTCAGTTCCTCCTGAGTCCTGCTGGTTCACAGTCAGTGTATTTAGAGAAAGTCATTATGATGAAGTCAAAGATGGCAGTAGGGCAGCTGCGGTGAAGAAACGGCAGCAGCCATCCCATCTGTCCGGGTGTGTACACAGGTCTGGGGTAGGCGGACAGCAGAGCATGACACATGGCGTCCACCACAGGGGATAGATCTTCTGTTAAACCCTGGGACATTGTGGAAAAATGGCAGGGGAGAGACGAGATGTACGCCTCTCCATAATCTTCTCTGGCTTCAGGGGAGGCCGCCGCCAGCATCTCGTCTCTATGACGACAGACATCGTCACTGGTTCCAAAGATGTCTGACAGGAAAGAGATGACTGATGCGTCAACAATTAAACAGATCTAAGATTTGGTATGGAAAAATGAAATGATTTGGAAAAAGAAGACAGATTAAGCCACCGTCATGTGATGAGTCGTTCAGTATTGATGCACCTACTTGTCTTGAAGCCCGCAGGTTGGATTAAAGACACTGCGACGTCCCACTGAAACAACTCCAGTCTCATCACTCGGGAAAATGCGCTCAGCGCTGCTTTGGATGCTCCGTATGCAGCAAACAGTGGCATCGGCACCTCAGCTGCAGGACACAACACTATTAGTCCTCCGGAGACACACACACACACACACACACACACAGGGCCCACGTCTATCAGACACATAAGTATGCACATTGGTCCAGTGTGACCTTAAACATGTAGCAATCAATGACCTGTGACACGTAATGGAGTATGGATGTAGTACAAAGATACTGTTATTATGTCAACAGTATTACGACACACGTTTGTCTGGACATCATCATCAGATCATTGTATAATGAATGAAATAATTACAACCTCCCTGAGACCCTAATCCCCGTGTCCTTCTCTACCTGCCATGCTGGTCACATTGACAATGCGTCCACGGGACTGTCTCAGCAATGGGAGGAATACTTGACACATGTTGACGGCTGCCAGGAAGTTGACCTCCACACCGCGTCTACAGGTAGAGAGTGGACAGAGCTCTGCGTCCGCAGGGCAGTGGAGGATTCCTGCGTTATTCACCAAACCCCAGAGACCTGCAGGGTGGAGATGTTTACAGCCAAGTTTCAAATGTCAGACCAGCTTCATACAGCAGGACAACCTGTCCTCAGGTGTCCACATGTTTCACATCTGATTGAGGAAGACACATTTAAAAAGATGATTCACCTGTGTGTCCCACCTGGGTGCAGATGTGCTGGCGTGCCATCTGTACCTGGGTGCTCTCTGTCACATCCAGTTGCAGGACCTGCAGGTTCTCAGACGCTTGCTCTTTCAGACACTGAGCTCCTGCTCCATTCACGTCCAACACACCTGCAAACACCTTCACTCCCATGTCACTGAGCCGCCTGGCCAGGGCGTGACCAAAGCCAGAGTCACATCCTAAGAAGAAGGAGAGGAAAAGACTGCAGATGAGGAGCCAATCAGACAAACACATTCAGACTTTCTTTCACTTTACATGATTGTGTGTCATATTTCACATTCTTGTGAAGGCTTCTTCAGCCATGTTGGCAGCGACTCTGAATATGAAGTAAGTGGTGACCCTCTGACTCCTCCAGTAGCATCAACAGTAACTAAAACCTTCAATTCAATTTAAATGAAGTTGTTTCAAATACCTGTGATACACTATGCCAGTGCTCTCCACATTGTCAGGTTGTTCTTCACCTTCTCCTTCACTTTTACTCTCCTGTCTTTGTTTTGGCCCAACGTGTGTGTACACTACAATATAACTGTTAATAAATGCACGTAAAGGTTTGCACAGTTCAGTTGTACAGCTCATGTACACAAATCACTTCATGTTCATCATTTTTGGTGTCTTCTGGAAATACATGTTGTCATCTGTGAAACTTGTGTCTGTATTCTTTTACAGTCAATCTCTGTGTGTTTGTGTTGACCTCTCTCTGGTTTTATCTTGTAATCAGACATAATGACTCTTATCAGCCGTCTGTGGCTCGGTCCTGATTTTCCTGTCTGACTGAAACAGCTGAAAGGGGCTGTGGACACTGAGACAAGATCAGAGATGACACGAGATTCATGTGATGGAATAACACACATTCATGTTCTAACATCATCTAACAGCTTATGAACAAGTCTGTGTATGTCCAGTCTTTCTACTCACACACACACACACACACACACACATCGTAAAACATGATTGTATCGGACTCAGTGAGAAATGCGTGTGTGTGTGTGTATGTGTGTGCACGTCTCACCTGTGACCAGCACTGCTCTGCTCTGCAGTGGCAACAGCTCCGATCTCCTCCTCACAAAGATCAGAGCGAAGCTGCAGCTGAGGATGACCAGGCCACACGTTACTGGAAAAACAAAGCAACATGGTGAGGCCAGGACCATGACGAGGACCCAGAGGCCCCTGAGGCCCCCGAGGCCCCTGAGCCTGTCCCCAGCATCACGTCCCCCAGACAATTTCCACACCACAGACCCAATGCAGAAAGCTGCTGCTGCAAGACTGAGACACGTCTCCATCGTCTTCTACTACCACCTGAGTTTGACATGAACTCCAATCCTGTGTCAACAAACCACAGGCCCAACCCCTTGAGATACCTGCTCAGGTATGTTGGCCGTCTGCCAGCAGGTGTGTTTCCTGCCAGCAGGTGTGTTTCCTGCCAGCAGGTGTGTTTCCTCAGACCGGTTCTTCTGATGAGACCATGCTACTTCTGGCCTGAAGCTAATGACTGATGTTCAATTCAAGTTGAAATGTCAGCTGAATCTTGAGCATGAATTAAAATGGCTAACGCATCACACACATGTGGAGCAGTGGGCAGCCATGCAAGGCTCCTGGGGAGTCAGTGGGGTTTAAGGGCTTTACTCACGAGTGGGGTTTGAACTGGTGACCTCTCAGCCTTCTTGGTCTGAAGCTCGCAGCTGGAGCCACATCACCACCTCTCCCGACTGTAAGCTCCTTTTCTCATTCATCTTCTTCAACCTCAGTTTTACCAACATACATGAAACTGAAATGATGGCGATGCCTGTTCAGACAGTGATGTGACAGGTGTGTTAATGCAGTGCAGCATGAGCAACAGCTGGTTGGATGTTGTTTCTTTATTGGGTGTGAGGAGCACAGAGGAGGCTTTGCATGTCAACTTGTTTTTTCTATGAAATAACTTCAGTCCCTCACAACGTGAAAACAACACAACGACAACAAAAAACATGATTCCATGATGGAGAGACATTTATTCAAGTGTTACAGTGGGTGCAATAAAAGCGACTAATAAATCCATTTTGAGTGAAACACGTGAACAGACAAAGCGTAATCCACAGTACACACATGGTTTGAGGTTGGCGGGTGAACTGGTGAGGGCATCTTGCGTCCAGCAGAGGCAGTATAGGAGGAGGAGGAGGATTCAAGCAAAGTTTTTCTTCAGGAAGTTGATGAGGCCATTGGTGGATGAGTCGTGAGAAGTGACCTCCGAGTCGTCCTTTAGCTCCGGTTCAATCTTCTTCGCCAGCTGTTTCCCCAGCTCCACTCTGTTAGTTATGAAGAGGAGAAAGAGAATGAAGAAGACCAATAGGATGAGAAAGATGAAGATGATGAAGGTGACGGAGTCTCAGGCCACGTCTGAAATGGCACACATACAGTACTACGTACTACATATATATATTGGATACTTCATAAGCTGTTGAATTCGTATCAGAGAATGCAGTATGCATCAGCTGGCAGCAACAGCGGTGAAAGGTGGACATTTCAAAACTTTCAACTCACACTTATATTTTATTATGCATCATCACAGCTACAGTTATTCTGACCTGCCTGTCAATAAACCAGCTGGTTCCGATTTGATTGTCTTTATTTACTGATCCCTTTAAAACAATCTTAACACAATAAATATTACACTTAGTATACTTTAGTAGCAACAATAAAATGTTTAGGGACCTGTACACATGAAACACAAGATGGAGACGTGCACGTTATCATCTCTCCATTTAATGAGCCACTTAGTGTCTTCAATAAGACACTAAGTGACACTAAGAAATGGACAGTGATATGTGGTGCAATTAATCACCTTATTAGCTCAGTAGCTATGATGTTATGAGACAAGTGCCCCCAAAGTGAGCAAATGTTGATGTCTGCTTACCCCCATTGGTCATAGCTGTTGATGTCCCACATGACGCCCTGCACAAAGATCTTGTGCTCATACATGGCTGAAAAAAAAGCAACAGATCAATGGTCAGATGAAGTTCAGTTAGTTGATCACGTTGTTCACTTGTTATTATACTGATTTATTACTGCACTGCTTTTGAAGGAAGGTCTCACGAGGTAGAAACCACCTGATGATAAAGATGTTTGTGTTTATTGAATCTTTTAAAATTTGAGTTGATGTTCACACATAGCAACATAATATTTGATGACATGATAATTATTAATTCATATCAATTAACCCATCACCTGCAGTCTGTAGTACAAAGTTCAACACATCCAGGATCAGCATGATCCTCTGTCTTTAAACGACCACTGATCCTCATGATCACCTGTACTATGATGCTGGTTTGCTGATGGTTCCATTTACTCTGGGATTTCATGTGGACTGGACTCAGAATCAGCTGGACTCTGAGTCAGTTACCATGGCAACATACTCTGTAAACCTAACCTGCTCGCTGGCAGGTTTTCTCCAACTAACCCTGAGTTTGTCCTCTTTATCTGAGCCTGTGTGTGGACAGAGAGGCGTGGCAGACATGACGTGTGCTTTTGACCACCTCCTTTACAGCAGCGAATGTGTTGCTGTTTTGTTTTGTTTTTTGAATATGTGTTCGTATTCGGTGTAGCAGTGCATAAGAACGTCCAACTCCACCCGGAAGAAGTAGGACGTGCGGGGTTTGTTTTCACGCGTTGCCATGGTGAATCACGTTATCTTTGTTCCATTGATGAGGACTTTTTACCTTCGCCTGCGCGAGCTTAACTCAGAGTTGATTGACCTAACTCTTATCTCCTGTTCTGAAACTCTGAGTTGGACAGCTCAGAGTAGGTCAAGCCTGAGTTTAGATTTAAACTCAGAGTTTGTTAAACCTCCTTTCTGAAACAGGCCCTGGATGAACACAGATCCTAGTTCAGTTCAGGCTTCAGATAACTAACATTCAAACACAAACTCAGCATGATCTGCGGAACCCAAAACAAAAGTAACTTTATCAGCAGGTGCGCAGTAGAGCCCTCTGGTGGTTTGTGAATGATTAGAGGACATAGACGATACCAGGGAGTTCTAGTGACTTTTTTGTGTCACTACGTCGCTTCAGTTTAGGTCTTTGGTTCACTGTGTCCCTCGTATCTGTGCTCTTTGTTCACTAAGCACTCACCAATCAGAGCTCCCAGTGTGAATGGAGTCAGCTTCTTGAAAATGATGGAGTTGCTTGGCTTGTTCCCTTGGAAAACCTTTTGATCAGAGAAAAGATGAAAACATTTTCAATCTTTAAACATCCGTGGGATGATATCAAAGTGTTGTACGCCACATTTTGTTCACGTTTCATTCAGACTGATTTTTTCTCTTTTACTTTGTGAGGCAGCAGCTTCTCCAGAGCTTCGCCCATCATGCCGCTGGCCTCCAGCTCCTTACGAGCCTCATCAGCTGTCTTGCCCTTCATCAGAGCTTCGGTCTGAGCCAGAAAGTTAGCCACCAGGATCTGGAACCAGAATAATGGGAAGCAGGAGACTTATTAGACACACAGTCTGATCAGTTTATTCTGTGGTCCTCTGGTCAGTGAATCAGCTCAGAGACACACAAAGACTCACAGCCAGTGAATGCATCGGTGTTCACACACAATTAAGTGCTGCTTTTTAAATGATGATCCACAGGTCGAACGTCTCGGTTCAGTCAGTTTGGAAAGACGGAGTGAGGTCAGATTCATCTTTGTCGTCAAACCAGAAGTGGTCAGAGTGAGGTAATTACCTTGTGATGGAGGCTGTCTCTGATTGGATGCTGAGACTGAGCAGGAATGAGGAAGTCTGCGGGAATCATACGAGTACCTGGAAAAAACATACTGAGTCAAAGCTAGTTAGAGCCTTAACAAAGAGCCAATCACAGAGCCTTAAAGTAACAGTCTTCTGAAGCTACAGCTTCACCATCATAGTGATATAAAGTTCACCTATGGAACGCGATAGGGTACTGAACTCAAATGAAAAAGTAAACTTGAAAATGCAGATCCGTAAATTCATTCTAATTTTCCACAAATGAAAATGCAATATCTTATATGCATGATGATACTAACAGGGGCTTTTTATGACCAAACTGTAAAGAAAATGCAAAACCATTTGCATTACATTTTGCAATTATATTGAAAATGGCATTTAACATTTCTAAAGGCTTAACCTGTGCTACAGTGGATAAAGTTCAAATTCAATCGATTGCATTTTCATTAATTTTGATTCAAAGACACAAACATTTGTCGAAAAATAATTTTAAAAAGCATTATGGAACTGCATTTTTATTTTGATTAAGAACCACCTCTGAGCAGCAGCTAAGACTCGTGGGTTTAAGAGAAACAGACCGTTATGCTGCTACAGCAGTGAAGCAGATTAGTGACAATGTGATAGTGACTGTCTGGTGAGCAGAGTAGGACCTTGGTGAATAAGCTGGTAGAAAGCATGCTGTCCATTGGTCCCTGGCTCTCCCCACACGATGGGCCCGGTGTGGTAGTTGACTTGGATTCCGTCCTTGGTGATGTACTTTCCATTGGACTCCATGTCGCCCTGAGGAGCAGACGAGCAGCTCAGTGACAAAAACAGTTTCGGTCACAACTGTCAGGAAGTCACTAAAATAAACATGAGACGAGCACCATTCAACAACAGTTTTTCTGATGCAACTGAAAATGTATGGCCTCAGTGAGATGACAGTTTTTCTTGGACAGTTTGTGATATTTAAATGAATGCCAGTGACGCAGTGATAAACCCAGCTGTGTGTGCGATTGTGTACCTGTTGGAAATAAGCAGCGAAGCGGTGCATGTATTGGTCATAGGGCAGCATCACGAGAGTCTCAGCCTGGAAGAAGTTGATGTACCACACACCCAGAAGAGCCAGCAGGACGGGAACATTCTTCTCTAGGGGGGTGCTGTGGAAATGGTTGTCCTGCAGAACAGAGGATGCTGGGTAATGATGACATCAGAGACAGAACGGAGCTGGAGCAGGCTGAGATCACAAGTCTCTTGCTGTGTCCGAAATCGCCCACTCATTCCCCACTCCCCACACAGGGAAATAAATGTAGTGCACTATAAAGTGAGCTAAACAGAAAAATCTTTCTGACACTACTCTTGGCTCCGGTAATGAAAGTCATCACTGTCGCACAATTAAAACGTACCACATTACGTACCCATCGTCTCACACAATGCTCTGTTTACTACTGCATTTTTATTAAATTAGAGGCTTTTTATTACTGTCCTGTACTTTTTATTTTCATATTTTGTTTTCTATTTAAGCATATTTTCATATTTGATTCTCTAATGATTGCCATTACCAGCTATTTACAACAATTATTCTCAGCAATGGGACTGGTGTGACCTCAGTGAGTAAACGTATCTATTCAAGAAACTTTTCTTTACCATCCAGTGAGCTCCTGACAGAAGCTGCTCAAAGTTCTCAAACCCTGAAACACACAAGAAAGCAGGTCAGAGGTCAGAGGTGTCACTTATTGAAGCAAGTCAATTGGTGCAGAGAAGGTGTTCTTCTTCTGAAGAGAAGGTGTTCATCATGAGCTCAAACCTATGCGGAGTGTGAACATCTCCTTTCATTGATCAATATCATTGATTGGTAACGATTACAGTGGTAAAAAAAAACACGACACAAACAAATATATCACCAATCAGTAGCCAGCGGCTAACGACTGACCACAGTGGACATACCTATGTGCAGAGCGATGGACAGACCGATGGCTGACCACAGTGAGTAACGACCTCCAACCCACTGAAACATGACATCACACAGTCACTCCACTAATTAGAGGTGAAATATGAGTCGTCACCGTGACCTTCAAGCTGTGTCCCTGTTCAGGGGCCGCCTTCTTCTGAGGCTGTATCTAAGCATCAACATCATCAAATCACGACTCCACTGTTTAAAAACAAAGCTCCTCCAATGTGGCTGACGAATGTGTGAAATAAGGGGTCAGGTAGGACCTCTGAATGGCAATAATGGTGTCTAACAGTAAAAAACAATTAAGAAGAATAAATGTTTAAATGTCAGCTGCGGTTATCTAATGGTGCACATGTTAAAAACACACAGTGCTACAACTGGATCTGAAGCAGTGCAGGCGTGAGAAGCTGGTGAGAGAATAGAAGAATCTTCCAGAGATCAGATTGTCTCGTTTTGTTTTGTTGTGCGTCGGCCACGTGCCTCTATAGGCACCAACTGGGACACAGCTTCAGTCAAGTGTGTTAGTTCATAAGTCAATGACAGGAGGTAAAAGGTCACTAGCCTGAAACTGAGCACTAAAACAACAAGTCACACACGGTCACATCATCAATCACTTACGTCCCAGAACTCAAACATGTTTGATGTGTCGATGCCAAAATCCTTTACTTTGACCTGAGGAGAGACAGGTTACACTGTAAAAATACACTGTGAAACCCCTAAACAGCACTTGTAAAGTTGAAATGACAACAAAAGCCATTTAAGACCTGACATTTCTTCTGTTTTAATTGTGGATATTAATTTTACCCACTGATGACATAAATGTTAGCTCATCATTTTTCACAGTGGAAATGTTAACCCTAACCGTGTAACAGCTGCGGGGCAGTGGTGGTCGGTGCTGGTCGTGGTGATGTGAATTCATAAAGTAATAACACATAGTCGCATCACTGTGAAACAGCACAGCCTTAATAACCACTTGTGCCTATAGAGGGCGCTGCTGTTTCACAAAACGTTGGTCCTAAATCAGTCAGACTTGTAGCAGGGCAAACTTACTGCGTTGGTGGACAGAGCCACAAAGTGTTTGGCGACAGCAGACTTCTGTGGATCAATGAACAAAATACAGCATTGATTTGGAGGAAGGATATGAAACATTCAGTGTCATCATGTGTGTTGTTGTAAAGTGAGAGTAAATCCACGCACATCAGCTGCTGCCTGCAGGAACCAGTCTCTGGCAGACTCTGCATTGGTGATGGTCTCCTGCGTGGTGAAGGTCTGCAAAAGAGCAGAGAGTGACAACACAAAGTGAGTCCAGAGGAAAGACAACGTAAACTGACATACACACAAAGAAAAGACAGTATGTTTAGGGTTAGACAGTTAGGGTTAGACAGTTAGGGTTAGGGTTAGACAGTTAGGGTTAGGGTTAGACAGTTAGGGTTAGGGTTAGGTTTAGGGTGTTAGGGTTAGGTTTAGGGTTAGACAGTTAGGGTTAGGTTTAGACAGTTAGGGTTAGACAGTTAGGGTTAGGGTTAGGTTTAGGGTTAGACAGTTAGGGTTAGGTTTAGGTTTAGGGTTAGACAGTTAGGGTTAGGTTTAGACAGTTAGGGTTAGACAGTTAGGGTTAGGGTTAGGTTTAGGGTTAGACAGTTAGGGTTAGGGTTAGGTTTAGGGTTAGACAGTTAGGGTTAGACAGTTAGGGTTAGGTTTAGGGTTAGACAGTTAGGGTTAGGGTTAGACAGTTAGGGTTAGACAGTTAGGGTTAGGGTTAGACAGTTAGGGTTAGGGTTAGGTTTAGGGTTAGACAGTTAGGGTTAGGGTTAGACAGTTAGGGTTAGACAGTTAGGGTTAGACAGTTAGGGTTAGGTTTAGGGTTAGACAGTTAGGGTTAGGGTTAGGTTTAGACAGTTAGGGTTAGGGTTAGGGTTAGAACGTTAGGTTTAGGGTTAGACAGTTAGGGTTAGCGTTAGGTTTAGGGTGAGACAGTTAGGGTTAGGGTGAGACAGTTAGGGTTAGACAGTTAGTTGTGATGTTAGAGGAAGGGGCCATTCAGTGCATCATAATAAGTAAATACGTGTGGTTCCAGCCACTGAAGGTCAAGCCTGGGGTGTGTGTGGGGTCACCTTGGAGGCGATGATGAACAGTGTGGTCTCTGCATTCAGCTGGGCGAGGGTCTTGGCCAGATGAGTCCCGTCAATGTTGGAGACGAACCAAACATTTGGTCCTCCGGCTGAGTATGGCTTCAGAGCCTCCGTCACCATCAGAGGGCCCTGAACACAACACGACCACACACACACAAGTCCACACAAGTCCTGAGCTCCTTCAGACATTCACTCATTTACTAAATACATGATTTAATCAAGTAAAATAATGTATTTTTATCGTGTGTGTTTTATCAAGTTCAAAACTTTTTGTTATTTGAACAATCCAGAAAAGTCCTGATCAAAATATTTCCCCTTTTTTCCCCCTATTTTCATTTACTCTGTTTAAACGATTCCGTCTTTCTAATTATCTCCTGGCTTCCACTGTATCGCTCTCATCCGTCTCCGCTGTGTCCAGAAGCTGGCGTCAGTATGTGTGTGTGTGTGTGTGTGTGTGAGATGCCCCTCACCAGGTCAGAGCCACCGATGCCAATGTTCACCACATCAGTGATGCTTTTCCCACTGAAGCCTCTCCACTCCCCGCTGCGAACTTTCTGTAAACACAAACAAAAACAAACATCATGTGGACATGCTCGCTCGCTCACTCGCTCTCTTGGTCGCTTTCACTCTCTCGCTCGCACATTACATACATGACAGAAGGCCTTCATCTGGTCCAGAACCCTGTTCACTTCTGGCATCACATCTTTACCATCAACGTTGATTGGCGTGTTGGAACGATTACGCAGAGCGGTGTGGAGCACAGCACGACCCTGTCAAAACACACACACACACACACACACATCACTCTCTCGTCTGTGTGTTCATTTAAAGCCACTGCAGCTGCTCAGCTTCTGAACCTTTACTGATGGCACTGATTCAAACTGACTGAAGACATCGTTACCTCAGTGAAGTTGATCTTCTCTCCAGAGAACATCTTTTCTCTGGCCTCCTCCACCCCCCTCGACTTTGCCTGTCCACACACACACACACACACACACACACACTTGTATTATCTGTGAGTTCTGTGCCATGACCTTCTGATAACACACACTGTTGCTGTAACAGTGTGTGTTAATGTGATGAAACTCACATCCCTCCTTTGTGTTGTGTGAGGAGGAAACACAGGTTGCGTTTGAGGACGTGTTCTAGCTGAATTACCACATTCCCACAAAACATTAGCACATGACAAAGCCACGGGTATGAGTTTCCCCTTTCAAAATAAAGTGCTGTAATCTTTTACAGGCCTCACAGAGTGTTTCAGGACCAGAAATAAAAACCTTGTAAATTCAGGACATGTCTCCTGTGCTGAGTTTAACTGCAGGACGTTACCATGGCGAGCAGCATGGCCATGACCTCCTCGTTGATGAGGTTCTTGGAGTAGTCCAGCAGGATGTCTCCATCGTCCGTCACCAGAGTTGTGCTGTCAAACAGAGTCAGAGACATTAAGCACAATGAAGAGGACAACTGAGACATTTACACACTGAAAAGAAATGTCTCCTGGTTTTGGACAAAAGACACTGACTGTGTCTGAAACTACACACACATCTGTACCTCACATCATTACGTGTGTGTGTGCGTGTGCGTGTGTGTGCAGGGGGACGTGATGCACCGCACGTATCTGCGTCAGTCTGGAGCCGCAGCGGCGGAGCAGAGGGCTCTCACAGGCCGCGTGTCCACACCGTGTCCACACCGTGTCCACACGGGGACACTGACTCACGTGGGGAACGTCAAATACAGGGAGCATCCATTGTCGGACACCGCAAGTTGATCTTGGTGCTAGCTACAGTTAGCCGAGTTTAAACACTTGTTACAGCCGAGCTGTCCGATAATGGAACCCATTATTAGGCGTGTTAGGGTTAGCCAGGTTATTGAATTAGCTTGTCGGTTGTCATCGGATTAACTACAGACAGGTGGACACCGTCACAGACACGTGACAGCAGGTGAGACCCGCAGCCGTGACGGTTCCGTCAGAACCGTTTCACACAAACTGTGACCTTCATCCGGGAAGAACGAGGACACACACACCGAACGAGGACACACACACCGAACGAGGACACACACACCGGGAGTCACAGACTTCTGCGGGAGGCCTGGTGGGGAGGGACAGGGGGGGTTACCATCATGTCCTGTGTCCATGTCTGTCTCACCTGAAGCGACTGAATCTGTCCTTGTCTCCGTTGAACATGTCCCTCATGTTGAGACTTCCGCCGTTGGCCTTAAACCACTGCTCCAGCTTCCGGTAGTTCTTGTCGTCCGTTAGCGGCATGGTTCCAGTTCTGGTCCCGGTTCTGGCAGCAGGTGCGTCGTCTCTCTGGTGGTTCCGGTCTGGTCCCTGGTCGGGGTCGTGTAGGAGCGGATAACGACAGACACGATCAGACCAGTTTGCACCAATAACCGCAGGCCTCGCGTCGCCCCGCCCCTGGGCTGACCACGCCCACCGAGTCGTAGTTGGCAGCCGGACGGTGCCTGACTATGTTGACATTTCCGTAATGAGTTAAATGTGTTGTTGTTTTAGTGACATGTTGAGAATAAACTTACAGATAATGACTGAATGTGCATTTGATCTTTTAATAATAAAGTGAAAAATCATCAATTTGTAGTAAAACTGTTGATGTTATTATAAAGGATCCTGGTTCCAGTTGTGTTCGTTTTGGTTTGACCAGATTGTGTTGTCTGTCAAAGCGTCACATTTCACTTCCTGCTCTGACGTCAGTGTCCATCAGTGTCGTGACGACAGATGGACACGAGCAGTGTATTTTATTTGCTACCGGTCAAACCCTGGCCAAAAGAAAAAAGTGCTCGTTGTGCGGCTACGTCACGTCTGTATCAGGATGCTGCGTGCGCGTGCCAGTGTAAACAGGAAGAGGTTGGTTGCTTGGAAAATGCAGAAATTCGAACACCTGTAGTGATGAAACTGAAGTGTTAGCAGCGTTTTTGCATCACCATCGGTCACTTAATCATTTTTATTCACTTGTTAAATGTTGAATCTGTCCAATTTTACTTTAACAAAGACTTCTTACAATAATTTGAAACAGCTCTCCACAGAAACACACCTGTCTTGTTCTGTTTGGTGGTGGTGGTGGTGGGGCATCCCCACAAACTATGCCCTGCAGTACAAGCGCTAAAAACACCGACAAAACTTTTTAAAGCCAAGTTGACCACGCGCACAGTGCGACACACTGTTACTGTGCCACTTTTTTCAGCATCCCCAACCGTGTTCATAAAAGTGCCACGCGCACAGTGTGTGGGACTGTTTGTGTGATTACACTTGTGCTGTGTGTAAGGTGAGGGCCGATCAGCTGGCAGATCTCTAGAGAACCTGTATCTCTATATAAATGATTGTCTGGAAAAGCCTAGGGATCAGCCCTGTCTCTGGAGATGAAGACAAATGGCATGGATTGGGTTATTATTTTAATTGTAATATTTAATATTTTAAATGTGACCAATACAAAGTCTTTAAAACAGTGTTTCATGATGTATTTTATTTCCTGTTTAAAAACCCACTTCTTCTCTTTGGCTGTATAACCTATGTGAGAAGCACCTATTATTGTGTAACTTTTATCATCATTTATTGTCGATGTGTTGGTTTTATCTATGTTTTTTTTTACTGTGTATAGCATTTGGTACTCTGTTTTTTTAAAGTGCTGTATAAATAAAAGTGGTTGAGTTGAGTAATGAAGTCATATATTATAATCATATATTTTCTTTCAGATAAGTGTCACTGTTAAGCGGCAACTCAGGCTAAGCCTGACATTTAGCCTGGTCTGGACCGGGCTCGTTTGCCAGCATAAGTTGCCATGGTAACTGAGTGTGAACTATGCTGAGCTTGCTTTAAGACTAACAAAATAAGCCTGGCTTATTTGGTAATCCTGTTTTATGGAACAGGCCTCTGGTGTGACTTGTTAAGTCACATTCACTTCAGGACAACAACAGGGCAAATATACAATGTTTCAGTTTGTGGTTTGACTCAAAGATGCTGTTACTCTGTAGCATTAAACCCAAAGTGTTTCCTAAGCACTGTCAAATATGCTGAAGGTAACTTTGTTCCTCACATTTAGTAACACATCTAAACAGGAACAACGCTCAGCCAATATGGATCTGAATTTGTATGTGTGGATTTTGTATTTGCCAAGCTGAAGCTGTGCCGGATCAATTCATCAGGTCCAACTCCTTCACATCAAACTGAAACAATGCTTCGCTAATAAACTATGTAGCTCCACTCACAGCTTGCCCAATTTCTAGCCACAGCACATCCTTCAGCTTCAGCGGACAGATTTTTTTTTTACTATGACAGGTGGATAAACCAGAGCAGATAAAGCCAATTCCAGTTACAAACTAAAAAACATGTCACAATTAACATTCAAGAAAAAATGCAGTCGTTTTTCCTGTGGAAGATTTAAAATGCCCTAACAAAAGACATGTAGTGAAAAAATATTTTTTAGGAGCATTTAAACTGTTTATGTAATTTAAATAAAAGATTTAGATATCGATGTTCCCAATGATTTCATTTTGTCATTTAAAAATAAAGTTACTTTTTAAAACAAAAATATAAATGTATTTTTCTCTTATTTATGACACATTAAAATATAGACAAAAGAAAATACAATGAACTTTGATCAATCGCCACTGTCAGTTAATTGATTTTTTTATATTATTTAATTGACTGCATTGCAAACAAACAAAAGTTCAAAAAAAAAAACCCAACCCAGAAATATTTTGTTTTAAGAGAAAAGTTAAGGAATTTGACTTGCATGGGTAATTTATTTGTAGAACATTTGCCAATTATTTTCCTATTAGCCGACAAATCAACATATCCATTTATTGTAGTTCACTTGATGTGAACTGCTGTAGTTTAGACATTGTAAATGAACTATATTCCTCCAACAATTCTTAAGCTAAAACCTGGTTAATATAGATTTTAGTCCTGAAACTAACCCTAACCCTGAAGAAAACACAGAAACTAAAGTTTGACATATCGAGGCCCCAGACTGAGAGTACAATTCAGTAAAGGTTGATGCCTTCTGTCTCTACACTAATGTTAACATGACAGTTAAGAATGCACTGCCAATCACCTTTTACATTACTCCTTTGTAAATCTGCCAATCAACTTTCACATTAATCAATGTTAAAATATACGAAGTGTCAATCACAACTGCCATGAGTTAATAAATGATTCAGGGTAAAATTGTCTCAACTATACAAAATAACAGCGGATTAACTTTCTTTCAGCTCTTCTACGGGAGAAAATACTTAAGTATTAACTTAGGAAAGAAAAGGAAGATGCAGATGTAACAGAGGAGACCTGAAGTAAAACTTACAAATACTGAGAAGACGCAGAGACGTGATTGTGAGCAGGAGGAATTTCTGTGAAACACTGTAGAAAAATACATGTTAGGAAGCAGTGACTGACCCTGTGGCCTGTTGTGGTGCTCAAGTTACAGAATTAAAGGACAGACTGGACACACACCCCACTCCCAAATAAAGCTATGTCAGTGAACATCACAAGAAAACAAGTGGACAACCCTCAATAACTAACAAAATATTATCAAATACAGGTTTAAGAAAGGGTCATATAATTGATGGAAAATGAAACCATCCTCTGAATTATTACATTTACAATTATTTCAGAAATTATTAGATCATACACATCTGGAGTTTTTTGTTTTAAGGGGTTTTGTGATAAACTGCATTGTTGATGTTTCCACTGTTGAATGTGGAACATTAGGTTGCATTCAAGCAGTCTACCCCAGTGCTGGTGACAAATATACAACTAATAGACAATCTTCATTATGTTAGTTGACTTTTTTCCAATTGTGTGAAAAGTTCCACCTTTGTGTAGAACCACCCTCCAACCACCACTACGCAGACACTTTGTTCTCCTTCTGAAAGAAAAGGAAAAAATTTAAAAAGGACATTAATCCATATTCATTTTGATCATTATGTTATTCACATATGACAATGTGTAGTAGAACATTCAGAATAGAGCAGTGAAATCAATCTTACCCTATATACTGACAAATCAGCAAACTCCCGACCAGCCTGGTTTCCCCTGTATCCGCCCCTGAAACCGCCACCTCCCTGTGGGAGCCCAAAGGACCCTCGGCTGACTGGACGTCCCCGACCTCCACGGAAACCAATGCCACCACGACCACGGTAACCTCCACGACCCCGGCTCTGACGCAGAGGAATACCGAATGTTTCAGCATTCATCCTTCTCTCTTCTGCCCAGGTCTGTCTCCGCTCTCTGGAGGTAGCGAGGACACATACACAAACCTTTGACATTCCACAGTTGTACTTTTCATAAAAACAAATTAAACAATGAGACTAAAAGTAAATAACCCAAATAAATGCCCAGTTAGCGTCATGAGCTCATCAATGTTTGTGACATGACTCTAATCACGTCTGCATGTACAGTGACTGCCTATAAAAGAGGCAGATATGTTATAAATGTATAAATTCGTTTTAATAATTGCAGTTTCAGAAAGATTCACTTTGAAATAACCAAAAATGTGGATCTGAAAAATGTTTCTATTATTGAGACATTAACATTTTCAATTTATTAGAAAAACTATGACTTTCTGTTTAATATCGCGCCAGTAAATGAATGTATGAATGCATGTGTACTAATAATGTTCTTTTTGTGGCACAGAGTGAATTACGTGACAAGACCAACTCTCACCGCTGGAAACCCAGGCCTCCAGACTTGTCGTTTGCTTTCCTTCACCAAAAAAAACAAAACAAACAAAAAACACAGGAAGATAATTGAATTGAGACATTGACATCATCAACAGAAAGGCTGACAGCAGTGACTGGATGCTGCCCACATTATGTACCTGGTATCATCACAGGAGATGTTGTCAAAGAAAGACTTGGACTTGTCATAGTAGCAGTTGGGGCCAAGTGGGTCACCCTCATCTTCAGCATTGCCTTCACTGTTCTGAATCTCTACACCTGAGTCACCTTTATCCTCTCCATTCACTGTCTTTTCAGACTTCTCATCTAAAAAGGGGAATTAAGAGTCACAATTGGACAGAAGCTCAAAATTAACCAAGAAGAGGTTTATCTCCACAAACAAAACAAATTCTTTAAAATACTTGCTTCTGACAGAATGATGATATCTACCTAAGTACCAGAATTAAATTGGCAGAAAAAATACCTTTCATCTTCAGCTTGCTCTGAAACTCTCTGTCTATCTCCTCCTTATTAAACTGAGCATTGGCACTCTCAAAGTCAAAGTCTTTCTCAAACTTCATGGGTCCATCTCGCCGAACATTAAAGCGCCCTCTACCACGGTGGCCGCCACCTCGCCCACGACGGTTAGCTGTCGCACCAGCAGCCCCTGCATTTAGAGGAAAAGACGAAATGAAGAACAAAGCCAATAAAAAAAATCACTTGACAATACATGAGCATGTAAACACGCCAAGTTGTAAATGTATCAGCAAAGAGCCAAGTGCAGTAAAACAACAACTACAGAAATAATGTCCACACACTGTAAACAGGAGGCAACAGCACGTCAATCTGCATGTATCTTCACATCAGAAACACACTCGAGTTTCCATACACAGTAACAGTATGGACTCCACTGACTTTAAGGAACACTCAACAGGCACGCAGACTCTGAAGAAGCTGTTGGTTATCTGGGGCTTTGAAACCATTTGTTCTTTTTAACATGTGCAAAATTAAAAAAAAAACATCTGGAGTTTTAGGTCTTCATAGAGCTAATTAGGATTTAAAACATATCCATTATAATTTGTTTGAAGATAAACTCTGTTCAACATGGATGCAGTGATGGATGTAACCATCAACATGATTAACCTGAACTGATCACAGATACAAAATGAGCTCAGATCTGTGACTTCATATACTCTCATACTGATGGGTGGCTGCTGTCCTTTATGTTAATAAAGGTAATAATGGAAACACACCAAACAAAACCAAAAAAAGATCATTGTTTCCTCTAATTCCATCTCACGGCTGAAGGACAAAATTACTTTGGCCAGTGTGCTGGCCTCTGGCCTGAAATCTCACCTGGGGGACTAAAAATAGACTGTGTCAGCCCTGCAGTGGCTGCCCTATCTACAGCACTGATGTAAGAGGCGTAGATGATTTGGGATGCAGAACAGCCCTGACTACTACGGCTTCCCCTGACAGTCTCACCCCTCCTTGCATCGACACCATCCTGGTGCTGGACCTTCTGACTGCTCTGACCCGTGGTGAGAGGGGCTGCACGAGTGTGGGTGGGGCTCCTGCGTCCCAGGCCAGGCACTGGAGATGCGGTGGCGGCACCAGCTGGAGCTGACGGAGGCTGCTCCAAGGCTGGGCTCTTCCTCAGAGGGTCCAGGCTGGGGCTGCTGCGGCCTGCAAGAAGACGAGAACACAGACGTGTCTTTGTGCTTCACAGTGGTCTAATCAATGTCATCATTAGTTTGCACCGACTGGACCAGTAGCTGCACCCAGACAGAGGGGAGACATCCTGTTTAATGGAAAAATGACTGGGCTCGTTAAGATAAAAACTGAAGCTCAGGGTATTTCCACATCTAAGCTGCTTGGTTCAATTCTAATTCTGCTTCATCTGGAACTAGCATGAAAGCTGTCAATGAAACCCAAGAGCAAACCACATTTTAAAACAGAGAAGGCCTCCCATTCCCGGATAGAAGAGATCCCGAGCAACTCCTTCCTGACCTTATGGTGACAAATGGTGCAGCATGTGATGCGTTATGGTGTACTGTAATGTGGTGTGGCTGTAATGCACCTAGTTGTTTGCCAACGGCAACTGAAGAACAGATGAGTAAGCACAGGTTAAAGAGCTGAAGCTGAAGCTCATATTCTGTGAGGAAAGTTCGGTCTCTACGCTCAACTAATTTCATTTCATTTCTAACTAAAAATTATTATGACTATAAATTAGGATCATATCAAGTATCTTCCTGACTGTTTCTTTCTACTCATGAATTGAGTGTTGGTAACCTTTTGCTGTCAGTACAACTTCCACCTCAAAACAAATCCCTGGCAAAGTTCTGCCATTTCGTTTCATTTTGTTTGTAATGAAAATACATATGGTTTTGGTTTCTTCTTACTCTGGACCAAAAGATCTTAACTACACATGAGAAAGCAGTCTGAGGCTCAGACAGGTTCTCTAAAAATGCATTGCCACCCAGATGTAAAGGGGCATGCAGGTGACTCGGGAGAGCATGCATTGGTTTCCATGTTTTATATGAAGATGAATGTCCGGGTCTATACTTCCATCCATCCTCTGGAAAGAAAACAAGTTAAAATTCTGTCTAGGTCCATCTGATTTGTTGTGAGCCAAACAGTAGTTTACGCATTATCACCCTTGAGCAACTGCTGGGTCCGATGTAGATAACAAAGATCTGTGATTCCAATTAACAGCAGCTTCCCGCAGGTTTTTACCTTCTGTTACAAGAGAACCCATAAAGTGAGGGTCAGAGGACAAGGCAGAGCCAATAGCACTGCTCTGAGTCTGAGTCGTAGCTGTGCTCACGTCGCTCACAAACAAGGGCACTGATCGTCCTGTATGGGAGGAACAGCAGGGAGAAAGCACTGTGTGCACTGACACTGAGCTTTGCTGATCATCATCAACACAATATCGCCTGTCCAATGATTACTGACAGTACAAAAAAAAAATCAAATCCACCTGAGGACCACACTACCCAAGAGGGTGCAACAGGCAATTATTAGAGTTGGAGCATTATCACAGAATTCCATGTTCCACTTCATTCTTACATAAAAAAAAGAAAAATGGCAAAGTGAGAAATAGCTGGATTTTAAAAAAATGAATCAATAATGCTTCAAATAATGCTTCCAAAATGTATTTTTAGTATTGTTATAGCTGCTCATACAGTCATCTAGTATTACAGGCTGGTTTGACACTGAAAGCCTGGTCCCCTTCACAAACAAGAGGACTGGGGTTCAAATCCTGCTCTGGGCACCACCCTGGGCCCCTGAGCAGGGCCCCAGTAACCCCAGTTACTGGATGTACTGTATGTATGGAAGCCCACTGCTCACACACGTGTGTGATGGGTTAAAAGCAGAGACCAATTTCGCTCTATTGTGTACTGTGACAATGACAAATAAAGATTTCTTTTTCTAACAACCTTTGTCCCAGCAGATGAAAGTGACAGCCTAAGTGTTAAAATTCACCGTGACACCATGAAACAACTTTTTAGTTAGTAACACGGCACAAGAGCCGTAGAGAGAAGCTAGCTTGGCGAAGCCATGCCCACCTGAGCCAATGTTCCTGTAGTTTGTCTCCTTCAGTCAGAACAAGAAAATTACAAAATACATCTCAATCACATGTTGATGAAACTCATCTGCCTACCGACACCAACAGCTCCAAACTGTGGGGACACCAAGGGGCTTGTGCCAAACTGGTTGTAGGCAGGAACCTGGGCCCGATTGAAGAGTCCATAAGAACCAGCAGACTGGAAGGCAGTGGCAGCAGAGGATGAAGAACTGGAGCTGATGGACGACTGAGGAAAACACCATCTGGTTAAATATGTGAGCTTCAAACAAATATGCAGGAACAGTAAGTCTTGGTAAACATGTACCTGAACAATGGCAGGGTCCTGAGGAAGAGAGCTTGTTTGTTTAGGTGGCTCACACACAGTCAGGTCCTTGATGTCACTGCCTCTGAATATGATGTACTCGAAGATGTCATCTCGTGGGGGGATGGGTCTGTCTGTGGGTCGGTCCTCTGTGCCAAAAGATCGCACTGACAAAGACCAAACACATTTGGTCAGAATCTCCTTAAAAACAAACATCAGTCAGTTTATACATGTGATTCAACCTTGACTTGATATTGTTGAAGTCTGATTCAATATTCAGAAGACAGAATTTAATCCACGTTATGATAAATTATTGCTTAGATTTACATTTATCTTTGATATAGTAGAATATTAAGACACTTTCACACACATTGTGTACGAACACTAAAAATCACTGTTTTTACAGTGCTAGTAATCAACATGAGGGGTTGGTTGTGTCTGTCTGCGCACAGTTGTTATGTCCCTCTGTGTCTGTGTGGGTTGCTGCTGAGTTATAGCGTTAGAATCTGATAGTGCGGCCTCAGTGACGTCAGCGGTTCGGGATGTTGGCCAGGTGAGGCCACAGTATGTCCACTACACCACAGTTGGCCTCCCGTCTGGAGGGTTTGGAGACTTGCTCACATATGCAGACAAATGTAGCAATGACACACATTAGAATCCATTTGGTTTAAAGGGTCACGAATGCGGCTTTAAGAGGCCGGCTCCGTTCCGCTACGACTCCCTTCACCTGACACTGTGTGAACCGAGTGTCACCGCTGTTAGCGGGACTGACGCATCTCCCTCTCTTAGCATGCTAGCTTATGACCGCAGGCTAACACTCGGCTTTTGGCTAATGTATTTTGAACCAAACCTTAGGGTTGGTAAACATTACACACCGGGAGCTGAACCACGCTTAACCCGTCGTTATAAAGCGCAGGCCCGGTCGGGAGGAGCGTTACCTTTAGCCAGTGCGACAGTGGAGTTCTCTGTGTCGATGGTGTACAGGATCCCCTCGTAGCGGATCGCGGCCTTCGAAATGAGGCTGATTTTGCTGCCGAGGTATGGCGTCCCGCCGCTCATGGTGTCTGAAACACTGTGACGGTCCTGACGGGGAACAGAACGGAGGTCTGTCACAGCCGTGTGACCAACAGCATCGGTCACAAGGTAAAAGTCTCGGGCAGTGATTCTCCTCGGCTTCGCTATTCGCCGCTACAACATGGCCACCTCTTCCTCCATCGGATGGCTGTGCGCGCGGGGGCTAACGGGAACTCAAAATCTCGCGGTGTTACGCGGCGCCGTAGTCTAGATATGTGTCGTGTAGAATGACACTACACATGTGTCGCTTCCGCTGGAGACACGGTCCACACAGGCCTCACGGGGACATGAGAGCAGGCTTTGACCTCCTGAATATTTTGTTGGATAATGTTAAACAGATAGTTAGTGCTTGTTGTGCTTTCACTGAAACCAGAGTCCAAACATAGTGACACACTAACACGCTAACTGCAGTGGAGTATGTTTATGTCCTCTGAGTGTGTGTTCCATCACTGTCGCTCATGTAACTGAAGACGACAACATATACCATACAACAGTCTGAGAATAGACTGTTGAGAGAAATACTGTCCTGTCATAGAGGGTAATGTTTTATAATCTAGATGAAATTAGGGACTGGCTGGAACATTATAAAATATAAAGAAAACATTCAGGTCAGATATTCATTCTAGATTCTTAATTAAACCATAAACATGTAAAGCAGTTCCATCTGTTATCTAATGCTTATCCTTATTGGACAGATGTGCGTGTGTGTGTGCGTGTGTGTGTGCGTGAGAGAGAGAGGTCTGTGTCGACCTGAACGCGCAGCACACTGGTGTTGTTCGCTGACTGAAACTCTGTTTGCTCTATTTCTAGGCTGAAAAAGCAGCCAGATCCTCAGCGCATGCGTAAATTCTAAAATACGATTTGTACAACGGTCTGATATCAAAGATGGCGGGAGCCTCCGACCCACTGGAGGACATGCTCTTCAACGAGGTGGATGAGAAAGCCGTGAGCGACTTGGTTGGTTCTCTGGAATCTCAACTGGGCGACCGAAAGCCCCCGGCCGCCCCGTATTCCGCCGGGAATCGAGAGGCAGCTCCGGCCTCTTCGGCTCAGTTCTCAGGGAAAGTGCGCGATCAAGTGGGGTCCGCTGAGCCGCAACAAGGGCATCCGAAAGCGGGGTTAACCCCGGAGCCCGGCGCCAGGGAGCCGCTGTCCACCTCTACCTCCTCCGGTGCTGCCGGGGCCGGGGTCGCCGCCGGAGCTGGCCTGCAGACTGTTGGAGCTGCTCCTCCGACCGCTTCACCCGGACCAGGACCCGTAACTTTGAGCAGTCAGCCCGGCGCTGCTAGCTTCCATCGGGCGGCTATCCTGGATCCGAGCGCGGCTCCCACCTCCTCCGCCGTCCCCCCGGCAGAGGCTTCCAGCAGCGGCTCCGCGGCGCTGCCGAGTTTGAACGGAAACGGCGGAGCTGTAAAGTTGGTGAAGTCGCCCGCAGCCCCCCCGCCCGCCGGGGCCAGTGCCGCCGCTGTCAGTGCCGGGGGTCCCGGGGGTCCCGGGGCTGCGCTGCCCGCCTTCCCTGGACCTCAGTCCTCGCAGGCGTCTTCCACTGCGGCTCTGCAGAGACTCCCCGGCCCGGTGAACGGCGTGGACCCCAAGGCTGAGCAGCTGGTGACCTCATCAGCCGCTACCTCTCAGGTCATGAACCACAGCAGCCCCGTGATGCACACCAAGATGCTGGTGCCCAGCCAGCCGGTCATCCTGACCAGCACCCCCCCTCCTGCTGCAGCCCCGTCCCCCGTCAGCCAGATCCAGAGCAGCGCGCCTCCTCCTGCTGCTGCTGCTGCTGCTGCTGCGGGGGTGAAGTCTGCCATCAACGGGGTGGGTCAGACTGCTGTGGCTGTGGTGAGGCCTCCGGGAGCCCCGGTGGTGACCACCTCCCTCCAGCACCAGAGGACTGGGCTGATGGTGAACTCGACCCGGGCAGCCGCCCCTCAGCTTCCATTGGCTGTCCGACCCCAGCAGCAGACCACCATCCAGCTGCCCCCCGGGTTCACCATGTCTCCAGGTGAGAGAACTCAGGATGGACTCTTCACATGAGGGCACTTGTCGTGTCACTGTAGTTTTTGTTCCTCGTGATGGTGTGTGTGTGTGTGTGTGTGTGTGTGTGTGTGTGTGTGTGTGTGTGTGTGTGTGTGTGTGTGTGTGTGTGTGTAGCCAGATCCAGAGCAGCGCGCCTCCTCCTGCTGCTGCTGCTGCGGGGGTGAAGTCTGCCATCAACGGGGTGGGTCAGACTGCTGTGGCTGTGGTGAGGCCTCCGGGCGCCCCGGTGGTGACCACCTCCCTCCAGCACCAGAGGACTGGGCTGATGGTGAACTCGACCCGGGCAGCCGCCCCTCAGCTTCCATTGGCTGTCCGACCCCAGCAGCAGACCACCATCCAGCTGCCCCCCGGGTTCACCATGTCTCCAGGTGAGAGAACTCAGGATGGACTCTTCACATGAGGGCACCTGTCGTGTCACTGTAGTTTTTGTTCCTCGTGATGGTGTGTGTGTGCGTGTGTGTGTGTGTGTGTGTGTGCGTGCGTGTGCGCTGTCAGAATGTAAAGTAATGTGACATAATGTAGTGTAATGCGATTTTGTGGTAGTGCAACTAAAAGTTGTTTGCCAAGCCCCATTACACAACAGAATGAAAGCACTACCTTCCCCTGACTGTGCTCCACCTGATGTCTGATGACACTCAAACATCATCTGGAGCTAAAGTCATCAGTCAGTTAATTGATTAGTTGATTGAGACATAGAAGCAGGAAACGATTTTAAAAATCCATTCATCATCTCAGTGGAGCTGGAGTTGGTGAAAGCTTCATAGGTGAATCATTTAACTGAACATTTATTAATCAGGTTAAAACAATGATAAAAGTAAAAAAAAGAAAGATAGCTGCAGCCCAACATGTTTCTCAGGCTGTGACCTTGTTGACCTTTTATAGTTCCAGGTTATAAATAGTGATATAGACTCATAATGGACCAGTACTCATCACCAGTCAACATTAAATACATTCAGCGTTTTTTCTCATTCAGATGTTAAAAGATTCTTGAGTAATTCTTGAAAATTCCCAGAACACCTGGAGATGCGAGTAGAAACATTCCTGCATAAGACACGATGAGACGTCACTTCCCTCCAATGAGATCAAACCGCGGATCAGTGAATTATTGATCCTAACCCGACATTCTGTCCATTACGACATGAAGTGACCTCACACCATCAATGTTTTTGCAGAGGCAGAAGACAACCAGGAGACCAATGAGGTTCTCATCAGTTTTTTATTCTCCCTCCTCAGGTATGGTTCTTGTCCGGACAGAGACTGGGCAGTTGGTCATGGTCCCCCAGCAGGTCCTGGCTCAAGCTCAGGCCAAGACGCAGCAGGCCCAAACATTAGCCAACATCAGCCAGAGACCTGTGACACCAACGGCCGGGGCCACCATCCGGGTCAGCACCACCACCACGGTAGATCTGACCCCGATAAAACCGATAAACTAATCCTAACCCAAAACATCTGAGAGACTGAAACTGAAGAACAGTTCAGTGACCTGAAAAGAGTGGTATTGTTCTTGTGTGTGTGAAGTTGCTGCAGGTTTTGGATAACACATATAATGAATGAATGTGTGTGTGTGTGTGTGTGTGTGTGTTTAGTTTGCACTGGTCTCCCTCAAGGTCAACTAAAACGTTTTCCTGTCTCCCTGTTATCCCGGTCTCTCCTGATTAGGGGTGTAAGATATGGGCAAAAAATGATCTCCATTATGTTTTTATTTTTTTATTAAATCAATAACGATAATCTGCTGATATTCTTTTTTTTTTTTTAAGTGCTGTTAAAACTCTTCTTGCTCACCAGGACATCTATGGATGGACAGAATGTTTCAGAACAGCTCTTGCTTTTTTTTCCCTTTAAACTTAAGCATTCCAGAGACTCCCAGTTAAACTCCAGTTAAACTCCAGTTAAACTCCAGTTAAACTCCAGTTAAACTCCTGCATAGAGACAGTCAGTGGGTTAGCATTCAGGAGCAGGAGCTAATAAGTGACATAGGTTGGTGGTTGAGCTGCTGTCTCTCTTCACGGTGACAGATCTGCTGGGCTCGTTGCTGAGAGCGGAGATGTCTGCATGTTTCCTCTATGCAGACGACGTATTTACCATTTATGCGTCTTTCGTTTGGGTTTTTTTCAGATAGTGGAACTACTTGATGTGAAATTGCACATCGTTCCTAAACTGAACATCACAGTCATCATCTAAATCCTCATTCTCGTTTTTGTTGAAGTAAAAACTTTGAGGCAGGAGATTCTCATGTTGATTTTCCCTTTAGGGTTAGGGTTAAGGGTTAGGGTTAAGGGTTAGGGTTAGGGTTAGGGTTAGGGTTAATGGTTAGGGTTAAGGGTTAGGGTTAGGGTTAAGGGTTAAGGGTTAGGGTTAAAGGTTAGGGTTAGGGTTAGGGTTAAGGGTTAGGGTTTTAGGGTTAGGGTTAAGGGTTAGGGTTAGGGTTAGGGTTAAGGTTAGGGTTAAGGGTTAGGGTTAAGGGTTAAGGGTTAGGGTTAAGGGTTAGGGTTAAGGGTTAGGGTTAGGGTTAGGGTTAAGGGTTAGGGTTAAGGGTTAGGGTTAGGGTTAAGGGTTAGGGTTAGGGTTAAGGGTTAGGGTTAAGGGTTAGGGTTAGGGTTAAGGGTTAAGGGTTAGGGTTAAAGGTTAGGGTTAAAGGTTAGGGTTAGGGTTAGGGTTTTAGGGTTAGGGTTAAGGGTTAGGGTTAGGGTTAGGGTTAAGGGTTAGGGTTATGGTTAAGGGTTAGGGTTAAGGGTTAGGGTTAGGGTTAAGGGTTAGGGTTAGGGTTAAGGGTTAGGGTTAGGGTTAGGGTTAAGTGTTTTCTTGGACTGCAGCTCAGATCAGCTGTTGCTACAGTTCATGTGTCTGTAGTTGAACTGTTGGAGACATTATCTGACCCCAGGTCAGTCTGTGAATCTGGCTCAGAGTCAGTGTCACATCAGATTCTGCAGCAGCTGACTAATGTTTATGGATGAAGACACTGGACATCATTGTTTGTCCTCACTGCCGTCTGCAGGCTCCTGGCACACCTCAGACTGTCCGCCTGGCCTCCCCCACTCCAACCAGAATGGTTCAGTCTCCCGTCACCACTGTACAGGTGTGTGTCTCTTGTCTTCTCTAAAGTCTGCCGGTTTGTGGTCCTGTTCATGTCTCTGTTGACATGGTTATGAGAGTTGTAAATAAAAACTTGGCGGTGGGAATATCAAAGAAAAGTATTGAAAACATTCTGTGAGTTAATACGTATCATAAAAAGTCGATCAAACCAGGATTTTCAGAGAACTGCAAAGTCCCTGTTGTCATTATTAAAGCGCTGCAGTCATGAAGTCCCATCAGGAGTCTGTGTTCGGGGGTTCTGTCCTTGATGGTGCTGTTTTCTTCTCAGAAGGCCATCACAGTAGCTCCCGGGGGTGCAGCTGTGTCGGTAAAGATGACAACACCACAGAAGGCTCCAACAGTGATAACAGCTGGGGGGACGCCAGCAGTCCGACCTGCCGGTGTTCTGTCCTCTCCCCTGACGAGCACAGCCCCTGCAGCCACATCCACGGTCCCTGCTCGAGTCACTGTGGTGTCTCAGGTCAGGTTCACTTCCACTTGAACCATTTAATGTCAAAGCTGTGTCAGCACTGCTGCTGTCTAATGTGACATGTTTGTCCCAAACAGGAGATGCAAGAGAATGTGAAGAAATGCAAGAACTTCCTTGCTACACTCATCAAGCTGGCGTCCCACAATTCCCCCTCCCCAGAAACCTCTAAGAATGTGAAGGCGCTGGTGCAGGACCTGCTCGTAAGATGTTCCCCCGCATGTCGCCTTCGTCTGAGATTCATTTGGACCGATTGAGCTGAACTTCATGTATTTGTGTGTTCAGGATGCAAAGATTGAGCCTGAGGAGTTCACCAGTCGGCTGCAGACCGAGCTCAAGTCCTCCCCTCAGCCCTACCTCATCCCCTTCCTCAAGGTACCTGCTCCTTCCTCCAGGTCACACTGTGAATGTTGACGTTGTGGATGGTCAGTGTCTATTGCATCTTTTTATATGTGTATATGTGTGTGCAAGTGGGCAGGTGAGCACGTGCGTGTGTCTTTGTGTATTTGTGTATTGAAATACTGCTGTGTGCAGCCATGTGGAGCATTCAGCTGTCATTGTGATCAATAACATACGGTCGTCTGTGTGGCATCATGTATTCATTCTGAGATGGTGGTTGTCAACAGAAAAGCCTTCCTGCCCTGCGCCAGTCTCTGCTCAGCAGCCAGCAGTCTCTGACGACAGCTAACCCCAGCACCTCAGCTCCCCCGGTGGCCGCCCCCGGCTCCGTCACCACCACAACCATTCGACCGCGCCTTCCCATCAGTCCGGCCAGCAGCACCGTCAGACTGAATGCACCGCTCTCAAACACAACAGCTCTGGTACACTCATGCATCACAACCACGTTTTCAGGTGTTCAGCTGAGAGAATGAGAGGGACGGAGAGAGAGAGAGAGAGAGGGAAACAGTAGGAAAGAAACAGAGAATCAGAGACAGAGAGGGAGACGGGTCAAGTCTCATTTATCACACACACAAGGTAGGTGGAGAGACAGCACACTGGGCTCTAGATAGATTGATCGATTACTTTATTCATCCCCGAAGGGAAATAAAATAAGTATCTCTACCTTGTAATAAGACTTTTTTGTTTGTCACATTATTTGTATCCACACAGTGTTGTGTTAATATTAGACGACAGATGTGTTTAGCGTTTTGTCGCTGGAAGGTTCCGTACCTGTGCAGCCAGGTGAGGCAGTCAGTGGAGCAGTGGGTCTCAGGAGTCTCTCTGTCTGATGCTGACATGTTGACACTCAGCAGTTGTTGATCTTTAAAGTGTCCTCCTGCAGGCTGTGGGCAGACCAGGACTTCAGACTGTCCAGACCCGTTCACCTGTCGTCATCAGTCAGACCCTAAGACCTCAGGGTGAGTTGGGCCACTGCGGATCTGCACCACTAGATGGCAGCAATGGACTCACCTGTAAATGAACGACAGTATTTTTAATGTTCGTCGTGTTTGTGTGTGTTTTTTTTTTTTTTTCAGTTTCTCTTGTGAGGGGACCCACAACCGTAGTTGGCAAAAATCTTGTTAACCTTGCAGCTCAAGCCAATCAGAAGAAGCTGAGTGACCCAGGGGGCGGGACATTCAGGTGATATATATTGAATATATAGTGATATATATATATATATATATATATATATATATATATATATATATATATTATGTATGAGATGATTTACTCTCAACAAACGTTGAAGGAAATGTGTTCACAATGTCTTTACTGTCAATGAATGATTTTGTTTTAGATTCAAATCTTTTTGCATCACTTCTTCATACCTCTATGAAAACTGTCTGATGTATGAGGAGAACGTTTTAATATTGAACTTTAAACGGCGTAGTTATAAAATATCTATAATTATAGATATAACTATGACATAGAGAAAAGAATTAGCGAACCACACAGTTTCTGTACGTTAACGTTACAGCTGTGTGACCCTGTGTGACAGAGACTTCAGGAGACAGGGATCACCTCAGCACCGCTGGAAGCCATTTACCTGTTAACATCTAGGAAAAGAAGAGTTTCTGGTTTCTTGTGCTTTTGATGATGTGAACATCAACAACACCTCTGACCTCTGTCCTAACCCCGCTCTGCTGCTGTTGTCTTCAGAGATGACGATGACATTAACGATGTGGCATCCATGGCTGGAGTCAACCTAAATGAGGAGAATGCCCGTATCCTAGCAACCAGCTCAGAGCTGGTTGGCACGAAGATCCGCTCCTGTAAAGATGAATCCTTCCTCCCCACTGGCCTGCTGCATCGCCGCATCCTGGACACAGGTACGGTCACCTGTACGAGGGAGGCGGAGTGCTTTTAGCTTCAGACTTTCTTTGTTCCTGTCAGATTGGAGGGTTCATGCTAGAACTCGCTTTTCCCTCATCTTTCTCCTCAGCTGTGAAGCTGGGTGTGACTGAGGTGCCGCTGGAGGTGGTGAATTTAATTTCCCACGCGACCCAGTCCAGGCTGCGCTCCCTGCTGGAAAAGGTTTCAGCCGTCGCTCAGCATCGCGCAGATGGTGGAAAGGTAAGTACGAAGAGGTCCTGTCCTCCAGAGCTCAAACATGACATCACACAGGAGAATTATTATATATATATTATATTATATAAATGACTGAATGGTTCTGACAAAGACAAGAAATCATTCTTTATGTTAGACTTATTTACAATATCAAACTGAAGGCATATGTAGGTGTTATAACAAAACATTTCAATCTTTGACCAAAATACATTGTGTGTATGAGTTAAGGGTGGATCTGTTTTCTGTTGATCCTCGTCTTCCTGTTAGGATGAAGAACATTGTGAGCAGACGTCAGACGTTCGCTCTCAGCTTCGTTTCTTCGAGCAGTTGGAGCGAATAGAGAAACAGAAGAAAGACGAACAGGAGAGAGAGATGCTGCTGAAGGCGGCGAAGGTACAGAGACATTCATTCACACAGTGGACTGCACAATGTTGTACAAACACGATTAGGGTGGGTGATATTTACCGTTTGTGATAATATCGTCAATGCTGTTTAGACAATGTGCAGTTTTCATGGTAAATGGGAGTCATAGATGGCCTGGAGGAAACATGCAGGACTCTCAGCAACCAGCCCAGCAGATCATTTAGTAGTCAACCCCACTCGGTCAGAATAACGTCACAGAGTTTCTGCATTCTGCAGCGGCTCACTGCTGGGTCCGGGGTCCGGGGTCCGGTCGTGCTCCCCCGTTAGACAGTTTTGAAAAATAACCCCATAAATTGTGACTACAAGTGAGTTTTGTTTTATATAGTGAGCATATATGCTGCTGCACCGTGTTCCTATACAAAACTATGCAGGAGGAACAGGGAGAAATAAATCTGTAAATTAGAAACCAAGACCAGTGACCTGTGACCTGAGACACAGCATCTTATTTTCTCTGTTGGAGCTCAGAGGTCAAAGTCATCAGATAAAATCACAGTACTGACTCTTCTCTCTGTGTCGGACTTTCAGAGTCGCGCCCGACAAGAAGATCCTGAACAAGCTCGGTTGAAGCAGAAGGCAAAAGAGGTACGAGTAAGCGTGCGTGTGCGTGTGCGTGTGTGCGTGTGTGTGTGTGTGTGTGTGTGTGTGCGCCACATCCTCAGGCAAGTAGACTTGGACTTAGACTTAGACTTACTTTTATTGTCATTGTACAAAAAACACAAGTGACTCTTGACAACGAAACGTCGATACTTGGCTACCAGCATCACAGATCTAAGACCTTATATGCTATACTATACTATACTATTATATATGAAATAAATATCCATAAAGATTATCCAAATAATATCCATAGAGTTCAAGGGTCATGACCTATGGTTTTCCCGACTGTTGAAGGGCCCAGCGTGACTCCTTTTAATCCTCTTTTCTTCGGTTTGCTGTTTTTGCTGTTAAATTCTGTCCGATGAGCTGAACAGGTTTTTCTGGCCTCTACAGATGCAGCAGCAGGAGTTGGCCCAAATGCGACAACGAGATGCCAACCTCACAGCCCTCGCCGCCATCGGACCACGCAAGAAACGCAAGCTGGACTCACCGGGAGGAACCGCAGTCGGCACGGAGGTACAGAGTCAGAACAGAGTCAGAACCATCAGAGTCAGCTGTTATCTTAAGCAGTGGCAGAGCCACAGGATGTGAAGCCTCTCAAAGCTGCAGTCATAACACAAAGTTCTGTAAAAACTGAACGTTTGTCTTTGAAACTCAGTTTGAGTGTCAGAGTAGTAATCATTAGTCAGCGGTGCTGGAAACGAGACTCCATGTTTTACTGTGAAGGACAATCAGTCTTCAGTAGATGATCAGTACATGAGTGGCTACCTGTCTCCATGACAACAGCTTCCCTCAGCCTTACAACAGTGACTGTTGAAGTTAGTTTGTTTCAGGGCTTTTTGATTTTCAGACTCGTCACCATTGACTCCTTCAGTCAGTCACTAACGGCGTCAGTCACTGACAGCGTCAGTGACTGACGGCGTCAGTCACTGACAGCGTCTGTCACTGACGGCGTCTGTCACTGACAGCGTCAGTCACTGACGGCGTCAGTCACTAACGGCTTCATGGCGTCTCCTCAGAGACGTGACGCTCGCCACAGTTTAAACTTTCCCACTGTTTTCACCTGTTTGTCAGTTATGACGACTTCTTTGTGCTAAAAGTTGGGTTTTACATACACACAGTATCACAAATACAGTAACATCCACACACACACACACACACACACAGTATCATAACACAGCAACACACACATAAACACAGACACACACACTGTGACAGGCAGTGAGTGTGACCTGAGCTGAGTGAAGCAGGTCAGTATTGTCCTGGGGGTTTGTTGTGCGCCCCCCCCCCCCCCAGCAGAAATGAGCTTGGGGCAGAAGTTGCACGGGGGGGGGGGGGGGGGGGGGGGGGGTGATGGTGATGGCCTAGGGCGTTGCCTGCCTCGTCGATTCCCCGCTCCTCCCCCAACACACACACACACACACACACACACACACACACCTACCTGCTTGAGGCGCGACTGCCAGCAGATAAAGGATGCAGAATGATGGGGTGAGGGGACACCTGCAGAGACATCCCAGATTCAGGGGCTATGAACTCTGGGTAATGTGAGCTGTGTGCAGGTCTGTGAAGGGGGTGGAGGTAAATGAAATCACATATTTATAGTTTATATTTTTCATAACACACACACACACACACACACACACCTGCTTGAGGCGCGACTGCCAGCAGATAAAGGATGCAGAATGATGGGGTGAGGGGACACCTGCAGAGACATCCCAGATTCAGGGGCTATGAACTCTGGGTAATGTGAGCTGTGTGCAGGTCTGTGAAGGGGGTGGAGGTAAATGAAATCACATATTTATAGTTTATATTTTTCATATTTCAGTGTTTAATCCACTTTGACCCGAGTATGGAGGATGACAAACTGTAAAGATGAAGTCCTATGAATATTTGCTATACAAATTAAATTTGATTGATCGAGCTTCAAGATTCACATCTCCACTTACACACTCGCATCACACCAGTAATCAAACAGGTCTGATCCAGGATCAGGTCCAGGCTCACCACATATATCAGACTTCACATTTCCTTAAAGATCCTCTCTTCTTTAAGAGGTGCCACTCCTCCTCTGTAAAACATCTCCTCTGAAATGCAGACTAACTCTTAAGGTCTCCTTGTGTTCTGCCTGCAGGTCAGCTCCCAGCTGCAGGTCAGCTCCCAGCTGCAGGCGTCCTCAGGTCTCAGATCAGCTCTCAGGTCTCAGATCAGCTCTCAGGTCTCAGATCAGCTCTCAGGTCTCAGATCAGCCCCGGGGCCTCAGCCTGTTTGAACATTCACTTTGTTATTCTCACAGAAAAACCCTTTAACTCTGCCAGTGTTTGACAGAGCAGGTTAAGGGAAGCTTAGAGAAGGGAAGCTGCATTCATTTTATTTTATTTTCCTCTTCACCTCACCTCAGCTGTGTGGCGCTGCAGGCGCTGGGCGTTACCTGTCCTCAGGCTTCAGGCACACCTGAGACGGACAGATGTGGTGATGGTGCTGCAGGTCTCCACTCAGAATGAAGCAGTGTCTCACTTCAGACTGAGAACTCAGGAAAATAAAACAAAAAGATAAATCATGAATCATCACTCAGATAGTTTCAAGACACATTTCTGTGTGTGTGGACATTGTGACATCGCTTCACCTGTATCACCTGTATCACCTGTATCACCTGTATCACCTGTATCACCTGTATCACCTGGTACTGGACTAACGCACCTCTGTCTGTCTCCTCAGGTGGCCTCAGGCTCGGGTGCGAGCTCGTCTGCAGCGGCCGCCTCCCGGCAGCATCTGCGTCAGCGGATCACGCGCGTTAACCTCAGGGACTTCATCTTGTGTCTTGAGCAGGAGCGCTCCACCACTCGCTCTCTGATGCTCTACAAGGCTCTGTTGAAATGAGAAGTGGGCGGAGGGATCTCACCTGGTCATCTAGCGTCTTCAGTCCCTGCAGCTCATTGACTCTTCTTTCTTTTCTTTTCTTTTTTTTACATCTTCCTCCTGTTTTTAAAGATGGTATTTTTAGCTCCTGCAGGTGTCGCCAGAAAACAACGCCACTGATCCGTGTGCCTTCCTTTTTGAGGTGTGAGGACGTCATAACTCGCCACGCAGCAGGTTAACAGAAGGAATCAGCACCATTGAAAACAGATTCAATCAGGATCGGTTGTTTTTATTGATCAGTGTTAATGTGGCTTTGGGACGAATCGTGTCTGAATCAGACATCGGAGGTTGATCACAGTTTGAAGGATGTGACCTGAATTTGTTTTTAAATCTGCAAAGAACAACAATTAGTCATCTATCAATAAATCAATAGATAGACTGATTTGCAAAACATCAGGTGAGAGTGAATCATCACTATGTCCTCACACTAGCGTCATTAAACGTCGTCTCACTTCAGTTTGCTTTGATCTAAACAGAACATCAACCATCAAACTAAAATCCTTTAGCAGTCAGAATAACTGCAGCTTCACTCAATAAACCTCAAGGTAATTCTCGGATAATGAGCTATGACAGTGCAGCTCTGTCAGAATGATCCGGTCAGAGGTGCAGTGTTACAGGTCAAAGGTCACCTAAGTTGAACAGGACATGTAAAAGGTTTTGCTGAATACACCAATCGCTCTGATTCCTCTGTATGAATCAGCTGTGGTGTGACTGGGTCGTTCAGTCAAAACAAATGCATTGCTCTCAGTGCATCCGCCCCTCATGGGGTCATGGGGGTCACATGGTCAAAGCTTGACCTACACAAACTCAGGTGATCATATCTGAGGTTATTAATCAGACATAGCTCCTCTGACCACTTTAACAGCCCACTCCCAAACACACAGAGTGGGAAATACACCTGAATATGAACCGGGTCTGAGACCAGGTTCCTGTTTTGTTTTGGTTTTGTTTTGTTGTTTTTTTTCGAGGTGTTCTCCAGGCTGAGTCGCCTGTCAGTCTAACATTTAAAACCCCGAGATTCATTTCACCGGTCAAAAACGTTTACAGCTGTTTTACACTAAGCTTTTCACCTGCAGCTTCGTACTAACTCAAAGAAATGGGAACAGGATCATGAACTGAGTCTCAGAGTCAGAAGCTCCATCGTATCTCAGTCATATACATATCGTCATTTATCAGCGATACATCACGCTCCAGTGAGCGTAGCCACACCTCCGTTTAATACCAACACAAACATGGAGACGTGTTTGCTATTCTGCATCAGATGTAAAATCAGGAATCTCATCATGAGTGGAGAAGAAAGCAGTTTGGCTTCGGTTTTTAAAGTGACGTGAGGATGTGTACATTGAAGGTTTTTAATGCTTTAAATGTCTTTTTTTGTCTTTAGGTCTAACTGCTCACTGAAACCTCTGTGTGTTCTGTATGATCAGAGTCAAAGCACCAGGACAAAGTCTCAACTGTTGGAAGGACACAATTTTTGTGATTATTTATATTTCCTACATTCTGTACTTAATCCTGATGCTTTTCAGGCAATGCAATTTTACAGTTGTTTGTACCTTTACAAAAAATGAAATAAAGAAAATGTTAAAGAAGCAAGTTGGAGTTCATGTGAAGCCTTTTATCAAAAGAACTGACTGACACTCAAACTGACAGATACATGAAACGTTCCATTAAAAAAGAAATGACGCACGCAGCATCCAACAGCAGAGACCACAAATATTAACCTGTGACAGCTGATTTATTTGTTTTTTTCCTGTCGCATGACAATGTCATCACCAGGCTTCAGATGAAAAACCATCTGCAGCAGGGGTCAAAGGTCAAATGAGGATTCCATCGACAGGATCCAAGTGTTGATGCTGAATCTCTGTTGGTTTTAGTCTAGAGATTCCTGTTTGATCCTCTGAGTGCTGCTGAGGGACTGGCTGTGCCGCAGGTTGCGACAAACCACGTACTCGCTAAACTGCGTCGAGTCCACGCCGCCGCCGCAGGATGCTTTGATGCTAAAGCCTTTCTGGAACAGACGCTGGAGGACCTGTGGGGACACAGGGAGGTGAAGTCTCAGCTGCAAAGAAAAACACGATCAATGACGTTTTCTGACATGGTGACTACACTAGAATTCTATGAATAATCCACCTGGCCACTAGGTGTCCTTATTTTTCTGTTTGGTTACACGTGCTGGTTGGAGGGTCTTGAGCCTAGGAGCTTCACCTGGTCGACCACCTTCTCTTAGACCCGTCGACAGTTGCGCTCTTGTGTTATTATCTTTTGAATTTCACAGTGGTCTGTGTTTATTGACAACTGATTTGTCCTGATCTAAACCACAGGCTCATATCTGCTGAAGCTTAATGTTGAGATGGAAGATGACACCAAAATCTAAACTCCTGGACGTTTAGCCTGCCGTCGTCAGCTGGTGTCTCGTATGGACCAACCTGCACCGAGTTGAGTCTGCAGTATCCATTGAGGGGGAAGCGGATGACATGGGTTGGATCCTGGTTCCAGCCAGCATTGACGGAATCATACATGACATCTCCAGTCTCAGGGAAGACCTCCTCAATCAGGACCTTTTCACCACTCAAGGTGATCCTCTCACCCAGGTCAGGAGTGACTCGGACCACCAGACACTCACTGGCAGACGCCCGCTGGGCTTCCCGCTCTGCTTGCCAGCACTCTAACTCCCGCACCATCGGAGTCAGCTGGTAGTATCGGGCCTCCTCGTAGAGCTGAGGGAAGTCCTGAAGGAGGCGTTGAGATGGTCATCAATAAGAGATAAGAACGACTGGTTTGTTCCTGATTTATCTCCTGATTTTCACATCAAACAAATGTCTGTCTTTCAAAGTTCTGCCCTTTCTCACCTAGTTAATATATCAAAATCAATAGACATATGCCCACTAACAGACATTTTAGTTCAACACACACACACACACACACACACACACACACACACACACACACACACTGGAGCAGCCGGTGGCTGTGCGCTGATTAACTGTGCAGTTAAGACTCACTGAGGCTAACGAGGACAATGTCGCTAAGACTGTGACCCTCAGGTCATGTTTCCTAATCGTCACTCATCATCAGAGCAACAGCTGCTGAGGTTCAGCTGAGGACACTCTGTGAACATCTGGACATCTGAAGCAGTCCAGATGTACTATAGTTCATGTAATTTTAAACGTCTTCAGAATCAGAATCAGTGCGATGTCTGTTGACGAGGTTTCAGACTTGTCACAACACTGTGGTTTCTTTGACCTTTGAAAAGGTGAAGTACCTTGAAGTCTTCAGGCAGCAGTAGTTTGCACGTCCGCAAGAATCTGAGGACGTACCGGAAGATGTCTCCATCTCTGTCAATGAAGTAGTGCTGCTTGAGGCTGTCCAACACGATCGGCTCTGTGCCATTAAACAGACGACTGATCCTGCACAGACAGACGAGAGTTAGGAACCACAGACGCATCCCGCCTCTCTGATCAGGTCGCACATCTGACGACGCTCGACGACACGTCAAGAAGAAGAGCTACACATCATCAAGTATCAGGTTGTCATGAACAGTCCTGGACCTTACCTGGATTCTGGGTATTTGGTGAGTGTTGCCAGGCTGCTGGTGTACATGTGCCCCCCCACGTCGATGTGGACCGGGGCGTTGGCCTTGGTGAGCTGGGCAGGTGATGGGATTCCTTGTGCGGTCACGGGGGACACAGGTGAGTTGCTCAGAGACATTATTGACATGCTCCGCCTCTCCTGTCACAGATTACCGACCGGTTAGTACGAACCTATATGGACCTGGCTTCTACAGCAGACACTGGTCCAGAACTGCAGAGACTGAAAGTACAGTCAATGAGCTGCAGACGTCCTCAGGGACTTCTGGGAGGACAGCCCTGCAGGGACGGGCTGAGGTACTGGAGCTGTGACTGTTTAAAGTACTGTGTTCAACTGTTGTTTCAATGTGAGAAGCTTCAGTGACGTCTCAGGAAATGTTTTTGTTCTCTCATCTCTGACCTGCTGTAGAACCAACCTACAGCAGGTCAAAGATGAGACGTGGTGGAGATGTTTCCATCAGCAGTGTTGACCAGGACCTGTGCGTCCAGTCAGCCTGGTTGGAGCAAATCAAATGGACTGATGGAAACATAAATTTTTGTCCAGATGAATGAAGAATATTTATATGGTCCTGAATTACATAATAAACCTGACTCGAACAACATGAGCGTGATGTTCACGTGATGCTCATCAGAGTCATCATAAAAGCAGCACGTGAACAGAGTCTGTCACGAGGACCAAACACATTCTGCTCTCTGACGTCATCACTGTGACAGAGCTGCGTCCATCAATGACTGAAGTCCAAACATCCTCTGTGGACTCACACACACACACACGCACACGCACACACGTATATAAATATATATATATACAAATGTGTGTGTGTGTGGGAAAACGTCATCATACCTGAATGAGTTGTTTTTCAGCTGGAGACACCGAGTTGTCACCTGAGAGGACACCGACACTGAGGACACGGAGACCGGCGTCTCTCTGCTGCGTCCCGGGTTTTGAAATGCGAGGACACCGCGTAGCTCTGTGTGTGTGTGTGTGTGTGTGTGTGTGTGTGAGTCTGGCCCACGGCCCTTCAGGCCCCTGGGGGCCAGGATTAGGTTCCAGGAACCGGGGCGTCTTGTTGTGAAGCAGCTTCTGAGAAGCGGCTGTGACGAGTCAGAGCCTCATCCCCCTCTCCGCTCAGCTGGATGGAGATGATGGATGGAGATGATGGATGGAGATGATGGATGGAGATGATGGATGGAGATGGTGCACAGCTCGCGGCTCTGCAGCCCACTGACGTCTCTCCTCGCGCGTTGTGCCCGGGGCCGAATGGCGCCATTTCATTGGCTGCGCGCTGGTGGATGGAGACGGGCGCACGCACGTCTTCTCATCTCTCTCTTAGTGTGATATGCAACCAGGAAGCAGACAGATCCCCCCCCACACACACACACACACACACACACAACCCCCTCTCACTGTGAAAAAAAAAACAGACTAGTCCTTTTTAGAAACAGGCCTAAAATATGTAAAATATATGTATTATGTATTATATAATGTTTATGCAGCTCCAGACTGAGGTCAGAGGTCACTGAGGTCTTTGTTCTCTGCTCTTTCAGGGACTGAGGTCAGAGGTCAGGGAGACTGGATGGAAAGACAGGGGCTGCAATTTTCTGACCAACAAACCCATGGCAGGTAATAAAAACTGCTGTTGTTTGTTACCATGGTTACGGCTTGATTTCATTGTGTAGTTTGATGACTTGACTGAACACCAGAATGTGTTTAGGTGAATCAGCTTATAGTCAGGTTCAGGTCAGGAGGTCGAGCAGAATGACTGTGAGGAGCATCAGGAACATGAGGAACATGCAGCATTCAGGTTATATGAGGAACATCTCTGTATTCTCTCTGTGTCTCCAACCAGCCTGAGACAAACTTCACCACAGTCTCTCACTTCAGACTTGTGTTTGTGTAAAGGATAGAAACAGTCAACACACACACACACAGATCCAGCTCATCCTCAGGCTGCTTGTTCTCTTATGTCATCCTGCAGTCAGAGAAGATAAACGTTGAGGAGAACATGGAAAGAATTCAAACATTCAGTATCTTCTAACCCTGCCTCAATCACTGAGGCGTCTCAGACGTCACAAACGTTTCCTTATTTTTCAGTGTAACCACGTAAAACAGTGTAAAATCTGTTACCTATGTTACCTGCTCCTTTTTATTTCTTTGCATAAACATATATGAAGACATCTTCTCATAATTTGATTTCATTATAAAGTTTAACATAATGTTTCTATAGCCTTCACGTTTCTTTTTACAATACAGCAAACACATTAAACATCTCTAACTGCTCACAGACGACACCGTGTGCTAACCCTGACCCTGACCCTGACCCTGACCCTGACCCTGACCCTGACCCAGGTTAGATGGCAGTATTAAGGCACAGAGGTCACCTTAATGACATCACAACAGTCCGACACCACCCCCCGTCCAACAATCCAGTTGCTGCGAGATCAAACGCTATGCGTTTGAAAGGACCAAAGGAGCAGCCTCTCAGTGCAGGTCTTTGAAGGGTTTGGGGTAGTTAAACATCAGGTAGTCCATGTAGTAGAAGTCGAAGGCTCTCTGCCGCTCTGTGGAGTTCAGCTGTGAGAAGTATTTCCGTGTGATTGCAGAGGAGGTCCTCTCAGCCAGCGGGTTCCTGTCTTTGAAATGCGGGAACGTGAGGTTCTTGGGCGCTCCCACACTCTGCAGCACAAAGTTAGCCTCTTCTTCCAGGCTCTCAAACTTTCCTATGAAGGTGTATCTGAGCAGACAGGGGTTACACAGCTGACTGACGGGCTGCCAGTGGATGTCCATGCCCACCGGCCGACGCACGTCCAGCAGGTACTGGATGAACTCCCTGAATGTGACGCCTGTGCCGGTACGCAGCGCAGTACGTGTGGCATTGGCTCGGTATCTGGAGATGATCGGACGACCAAACACAGAATGGTAGTACGCGTTTGGACTTTCAAACTTGTCCCGAAATGCCGACACCAAACGTTCAAAGGGTTCTCTGACAAAAAGCAGCTTGGTGTAGAGACGGAGTCTCTCTGTGATGCCAGCATGGTCGAAGCTTTCCAGCCGCCGCAGGTGGTTAGCATAATGCGCTGCATCATGTGCAATGTGTCTGGTGGAGATGGCACTGCCACCTAGCACCATCATCACTCGCTTCCAGTTAGAGCAGCCCGCTTTGGGCACCTCACAGTATAGCAGGCGGAACCGGTCCTCCACATAAACCCGAGACACCTGCCGTTGAGAGACCAGCTGCTCGGTGACACCTGACTGGTATTTGGTACAAACCTCGCCCAGCAAACGCTGGCGAGATTCCTGTGTCCTCGCCACGATCAGCTGCCGCTCCGCGACTCCATCACTCCGGACGCTGGAAGCTGCAACATAGTTTTTCAGAAGCAGCTTCCTGTGGCGTTTGGTGACCTGCTGATGGGATCCCACCGCAGAGTCGTCAAACTCTGACAGAGACGACAGCTGCAGTCTGAGATCGGAGACCAGGGACCTCATCATATCCTGCAAGGCAAAGACAGACAGTGTCTTTGTGCTTTTACATAACAGCATCATTCACTGGAGACCCCGCTCATCTCCATCATGTTAGTGACATTTGTTTATTCATTGTCCAACTTCAAGTCTGTTTTCTTTCAACAACGCCACGTTTTGGTTTCCATTCACCTCATTTTTATTGTTGTTATGTTGTTGTTGAGAAGTTGACAAAGTGTAAGTTGTAGTTTTAGTGGAAGTTGGAGGTGGTGGCGAAGAAGCTAAAGAATCGGACTTGGGACTGAGAGGTCGCCGGCTCAAATCTCAACTCTTTCCCAAATCTATTGACAAGAAATCTACTCATATGTGTGGACTGGGTAAAAATGCAGAGAAGAATTTCTCCATTGTGTGGATAAAATAAAGTATCTCTTCTTCTTCTTCTTATCCATTTATCCAAACCAGAAACTGCAGGTTCTTACCTGATGTTTGGTTTGTTCTCATAATTGTTTTTAATTTCACTTTACTCACACTGTGTCATTTTCAAGCTAAAC
>JAFBJQ010002931.1:122424-154146 GCA_016785345.1 Trinectes maculatus
GGGGGGGGGGGGGGGGGGGGGGGGGGGGGGGGGGGGGGGGGGGGGGGGGGGGGGGGGGGAGGGGGGGGGGAGGGGGGGGGGGAGGGGGGGGGGCGGGGGGAGACAGTGGAGGGGACGGAGGAGGGCGGTGGGAGACAGTGGGGGGACAGTGGGGGGACAGTGGGAGGACAGTGGAGGGGACGGAGGAGGGCGGTGGGAGACAGTGGAGGGGACGGAGGAGGGCAGTGGGAGACAGTGGAGGGGATGGAGGAGGGCAGTGGGAGACAGTGGAGGGGACGGAGGAGGGCAGTGGGAGACAGTGGGGGGACAGTGGGGTTAGGGGTGAATGTCAAAGCTTCAATCCAGTGGTGCGTTGTTCTGCAGTGTTGACGTTGTGTCACTAGTGGTTGGAACCAATCAGAGCTCAGATTCCCATGTAGGTGTTCATCTTGCCCAGGGCGTCGCAGACGGTGGTGAGGTCACTGCGCAGGTCCTGGACCACGTTCTCGATGCTGCGCGTGTCCTTCAGCAGGTCGATGCTCTGAGTGTATGGGTTGTAGTACACGGAGAAGGGTCTCTTAATCGTCTTGGCAAAGTCCCTGTGAGACACAGACCAACAGGTGTCAGGTATCACTCTGCAGCTGTCCTGTGAGACACTGTCTCACCGAGCTGTCTGTCTGTCTTCACCTGTCTCCATCGATCTAAATGTCTCTGTGTTTATATTTATTCACATGTGTTGCTGTTTCACCTCATCTTCTCCTTAGCCTCCTCGAAGCTCTCGGAGACAAAGTAAACTTCCTGGAAGGTGGTGATGAGACACTCCTGGTAACAGGTTGTCCTGGGGTCAAACATCTTCACACAGGCCTGGTCGGACAGGGCATGCTGGGAAAAACACCTCAGCCGTCAGTCTGTGTCTTTTTAATCATGTTTTAAATTGTTTTATGTTTGTTGTGTTCATGCTATTCTACTTCCTGCTTGATTCCCCGCCCCCTCTCTGTGCAGCAGAGGTAGTTTTTTTTGGGGGGGGGATGAGGTGCACTTATGTTCAATGATCTTATCTACCAGGTTATACTATAAGCCCCGCCTCTTCCTTTACCAGATTGTCTTGTGAGCTGCACGTATGTGTCTTGTGCTTGTTTTGTGACTGTGTCTTTTTGTTTGTTGGGGGAAGAGTTCTGTCTGTCATTGGACATTCATCTGGACATTCTCCTGTGGACCTGTGTGTGTGTGTGTGTGTGTGTGTGTGTGTGTGTGTGTGTTACCCTCAGTTCTCCTATAGATGACAGTAATCCAGCTCCATAAGCTCTCAGTTGTCCATCTTGTTTGCAGAGTCCAAATTCGATGGTAAAGAAATAACACTGTAAAAACATAGATTGTTGTATATAAGATGTTTTGAAGCACTGAGACTCTGTCATTTCACTGACTCATGACTCATGTGTCATGTTACACGTGTGTTTGGCAGATGATTAATGTGACGTCCACTTCCTCACACTCACTGTGGCCAGTTTCTGAACGTCCTCGTCAGACGCTCCCAGAGACGCCAGTCCAATTTCCTGAGAGAACTGTGCAAACTTTGGATCGGCCAGCAGAGGCACATGACCCAGCAGCTCATGACAGGTATCACTGGAATGACATCATCAGATGCTGGTCAAAGACCATCGCCATTATCCGCCCATTCAGGTGTGAGCGCTCTTGTACTCACGGTTCAGGTGTGTAGAGTGGGTCGGTGCTGTGACGAACATACTGAGTGCAGTTAAAGACTCTGTACGCCAAACCAGCCAGGAAGTCTCTGGGAGACAGGTAACCTGCCACAGGCCGCACTGTGAAACCAGAGCGCCCTGACACACACACACACACACACACACACACACACACACACACACACACACACACACACACGCACACACACACACACACACACACACACACACAGACAGGGTGAGGACTGGTCTAATGTCCTCACTCTGTAAGGTCTACCAGTGGTCCTCACAAAGAGAGACATAGAAGCTCACATGTCTGATGGAACATGATCATATGACAAGAGACAAACCCCTGAGGAAGAGGGACACGTCCTCCAGCTGGGGGATGTTGTCCTCTCTGTAGCCACAGTGCTTGGTGAGCAGTGGCAGGTTCTTCAGATATTCTTGGCAGGCATGAGTCGGGTAGAGTTTGGTCAGCTCTCTGAACACCACCCCCCACGTCTTGATCTCCTCGGGGGTGTAGTCTATACGAGGGATGGGCTGTCCACTGAGGAGGAGACGGAGCAGAGACCTGTCTCATGTCTTTGTACAGACACATAGTAAAACATAGCTGCAGAATACAACATGTATTAAATGGTGTCATGGTCCTTTATGTGCTCAGTGAGTTTCAGTAAACTCTGAAGTCTGATAAAATCATCTGCATCTCAACATCCATATCTCAGAAACTGCTGTGTCATCACTTACAATTTATAATTCATAGCCACTTCCACAAAGTATTTCCTCCGCTGACGATAAACATTATCCTTAAAACCCTGACAGGAGAGAAGAGGTCAGGAGGTCAGACTCAGAAAAAGGCAATAAAACTACATTTCTTGTCCTTAAAATCTGTTCATTGTTGTTGTTTTTTTGTTTTTGTGTTTGGAATAAACGATCTAAAGGGAAACGTTGATTTGGTTTCACAGCACATACACATTCATCTGGAACAACTAGACATCATATACCAGATAAGTAACAAATATAACATCCTGCTGAACAGTGACTTTATATAAAGATGAACATGGCGTCAAACCATAGTTTGGACCACTCCATCAACATCAACATCAACATCAACATCAACACAACATCAACATCAACATCAACATCAACATCAACATCAACACAACATCCACATCAACATCAACATCAACATCAACACAACATCCACATCAACATCAACATCAACATCAACACAACATCCACATCAACATCAACATCAACATCAACATCAACATCAACATCAACATCAACATCAACATCAACACAACATCCACATCAACATCAACACTACAACAACATCAACATCCACCAACATCAACATCAACATCAACACTACAACAACATCAACATCAACATCAACATCAACATCAACATCAACACTACAACAACATCAACATCAACATCAACATCAACATCAACATCAACATCAACATCAACATCAACATCAACATCAACACTACAACAACAACAACATCAACATCAACATCAACACTACAACAGCATCAACATCAACATCAACATCAACACTACAACAACATCAACATCAACATCAACATCAACATCAACATCAACATCAACATCAACATCAACACTACAACATCCACCAACATCAACATCAACACTACAACAACATCAACATCAACATCAACATCAACATCAACATCAACATCAACATCAACACTACAACAACAACAACATCAACATCAACATCAACATCAACACTGCAACAACATCAACATCCACATCAACATCAACACTGCAACAACATAAAGCAACTTATGTAAGAACTAACTAAAATGACAAAAAGCATCTATGGAAACATCTATTTGACGTAATTAATTTGGGTCATGTCTCATTCTGCTAACACGAGAAGGGCGGGGCTTATGAGAATTCTGCAGCCAGACAGCAGGGGGCGATAAAGCTGTTTGGGCTTCATGTCGTGTTTGCTGAGTGTTAGTTAGTGTTAGTCTCATTAGTCTCAGTCTCAGGAAGATGACCCTGAATGAAAGCTTGTGGTGTTTGAATAAACAGTTGTTACATCATAAGTCTCACGTTGTGTGCTGTGTTTTGTGAAGCTTTGCTGCTCTCTAGTGGCCAACAATTACCTGAAAGCAACTAAAACACTTACAGGATGGTCAGCATCCAACTCCGATCCATACATCAACACTCTGTGAGAACACTGATCTAGCTCTGAGATCTTCATCGGGAACCATGGAACATCCTCTCCATCTGAAAACACAACAACAACAACAACAACACTGCAACAACACTGCAACAACACTGCAGCCGGTTTGTGTCGCCTCCTTTTGGAAACAATGTGTGAGGGCTCGAATAGAATCACATTCTTGTTTTCATTCAAATTTCAATACAAACCAAAATAAGAGAAAATACGGTGAAAATCAGTGGAAAAAAATCTGCTGTCATATTAATCATAATAATAATATTAATCATAATAATAATAATAATAATAATAATAATAATAATAATAATAATAATAATAATAATCATAATAATAAATTTCTAAATCCAGTGGGTTCAGGTCTGCGTTTATCAAAGTCTCTGAGTCTCACCTGAAAGACTCTCAGAGCTTTCACCAAACATCCAACCTCATTCTTCAGAGAAAAGACCACCGCCGTTTTCCCAGAATCCTCTCTGGCTTCATTGTCAGGCCTCTCATTGATTGGACAGAAGGATGGACGCCGAGACTGGACAGCAACCCAAAGACAAAGTGTTAGGACGAGGAGTCAGACTCACAGAGGCACATCTCAGTTCAGTTTACGCCAACTCACCATGTTGTGTTCAGGTAAGAATCAAGATTCCTCCAAACAGAAAAGTGATTCACAGGCTTCTAAAACCTTTCTGTGTGTGAGGAGTCTGCACATGTGCACAGAGAGCAAGTGATTTGAAATGTTTCAAAGTTCAGGGAGGTGGGAATTGCATCAGATGTTCCACTGGATAGTCTGCCAGATATTCTGTGTGCTTAGAGACAGGCTGGTTCTAGTTTCTTGTTTCGCATTTGCACTATTTGACAAACAACGTGGCATAAAGTGCTGTATGAAAGGAACACAATCACCAGGAGGCACCGAACAAACAACAATAACACGAGGACAACAAGAAAACACCGCCATAAACGACGGAGTGAAAAACAAGCATGACGTAATAACAGGAACAAATTTATCACAAGAACGATTCTTCAAGATCGGGTTGATTGACGACTCAGATCAATATTTGATGTTTTACATTGGCGTGAGATCAGTTTATTCATCAATACAAATAAAAACAGATGGATAAAAACAATACAACAGGAGAAGAGTAGTCCACTCACATGAGAGCACTGTAACCCATACACTGCACCTGAAGACCAACACGACCATCTGACTGATACATCAACACAAATCAAATCCACGATGAGGAGAATGAGGAGCAGGATGAAGAGCAGGATGAAGAGCAGGAGGAGCTCCGGTTCTCACCATCTGTCCTCCGGTGTGCCGTTGGTGCTGCTGGTCAAACATGGCTGAGTCCAGCGACAGCCCCCTCCTGGACCAGTACTTGCTGGAGAACATCATCATGGCCGGCTGCATCCTGGGCACTGGCCCCTTCACCACATGGGACGAGGCCATGGGGAACCAGTGGGTGTAAGAGTACCAGGGCTCCAGCCTTCTGCTCGGTCTGCTCCTCTGGACGATGATGTTCAGAGACGCTCTGACAGCCGACCACGGCCCCGTCCCTTATATGCAGACACAGGAGGAGGGAGGGGCCACACGTGGTTGTCTGAGGCCCGTGTCAACCTCAGAGTCTCTGTGGTCAGCCTCCAAAGACACTAATGCAGCAGGGACACATGTGAGGACACGTACAGCAGGGACACGTATGAGGACTTGTACAGCAGGGACACGAATGAGGACTTGTACAGCAGGGACATGTGTGATATGTGAGGACACGTACAGCAGGGACATGTGTGAGGACACGTACAGCAGGGACATGTGTGATATGTGAGGACACATACAGCAGGGACATGTGTGAGGACACGTACAGCAGGGACATGTGTGACATGTGAGGACACATACAGCAGGGACATGTGTGAGGACACGTACAGCAGGGACATGTGTGAGGACACGTACAGCAGGGACATGTGTGAGGACACGTACATGTGCTGCCGTCAGAAGCTGCTTGTGTAGTGTGCAGTGTCATCGACATCACCTCTGTGTGTGTCCCTTTGTTTCTGTCTGTCTGTGTGTCTCTGCAGCAGGTAAACAGATGATCAGTCATGTTTGTCCTGGCGTTGTCCTCAGTGTCCACAGTTCACTGCAGTCTGTATGAGCAGGTGGAGCAGAGTGAGACAGTCAGGGTTCCATCCACACAAAGCCTCCCCCTCTTCAATAAACCTGGGAGATGGCAGCAGGATAAGTGGCAGCGGCGGTGGCGAGCTATCAGTCGTCTGCAAAGACAATTTCCTGCTGCACAGGAAATGAAAGAGCAGGGAGGCGGCAGCAGGCGGCGTCTGCTTTGTTCAGACTGATGCAGCTTTATAAGCAGATGCAGGTGATACCTGGCTCAGTGTAATCGCACTTTAAGGCCACGTGTCTCCCATCAAAGGAGAAGGTGGTGGTGCTGACGTCCATCAGCTGAAGTGACATTTGGAGGCAAAGACGTTAAGGAGGAAACGGAGAGACATCTTCAGAGCCTCAGCAGCGGTGGCATTTCTGAACGGAATGAAATCTTGTTTTAGATGTTAATGAAAGCTGGCATCACTTTCTCCTGAAAACCAGGATGGAGTGAGACACGGAGCTGCAGCGTTAACATCTGACAAACACACACATTCAAGGAAGAAGACTTTCACCACCTCCTGTCAGGACTCCTTACAGGACTCCTCACTTTTCTATAGTTTGCTTCCTGTAGTCCTGTTGGTGTTGCAGGGACACTTTTTGTTCATGTTCTCAAACATACTCCACAACATGACAGAAGTTCTGCTGCATATACACAACCTGATCTGATCTCCTGGACCTGGATCTGGATCTGGATCTGGATCTGGCTGTAGAGCTCACCTCAGTGACCTAAGTCACAGAGCTGTGACCAAACATCTGATCTCATTTATCTATCACTGTCCAGCCTCTCATTGATCGGACAGAATGGTGGACAGCGGAGGTCAACCACCTCCGATATTGACTTTGTCCTGACTGGTAGAAGTTTTCCCTGATACTCATTCTTATATTACTACCAACTGTTTTTGATCCTTGGTTTGTATGTTATGTTTGTTTCTCTGCAGATATTTTCAATGCTCCTATAAGATTTTCCCAGCTCTCACAAAAGTACCCTTTTTTCCCCAACAGGAAAACTTTGAATAGTTAGGACGTTGAACAATATGTCATGTATAAATGTAGGCTTTATTTGAATCCTTTAAAGTTTCACTTTAATAACGAGTGAAACAGACCACCTCCACATTACGACAGTGACAGATTCCGTCTTTTCTCTCTCGGTTTGGTCTCCTCCTCCTCAGCTGCTCACAGCCCACCATGTGCACAGTCTTTATTCTGACAACCAGACAGGAAATAGGCTGCAAACACAAAACTAAAAAAGTGTGAAGCAAATCTCTGTGAGTTTGACCCATTATTGACAAATGTATTATCTGAAATCATTTTATTGCTCAGTTTGATCAGTTGGGTAAGAAGAGCTGATGAGAACATCATCCTGTCAGACTCACAGCAGAGCAGCTCACGTCTGAGGGACACAGTCACATGGTGGGAAATACTCCTGTTTGAATACAGACATCCCATTCAATTCCTTCTGATGGACACAGCATCATGTTAATCATTAACACCAAGAAGACACACCTTCAAATGAAAGGCTCTGCACTGACAAACATGTCGACTGTAAAGACACAGTGAAAACTCACAGGTCACATGATGCTGCCCGTCTGAAGCCACACCCAGAATGGGGGGGTGGGGGGGGGGTGGGTGTTGTCATTACAGCAGCTGAGCTGACTGTTACCAGCTGATGTTTGTAGCAAACCCAGTGAAGTAAAGACAACTAATACTGGTTCTGATGACATGAGAGATGATGACTCCAGTCCTCAAGTGTTCAGGTCTGTGAACATCTGGTGCTAACGTGGGGCCTCAACACGTCTCCTGTGATCATGTCACATCAGAAGTCAACATCCCTGATCTATGATCTCGACCATACAGATGAGATGTGAGGACAGGTTTGGGACACCATGGAGTGTTTCAGATGATCAGTGTGATCAGATGGTTGTTTGTGAATGGGGCTTTGGTAAACATTAGGAGGAGAGAAGGAGAGGAGAGAAGGAATGACTCTATGAGGACAGAAGACAATTAGGTAGAAGCGATTACAAAAATAAGATTCTGAATCATTTTAAATCCTTTTTACATTCTGCTCTTTTCTTGGGGGAGGAGAGGTTGATGCCATGATACCACTGTCGCCACCTGCTGACAAACTGAGTCAACTGCTGCCCTTTACTATGATATGAAGGCGACTTTGCAGTTGTGAGAGCTTGATTCTCTCAAGTGTCCATGGAGATTGGAGCAGGTGTCCTGACGCTGTGACCGCCTGGGGGTTGGAGGCAAATCTGAGTCCGACGAGTCAGAGCCACAGACTGATGCATCGAAGCCCATAATGTGGCCGATGGAATCGGGCAAATCCTGATGACAAACATCTCATTGGTTACATGATAAAAGAAAGGAGCAGGAGGACCACGCAGGATGAGTGTAAACGTGAGGGTCACAGTCGGGACTGACCTTACAGCTCCTCAGCTGCAAACTGATGCCCTCTGCTTTCTGAAGAATCTCTTCGATGTCCAGTTTCATTGAAAGTTCGTTTATGTGCTGAAAGAACACAGGAAAGAGACGTTTCTCCATCTGATTCATTTGTTATCACATGACAGGGATGTCAGTGAATAACGTCTGTGATCACTGATTTTCTGTAATCTACATTTAAACCTGAACTAAAACCTAAGTTCACCTTGAGGATTTCATTGAAGCCATAGTTCTCCTCCATTATTTTCTGTTTCTCTGAGTCCAGGATGGCGCAGCAGATCAACAGGTGAAAGTTCTGACAGGGCAGACCGGTCCACATTACCTGAGGGGGAAGGTCACAGGGAAGGTAATGACTGAAACATGTGTTTAGATGTCTCTGGGTCAGTCTGGAAAGTGAGATCACTGACCTCCCACAGCCTCAAGACGTCCTGGAAACTCAGCTCCCGCTTGAATCTGATCAGCAACCAGCGGAAACAGAAATACAGATAACCCGAGTCCTGAGACTCTGAAAGACAGAAAGAAATCAAAATCACTCAAAGTGATAAACATCCCGGTTTAAACCTGTATTTTCTAACTTGTATTCAACTTTGATTCAATGTCATTATTTAAAGGTTGACGAGCTCAACAGAAAACAAAACAGGCAACACAAAGACCAGGAGACAACAGTCCTCACACTGGCTTGTCCACTGGGGGAAACAGCCAGTCTTGCTCTATGCAACAATACTACAATCCTGAGGTTTAATTACGTCGCTCATTTCTCCTGCGCACACAGACGTCGCTTGGTTTAGTCAAGTATGGATTTGTACCATGTACAAATGTAATAAAACGTTCTGTCATAATAAATGTATGAATTCTTACGGTGACGGTGACCTTCAACCGCCAAATTCTGATGTGTTCATCTCTGACACTGACTATGTTTGAAGGACAGGATTAGCTTGTGTATGGGATCATGCTTTAGTCATGAGCAATGATGTTTGTACCGAGGTAGTTCCAGAACGACAAGTCCAACAGTCTGAGCAGAGAACTGAGCTGAATCAGCTGCATCTTCATTCCCTGCATCTGCTCCTCAAAGTTCTGATGCTGCAACAAAGAGGAGGCACCAGGTTACTCTCAACATGTATGGTGCACCAGCAGTTTATATTTCCCACATCAAATTGCCCTTATTTGTATTTCATTTCTTTATCTTATCTATTTTCCATATTCTTATTCTTTTACCTCACTTTCTCTCTCGGGCATTCAATGAACAGCAGCGAAAGAATGTCATTGTACAGGAAACATGTTTGCTCACTGTACACATGACAGTAAACTCTTTCAATATTAAAACTATAAAACAAACATGGATGGTTCTTACAGACAACAAATAACCATGTGTTTCACTCACCACCTGGTCCATGAAAGAGACGAAGCACCAGAAAGCGTCCACCTCATTCTCCATCACGTAGAGAATGGGTGAGAGCAGGTCGCTCATCCCCTGAACGTAACCTGAGGGTTCCACACAGAAGCTGTTCAGCAGGATTCAAACATTTACTGTTTCCACTGCAATGCTGAACCAGGTTTAATCCCAGTGGGGAACGAGCTGTGTACCACCTCTGGTGGAGGAACGTGATCTCACCCAGGTCAAAGTCATACATGCAGTAGGTCATCAGTATGTCGTGAAGGAGAACCAGGCCAGGGTTATCAAGGCCCTCATAGAACCGGTTTGTTCTGTCTGTTCTGTTCACATCTTTCTCTGAAAACACAGTGATGTTTTATCGGTGGACGCCTCCACATAACACGGTCAGAATATTACAGCAGCTTGACTCATTCATGCAGTAAGACACTGAGTCTCACCAATCAGACTCTTGTAGTCTCGAAGTCTGGAGTTCCTCCTCTCCTGCTCCTCACTGACAGACTTCCACTGCAGCTTCATCCTGAAGTACTCATCACTGTCAACAACAACAACGGCGAAATTATCACGCCAACAATGACCACTGCCTCCAGGTCAACTGTGAGAACGCTTAGTGTTATTTTAGACATGGGACAGGAGCAGGACAGTGTCTCCGACAGCCTTTTCCCACCTGAGTAACATGATAATTCAATTAGAAACATTCATGAGCTTGAACATTGTTCAAGCTCTGCGGTAAACGTATTTGTCACTATGATCTGTACAGATAAAGTTTGATTTCATTTGTTGATGCCCGTTGGGATGGACGGATAGTGGACGGAGGTCATACGTTTTTAGTCTCTGGAGAGACTTCCTCTCCTCCAGGGTGCTGTCCCAGGGGAAATATCCCAGCAGGAACTTCCAGGCCTCCCTCCTCACAGCGTGGCAGAGTCCCTGTAGGTTGACAGACACAAACACACATGATGACAACAGTGACTTGTGCCGTACAGAACCTGTGTTTCAAGTTTTTTTAACTTACTACCAGTTACTGAAAAGAAACAAAACAATATTCAACCAGATTTTCCAGTCACACCTCAGACGAGTGATCGATCAGTGATCGATCAGCCAACGGCAATCTGGGAGTGAACTTTTCTAAAATGTGATTAGAGAGATGAATATGTATAGACTTATAGGTCATTAACATAGTCTGAGTCATTACCACTTATCACTTCCTGTGTGTGTGTGTGGGGTCTGGGTAGTGGACATATTAGTTGGAGCTCTGTCCCAGTGAGAAGACACAATCTGACCTCAGACTGAGCTCAGACTGAGCTCAGACTGACCTCAGACTGAGCTCAGACTGACCTCAGACTGAGCTCAGACTGACCTCAGACTGACCTCAGACTGACCTCAGACTGACCTCAGACTGAGCTCAGACTCTAAATAAATGATGACGTAATACTGAAATCCACGTGCCCCTTTAAAGATGACTTGTTTGAGCTGGGGGGTCTTGATCATCCTTCCCTCTGGGTCCTGGTATCTGGTCCACTCCTCTGCAGACAGAGGCTCCCTTCTCATCACCTGAGGCCTTGACCCCAGGTCGATCTGACGGGACACAGGTAAAGTGAGTGAGAATATCTGACACAAACGTGCAGGTGAAATTCCACTTCTCCTTCATCTCACCCTGGTGATGACCTCAAAGCCAGGCTCCTCCTGCTGGTTGATCTCCAGTCCAGGGATGATGTCACCCAGCAGGTCAGCCACCTCCTCTGGGGGGCGCTGATGTTGCTCCTCCGTCCCCCGGAAAGCATCAAATATGTAGTTTGTGACTTTGGAGAAGCCGCCCAACGTGGTCACATATGGGTCTTTTCTGAACTTCTGCTTTCAATAAAACAAAGAAAGTTAAATATTGAGTCATTTTAAAAACGAGAAATGTCCATGATTATGCAAAGGCACTCTGTGAAAAATTAAACTACTTGAAACCTAAAATGAAATGAAAAACAAGGCAGATTTGTTTGGGATTTTTCAGATTCGCACATGGACAAGGCCAAAGTTGTTGTCATCCAGAAGGTTCTCGAAGGACTGTGACAGAGCTTTGTTTGGAGTAGTGACCAGCAGACATCCTTCATCGTCTGGAGACCTACAAATACAAAACACTCTCACTCACAATACTAACAAGTCAACTTCAGACACCGACTTCATCACAGTTTGCCCCCCCCCCCCTCCCCCCGCTGGTTGGTTCTTACTCGCTAAGCACAGCAAATCTCCTCAGGCCTTCCAGGAATTCTTTGCTGCCGCCCTGGTGGAAGTGTAAAGCAGGGAGCTGGGTAAAGGACTCTCTGAGTTTAAAGATCAGGAAGGTCCAACCCTCACTCCTCACGGTGATGGACCTAAGGTCACCCACGCAGAAGGTGAACGCCCACCTGTTCCTCTCGAGGCTGTGGTTCAGAGATCCTGACCGACAAAGAGACGGAACAGGAAACACAGCCACATCTATTATTATTATTATTATTATTATTATTATTATTATTATTGTTGCTAATGATAATAATAATAATAATAACAAGAATAATGAGAATAATGAGAATGATCCCAGATCAGCTGTAGTTCTTCTTGAGTTAAACATTGATTCTGTGATTGACTGAACAAATCAATGACAATGACTTAACCAGAATCTGAAATTAATACTTGAAGTCTTTAAAGTACATGTGATGACATACACACAAAGGTGTTAAAATGATGAGCCAGCATACATCTAGCAGATTAGTAAGTAAACTCACCATCTCCATTGGTGCAGGCTTTCTTCTTGAAGGACACAGCATTGACCATGTCCCATTCTGTCTCATAGCTCTGCTGAGTCTCTAACAGCTGATGAGTCCTGTCCCCTGGACACTGAGCCCATTCCACCACTGAACTGGAGTCCTAATCAAACACAGTCTCGTTTTAATGTCCTGCAATAGCTGGGTTGTACAAGCACCCACTGTGTGACTCTGGTGTCCACAGTGGGTGGAAAACACAGGTGGTGGTTCACTGAGAAGAATCCTGAGTTGACTCTGAGTGCGTTGCTGTGGCCCCGGGTGAGAGCAGTAAAAAAATGCTGAAATGTGCGACTGTCACACAACTGTAAGAGTTTGAACCTGACACAAACCTTGCCAGCACACAGCATGTTGGACGGGTCAACAGTGTCTTCCAAAGGTCTGTACTCCACAGTGATGTCCCCGTCCTGACGGGGTGGAGACACATGTCATTTCATACCCAATTAACCTGTTAACGATGTTCATGAAACACTGGTCGATTTCCTCTGAAACATTCAGGCCTCACATTCGCAGCCTTTTTGTTTCAGTGCAGTCACTGAACCTCTTTGGCTTTTGATCTGTGGGTTGTGCGATAAACAAGGACACACAAGACCTCACCTTGTCCACAATCCGAAGAGAGCCTGTGACGAGTAGATCCTGCTCCACGCCATCGTCGTCACTGCTGTGATGAATGAAGACGCCGTCATGTTCAAACACAACCTATGAGACACACGTTACAATGATCTCAGTGCAATTTGTTCCTCTCATGCAGGAACAACTAAACATCTACTGCCCATCAATAAACCTCCACCATGGCATTATCACTCAGTGGCTTATTACCTGGATTACTATCATACTGTCCAGCCCTGACAATTTACACATTTTATATTTATATTAAACCTTTAAACACACCACAGTCAATGTTTCAGTTCTCACATAGTAAAAGCGGTTAGTGCATTCAGCTTTGAGCTGATGAACATGAGCTGTTTGATTCCCTTCCTCAAACCTAAGACATCAACTATTTTCCAGGAAGATAATAAACTTCATTGAACTTCATTCCTCTTGCAAGAATAAAGCACGCACGCACGCATGCGTGTGCACACACACACACAACCAACCTACCTCCTTCAACATGATCATAGAGTTTCTGCGTATTTACAGTACAGACAGAGATTCAATAGTTGAGTAATTGATCATGTGATCACATTGTTTATATGTTAGGGTCTGTCACTGTGACAGTGTCACTGGCAGCTCTGACTCTTTATTCTCACATCTTGTGTCTGGAGCAGCATGACGGACCTGTCAGGCTGGCCCAGCAGTCTAAGGTGCTATGTTCAGACCACAGTCTCCTCTAGAGGTGTGGGCTGAGCCCATGGGGGGTCATGACCCCTGACCCCTGACCCCCAACCAGCCCCATGGATCTGCTGAAAGTGCTCCACTCTGAAGATCAGTGTTAACATTCTGTTTCTGTGGTGCAGATAACACACAACACACACAACTGGGATCATGCTGACACAAAGCCCTGGTGACAGACACACAACGAGCTCACACTACACGTGTGCAGCTGGCGAGGTGACGCTTTGTTGTGTGTAGGTGACTTAGCCGCACACAGGTGAGCCTCGACACAGCGACAACACCTGGATCACAGAGAGCATCTTTAGCCCGCTAACAGCCGCCAGCTCGCGACGTAGCGACATGCTAACGGTGACGTAAATGGTGACGTGTGGAAAGCAACCTGCATGACGGGCTCTGGTTCGACCACTACGATCACCGACGCAGCGGCGGCTGCTGACAGCCAGCGGCGCGCCCAGCTCTCCGGATCCTACGAGTCGTCACCCTGAAGCGTTAGCTACGGTTAGCACGGCGGCTAACGCCAGCTCCATAACCCGCGGGGCAGAGGGGTGCAGAGACCGCGGAGCTATGACCGATGATCGGTCGCCTCAGCGCTGTGGCCGGTGAGCGGTGACCGCGGCCGACGGACGTAGACCAGGGTTAAAGCAAACAGTGACACACTTGGTTGTAGAGGTGCATACCTTCTGAACATACCCCGCCGCCATGTTGTCTGCCTTTTGATGACGTTGGCAGCGTCACGTGTCTGTCATCGGCCAAAACAAAAGGGACAACTCAGCTTCCGGTGCTGCGCTCGTCCACTCGTGAGGCCTGCGCGCGCACGACCTGTTATTGTTTGTTATTTTTCATTCAACGCTTTAAATACGACTCAGAGAATCAGTCCAGACCGTAGACACCAGCCATGAGGAGCAGCCATTATCTAACATACACCATGATCTAACATACACCATGATCACGGGCTGACTCCGCATACCATATAGGGACGCTTCTAAAGGTCACGTGTGCGCGTCCTTACGCGGACTACTTCCGGTCTCGACACATCTCGGTTTGTCTCGCGTTATCTGATTGGGCGAGAGGAGCGGAGGAGACTTCTGGACACCCACGCGCGGTGTCGGTGTATTTTCACGCGGATCCTCGGTCCAGGAGGGAAAATGAACGTCCGCTGACCGACGACATGGAGGCGAACGCGCTCAGCCGCTCCCCCCGAGAGGAGGGGGAGCTGGAGGACGGAGAGATCTGCGACGACGAGGCGGAGGAGAGGAGGCCGCCGCGGCGGGGGGATGGTAGCAGGCCCCGCGGCCGCGCTCCTCCGCGGACACGCAAACCGCACCAGCACCCGCGACACATGCTTCCGCACATGGGCCACCAGCCGCCGGACTTCCGCCACCTGCTGCCCTACAACCTGGGACCTCACGGACTCGGCGGCTTCCCCCCGGGACACAGGCCGCAGTGTGGTCCGAGCGGGCCCGACCGGCCTCCCTCTCCGCCGCCGCCCTCACTGCCGCCCGGCCTGGGTCCGCTCGGAGAGCCCAGCCCGCGGTCCAGCTTCTGGGAGCGGAGCCACGGGGCCCTCGGCAGGTTCAGACACCGGTCCATGCCCAACGGGGGCCGCGGGGCCTGGAGTCGAGGCAGCAGAGCTCCAGCCGCCCGATACGGGCTCGGAGAGAGTCACGGAACCAGAACCGACTCTCCGTCCAGAAAACGTATCCTTTCCCGCCTGCTGCACGTGTGTGTGTGTGTGTGGGGGGGGGGTGTCGGTCGGGTCAGGAGGAAATCCTCTCTGTTCTCAGACCCGTACCTGGTCTGTCTGACGTCACAGTAGTGTTCAGGTGTAAACAGGAAGCAGCTGGTTGCTGAGTAATAGTGATTGTGAAAATGGTGACAGGAGTGTGTGTGTGTGCGTGTGCGTGTGCGTGTGCGTGTGTGTGTGTGTGTGTGTGTGTGTGACAGGTGGAGTCCTGGGTGAGAAGAACCAGTCAGCAGGAGAAAGAACGTGGGCGTCTGCGTCATTTTTTACTAAAGGTTTACTTCCTGTTTGTCCACAACAAAACTCAACCAGCATGTTTACAAGAGTCTGCTCTCATCTGGGTCCCAATGATACACACACACACACACACACACAATATTCCTTTATTATTGTCAGTGAGTATCATCTGATACTTATATTGATACAAGATCAATACATTATAAGTCAGTGCATGGTTGACTGAATGGAGTTAACATGTGTAACATGTAGGGGGCAGTAACAACGGCTTCATATATGACCTGTTATATTCCACCTCCCTTAACCTGCTGATCAGAGAAGATGCTGGGGAGGAACCAGGTGAGAAAAGCTGCTCACTGTGTCTCCAGAGCAGAGAACTGTGTGGACGAGTCCTTCGAGGACCTGCTGTCTAAGTACAAACAGATTCAGTTGGAGCTGGAGTGTATACGTAAAGAGGAGACCATGGTGCTGGAGCCCAAAGCATCTCCTGTCAGAGGGGACGCCCCAGACAACACTGCCAGTATTACAGAGACCAGACCAGTACCTGAAGTGGCTCAGAGTCCAGGTGGACCAGAGGACACATCTGAGCTGGAGACAGAGGAGAGGAAAGTGTTCCAGGCATTCAATATCAAACCTCTCCGTCAGAAACTGCCCACCCCCGCTCACCTGGACGAGCTGAAGAGGAGGCGCAGCGAGGACAACGCAGGAGGAGAAGCAGCAGAGGAACAGGGTGAGTTATTGTGTTCTTCTCTAATGTTCTCCTGATGCTGGTGTTCTGCTGGTGGATCTGGCAAATGTCCTGAAGAGCATCAGGTGTTGGTTTGAATCTGCAGCCACTGATATGACTCGGTCAGCTTCAGAGTTTTCTTGTTGTGTTTTTTTTTTCATGGAGAAGTGGAAAGCAAAGAAGATGGAGGCGAAACAGGGCTGAGGCATGAAACAGGGACAGAAGAGAAGATGTGTTTGACCTGCGGTGGAGACGCCGGTGGAATAGAAGATAAACCGAAAAAGGCCTGTTTGTGTTGCAGAGAGTCGTCGGCCTCCAGTGGGGAATCTGCCATCTCTCCTGACAAGGTGGGAATGACAATGACAATACTGGTGTGTTCGCTGACTGCTGTAGGAGTCTGGATCTAAAACTCTGACTCACTCTCTTTTCTTACCAGCCGGTGATGAAGGTGGAGGAGGAGGAGCTTTCAGAACTGCAGTTGCGTCTCCTCGCTCTGCAGTCGGCCAGTAAGAAGTGGCAGCAGAAGGAGCAGCAGGTGATGAAGAAGAGTAAAGATCGGATCACCAGACCTGCCCAGGAAAAGAAATGTGGCCCCAGTCCGGGGGGGAGAGTCACCACCAGGTCTGCCTCTGCTGCAGAGCAGAACCGAGCAAGGTCCAAACCTCTGGACAGAGACCGAGACAAGACAAAGACTGGGCCCCGGCCTCCAGACAGAGAGAGACTTCCTGAGAGGGCGCGACCCAAACAGAGTCCGAAGGCTCCTAAACCTCTGCAGGACAGAGGACGGACTCCAGGGAAACTTCATACGACAAAGAAGATGATCAGTTCAGGTATAAAGCATCAGAGCTGGATCATGACACATGACCTCGGCTGTTCTGCCTCACGAGCCTCGCATCCATCCATTTGTTTGTTCATGAGTCTAACGACCCTCTCTCAGGCTCAGCGGCGAAGCAGGCGTTCAGGAAGCAGCAGCTGAGGACATGGAAGCTGCAGCAGCAGAGACAACAGGAGGAAAAACGACGCTACGACGAAGAGGAACGACGCAAACGAGAGGAGGAGATCCGGAGAATCCGAGACCTTTCCAACCAGGACGAGCAGTACAACCGCTTTATGAAGCTGGTGGGAGGAAAGATGATGCGCAGTAAGGTGAGAGGCTGCAGACCAGCACTCACTGTGTGATTGTGTGTGTGTGTGTGGGTGTGTGTCCATGTCAGTATGATGAGTAACAGTGATACATATCAAGTATATTATTCTACATCCAACGTTTGAGATGTTTTTTTCTACTGTGACCTGAATGTTTCATCCCCAAGACGATATCAGAACAAAGGTCGAATGACTGTTCACATAGGGTCTGTGCTCCTAGTACAACAACAACAACAACAACAACAACAACAACAACAATAACAACAATAATGTCATTGGTTAAAGTGTCAGTGTCACTCTGCACTGATTGACTGGGAGGAACAGGTGCTTGGTGTTGTTAAAGTTAAACAATAAAATGAGGTTTGGTTGCTGGTTGGGTGACACGAGGTGTGGCTGTGTTTTTATTGTTGAGATGTGTTGCTGAAAACGTCTCTCTGTGTCTCTGTGTCTCTCTGTCTCTCTGTGTCTCTGTCTCTCTGTCTCTCTGTGTCTCTGTGTCTCAGTCCAGAGATCGTGAGCACAGGAAGTCAACAGGTAAACCAGGCCTGGACACTTCAGGAAACCTCTACCAATACGACAACTATGATGAGGTGGCAATGGACACGGACAGTGAGCCCAGTTCACCAGGTGAGCAGATTGTCTCATGTCCCCGAGGTTGACAGCCCAAAGTCCACAACAATACTGTCGGCTCCTGTGTGTCCTCTTATGGACATTGTCATTGTCCATTCTGTCTAACGTTTGTCTTTCAGTCCCGTCCCCGACACACTCCCCGTTCAGTGCGGATGGTGTCCCTCAGGTGTCTCTTTATGTGACCGACCCGTCCCCGTTTGGACTGGTACGTCCCTTGCACATCGAACCTGGGTCACGTTCTGAGACGTCACTCGTACATGAAGACTTTCAGAGAATTATTCAGTTCAAATCAGCAATTGATCAAAATGATTAACCCGAGCGCTGTGTGCTTCCCTTCCTCAGCCCTTTCTCCCCCCCATGCTGCCCGGTCTTCCTCCCCCACCGCCCCCCAACCCCCCTCCACCGGATGAACTGGAGCCACCTCCCAAACCTCCCTTTGCCGACGAGGAGGAGGAGGAAGAGATGCTGCTCAGGGAGACATGTTTGATGTCCATGGCCAGCAAGAGGGTGCCAGTGACTGAGGTGTGTGTGTGTGTGTGTGTGTGTGTGTGTGCGTGTGTGTGTGTGTGTGTGTGTGTGTTGCATGTTGCATGATCCACCAGTAAAATGTGACGTATGGTTCTTGACATTTCTGTGTAGTTTGACTGTGTGTTTCTGACTGACTTCATGTGAGCGCCCCCTGTGTCTCTGTGGTTGAACCTGTGATGACGTCATGCTTTATCTTTCCAGGAGAAAGGCTCCAGTTCCCCGCTCTCCCCCAGCTCTCAGCGTCCTGGTCAGCAGCTGATCAGAGGAAACCTCAGCACTGTCAGTCTCAACACAGTGTCTCAGCCACGAAGCAACAAGTTTGCCAGAGGATATCATCCCCCAAGGCTTCCACTGGTGGTAAGACCCTGACCCCGCTGAATGACTCACCTGTCCACCTGTTCACCTGTCCACCTGTTCACCTGTTCACCTGTCCACCTGTCCACCTGTTCACCTGCAGCTGCCCAGACACAAATCGGTGGTGGTTTCGCTCAATGATTCTGATGACAGTGACTCGGACATGGAAGCCTGCAGTTCCACACAGGCCGTATTTGGAGGGCTGGAGTTTATGATTAAAGAAGCCAGGAGGACAGTGGAGGTGGGACATGTCTTCTTAATGGTGCAATGAGAAAGATTTATTTGAAGATAGGATAATTAAAGACATGGTTAAGTTCAGTGGGCTGTGCCAGTGTGATACATTGAAACATTTACAAACGAAAATGCTTTGGATGAATTCATGAACTAAGAAGCTGTGTGTTTGTGAAATTTCCAGGCAACAAAACCTAAAGGAGCCGAGAAGGAGAACAACCCCATCAGTACTCCCGAGGCTTTACCTGAGGCCAAGAAGGCGGAATACCGCCAGCTCAAAGAGGAAATTGCCAGGTTGGAAACCTGGACTTAGATATGCTCATCATTACACCTGATACCCATGGGTTTGAAGCACTGACATCTGAGATGTTTTTCAGCAGGGAGAAGCAGAGGATGATGATGGATTTCAGTCAAGGTCCTCAGTGCTCCAACTCGACTGTGATGGACTCGTCAGGGCTGGCGGCAGCAGCAGAGGTGAAGCTGTGTGAGGCCAGACAGAGACTCAACAAAAACAGGTGGGAGCATCAACGCGGGCAAGAAACAGTACAGTGTAGGGATGGGTATCGATAACCGGTTCTGGTTCGATAGCGATAACAAATGGCTCGATCCATCAACATCATTAATTAGCATTTATGGTTAACAGTTCTCTCGAACATTACGCCAGAGCGGCCGGACCTTACGTCGACGTCACTTGACGCGCCACACGCTGACATAGAAGCTCAAGTGGCTGTCCTGATTGGACCGCAGTGTGACGTTTGCCTCCCTGATTCCCTGGGCTCACGTGGTGTAAAGTTCGTCATGTGGCGTGGCAATCCACTTCCTTGTTTATACTGGCTTGAGCATGCCCCATATGCATGAACGGTAATGTCTGAATGAATGGTCATGTGATCACCAGCTGTGACCAGCTTGTGGACGAATGCGTTTAATTCTGATACAGTGATGCAAACTAGTGAGGAGGGAGGGGGGAAGGGGGCGGGGCTGTACACGCGGAAGCTGCACGTCACACATCAAATATCAACAAACTCTGTCTAATGGAGTGAAATAAATAGTGATTACAGTAAATAAATGATATTGGGCAGATAAACACAGCCTCTGGTAGCAGGACGTGAATGGTTTTAATTGTCCTTTAATAAAATAACAAACAGCCCTAGTTGAGTTTATACTGATATATTTTTTTTACGTCCTGAGAACTAGGATCCAGTGACCAATTTCATATTTATTTACTTATACTCAGTTAACTCAATAAAATGTTGTTGACAAAGAAAAACATCTAAAGCCTACTTTTGTACAAAGAAAATTAACAGGAGGAATTGATAAGGAAATTGATAACGTATCTGATCGATGGGCAGAATCAATAATGGCATCGGTATCAATAAAATCTTATCAATACCCATCCCTAGTACAGTCATACTCAGTTGCTCTCATGGTGATGTATACAGAGTACAGGGTCCTGGGGTAGGTGCAACATGGACCACAGCAGAAGAACCCTGTCTTCAGAAATACTCCTCTGTCTTCCTGCTGTCCTGTGTCACCCACAGATCCGTCTGTGTAAAGACACTTTATGCCGTCCAGTCCAGATTGGACATCGTGCCGGCACAGTGTCTGTACTCGTGTCCTTTTGTCGCACAGGGAGCTGCTGCAGAGAGACGAGGCCATCCTCAGACACCTGCTCCAACAGGAGCTGAAGAAGAGAGAATCTCTGAAGGCCGCTGAGGCCAAAGTGGCCAAACTAAGAGAGCAGCTCCAGGCTTCGGAGAAGATCGTCAGTGCAAACAAGACACTCCTGAAGAAGCTTCAGGAACAGGTGAAGCACGATGTGCATTTACTCAGGCTGCACAGGTCACATGCTGTTCACAGAGACAGGTCACATGACTGCTTCTGGTCTGGGCAGGTGCATCGAGTCGAACACCGAGTGTCGATCAAGAAGAGCCTGGTTGTGAGGTTGGAGCAGGAACTGGCTCAGCTGGCTGCAGGAAGAGGATCCAAACGCAGAACAGATGCTAACCAGACCTCTGTGAGTATTTGACCTTTCACCTCCTGCCTCTCACCACTAAAGGCTCAACACTGCCACACAACAGACAAACGCCAAGACCACAAACCAACACATACATCAAATGCACATGTCCATGTCCACGTCCACGTCCACGTCCACGTCCACGCACGCAGCCACGTTGAGGCAGAGGAGAGGACTGAGATGAGTCTGGATTTAGGCTGAAGCTGGTTTGAGTTTGGCTCTGACCTGCCGACAGGATGTACTTTATGTCCGAGGTCGATGTTGAATTTAGTCAGAAGGTAAAGAGAAGACACATGAGATCATGTGATGACCTGTCCATTACTAACTCTGCCTGTCTCCATCCAATCAGCATCGGAAGCTACAGCGCGTGGACGCGATGTCTCACGGCTCTGAGCGTCACTTTGCAGAACTGATCGCTCAGAAGCAGCGGCTGCAGCAGCTGGAGTCTGAGTACGCCCTGAAGATCCAGCGGCTGAAGGAGGCCCAGGCCCTGCGGAACATAGGAGTCCCACCAGAGCTGCCTGCAGAGCAGCCGCCACAGGTCTGCACCCCTCCACACCCTCAGGTACAGACCTCGTCCTCCTCCACCATGGCTCCTCTGCCCCAGCCTTCACTGCACGACCTCACGCAGGACAAACTCACCCTGGACAGTGAGGATGTTGGTGAGGCTGAAGATCATGAGCTAGAACCTGCTCCTGCATCTGCTCCAGCTCCTGTTGCCGCCGCAGCAGGCCCCCGCCGACACTCCTTCCGTCAGTCCAGCAGCTCATTCACCAAACCCAACCTGGAGCAGTTGAGCTCCATTCCAGCTAAAGACAACAAACCTGCCAAGACTATGAACAGCTCCATGGTTCCTGCAGAGATGTTTGCAGGGATGGACCTGGATGCTCTGAAGCTGAGGTGCAAGCGGCAGCCCCAGCTGGGGGAGCTGCTGTGGGGGGAGCTGCAGAAACTGGGCGCAAACATCAGCATCAACAACGCCCCAGCTGTAAAGGTGAGAGCTAATCCTAATTTAACCTGCTCATTATTCATCTTTGACCAGAATGAGTTTGTCCAGAAGGACACATCTCAAGTCTGCTGTCCAACCAGTGAACCACAGCCCAAAGAGGTTACTTCAACGATTCTGTCATGGTCCTGTTGCTTTGTGTTTATTATAGCACATGTAGCTAACAAGTGAACCAATAGTCACATGATGAAGAAAAATATTATTATTTCAGAACATCATTTCTTGGAGGAAGTGGAGAAGAGATATGTTGTGTTGTGATGTGTGGTTGTGTGTCTGCAGGCGGTGTCGGTGACGGTGGATACAACAACAAGTCGTCCAGCCAGTGCCGAGCTGAGACCTGTTCCCTTCGGGCCGTATCGCAGCCCGCTGCTGGTCTTCAGGTCCTACAGGTAGACTCAACACCGACACACAAACGAAGCATTAACGAATACAACAATTGTGATCAATAAAGACTGTGTACTGTGTAAACTGTTTCTGTTCTGTGGGCCAGGTTCAGTCCGTATTACAGGACCAAGGAGAAGCTGTCGTTGAGCTCTGTGACGTACAGTAACACAATTGAGCCCAGAAAGTCTTTCTGTCGCTTCGACCTGACAGGAACCTGCAATGATGACGACTGCAGATGGTGAGTGAGGACACGCTCAGTGTGTGTGAAGCTGCTGGACGTCGTCCCTGTGTCTGACATCAGTGTCCTCTCCCTCTGTCCCTTAGGCAGCACATGAGGAACTGCACTCTGACTGGGAACCAGCTCTTCCAGGATCTTCTGTCATACAACCTGTCTCTGATTGGTTGTTCCGAGAGCAGCTCAGATGAGGACATTGGTGTTGCCACAGGTGAAAGGACCATACATGACTCCATACATGACTCCATACATGACTCCATACATGACTCCATACATGACTCCATACATGACTGTCTGAGGATCAGCAGTGAGAAGATGGTTGGATGCTGGTAGAACCTGTCTCTGGTCATTGGTTGGCTGACAAGATTTTTCTGTCTTCTTTGTAGAGAAGTACATGAAGAAACTGTTTGGCACAAACAAAGACCGGATGGGGGTGGATCAGAAGGCCGTTCTCCTCGTCAGCAAGGTCAACGAAAGCAAGCGGCACGGTCAGTCTGCTTCTCTTTTACATCTCCTCACATGGAGAAAACATCACAGACGCCTGACGTCTCGTCCTTCTCCTTTTCCAGTTCCTCCATTCACCACCTGTAAGGATGGGAGGAGGTGGAGGCCGAAGCCCTCGGCACAGAGCGGCCGCAGTGGCGAGCATGACGGCGAGCAAGAGACTCCAGGAGGAAACATCACACCTGGAGGATACGGTGAGAGCTTCTCTTCCCATCCTGTCCTCATCGTCCCTTCAGTCAGAGACTCTGCTCATAATCAGCCCGAGCTGTGTTCACTGCTCATTAACGAGACTGCGATGGCGAGTCCTGACGCTGAGTCATCGTCTGAGCAGACAGACACAACGATCTGCTTTCTGACACATCAGCGTTCAGTGTTTTGGTCTTTGTCACAGTTTCAGCACCTTCATGTCCTGCTGCCCCAAACAGCTGCAGATGAGTGACTGGTGTTTGTGTGTCTCATGCAGAAGACTGCTCCAAGACCAGCCTGTGTGCTGTAGACGTGTGTGTGACATCAGAGGACAAGCGTTACTTTGTCAGTGAGACAGACAGCATATCAAACCTGGAGAGCAGCGTCCTGGAGAATCCTGCAGACACTCAGCTGTGGATCAAACTGGCTTACAAGTACCTCAATCAGTTTGACACGTAGGTTCCAGACGCGCAGATGTTCATGGACTTCATGGTTCATGGTCATTGTCAGTATTCGGTTGTGAGTACTCAGTTGTGACTCTCGTCTGCAGGTCTGCAGCAGACAGTCTGGAAGCTGCCCTCAACACGCTGTCCCGTGCTTTGGAAAGTAACTGTGATAACCCAGAGGTGTGGAGCCACTACCTGTCTCTGTTCTCCAGACGAGGAAGTCGAGAGGAGGTGCAGGAGATGTGTGAGATGGCTGTGGAGCACGCGGCTGACTACAGGGTGTGGTGGAACGTAAGTTCTCAGATCTGTTCATGGCCAACATCTCTGAACATTTTGGCTGATGGAGGTTTTCTCTTGGAGCTGAAAGCAGATGTCTGTCTGCCTGTCTGTCTGTCTCTGTCTGTCTGTCTGCCTCCTGCAGTACCTGAACCTGGAGAGCTCGTTTGAAGGGAAAGACTACATCTGTGAGCGCCTGCTGCACTTTCTCTTTACCGAGGCGTCTGCAGGCGTCACGGACATATTGTCCTTCCAGCTGATGGAGGCTCTACTCTACAGAGTCCACCTCAACTTGTTCACGGGCAGGATGGAGAATGCGTTGGTCATTTTACAGGTGAAATGTGACAAGATCCAGTAGTTACAGAAGATCTTCTGATGTTTCTGCACCTGTGACTCTGCGTTAGTTTGTGGTGTTAATATCACAACAGGACCATAGTCGATAAAACCAATGACCAGTCTCGTGAAACTGATCCAGGGACAGTGGTAAGTATGTCATCTTTTTTTCCTGCAGAATGCTTTGAAGTCAGCCAATGAAAAGAGCATAGCTGACCTCCTGACCACCAGTGACCGGGCGCTGGTCTGGCTCTCCTACATCCATTTGACGGAGTTTGACGATCTGCCGTCCAGCCTGTATGACCCGGCAGAGTCTGGTCCGTCCCGAGTGGTCAGCAGAGAGTCCTTCCTGCTGCCGTGGAGAACGCCACAGGACATCAGCACGCCACTCGACATCCTCATCGCTCTCTTTCAAGGTACAGTGACCACCTGCCGATGGTCAGGTGGTTGGGTCAGAGGTGAGATTGTGAGTTGATGACTGAAGGTGTTGTCTGGGCCCTCAGATGCCATCTGTCAGTGCAGCGATGAGTCTCTGTCTCAGAGTGAGAGGACACTGGCCTGTCTGCCTCTTCACACCAACCTCGTCTTCCTCAACAAGCTGCTGCAGAGGTGAGTCTGCTGCACGCCGCTCACTCTGATGTTGTGTTGTGTTGGTGTTGTGTGAACACTTCTCTGCAGTAATAGTGTGTCTGTTGTGTCCCTGCAGGTACGATGAGGGGATTGTTATGTGCGAGTCTCTGCTGGAGCTGTGTCCGGAGTCCTGCGTGTTGCGAGATGCTCTGGCCGACCTCCACATCACTAAAGGAGATAGTGACCAGGCGGTCAGCATGTGGCTCCACGCTCTGGCCGAGTGTCCCGACAACGCAAAGGTTTTCTATCACTCCTGCAAGTTCCTCATGGCTCAGGTGAATCCAGGCGTTGACATCATTTGGTTTTCTCACATTTAATAAAAGTCAGATGCTGACATCAGATTAATGAAATAAACAACTGCAGTGTTCTCAAACAAAACCGATCTTTTCACCACTGTCCTCTGTTCCACAGGCAAAGTCCAGTGCTGTCGTCCCTCTGTTTCGGGGCTTTGTCCTGTCTCTCTGTGAGGACGACCAGAGTCAGAAGAAACCTCTGGATGTTCTGCGGTATGTTGGAAACGCAGTGGATGGAGAAGATGATGTGGAAAGAAACCCGGGATGTGAATTTAGAAAAGTAAACGCTTGTTGTTGTTGTTTTCTCTTCCACCAGTCACATCCTTGGTTTACCCACAAAGGAGCTGCTGAGGGGTCCGATCATCAAGAAGGATCTTCAGGATCGGCTCAGTCAGCAGACTCCTTACCTCCACCTCATTCACTGGTGTGTTGGGTTTGTTCTTTCAATGTCTTCAGTCAAACATTGCGATCGACAAAGAGAAGGCGTTAGCATTAGCAGCGTGAAGAACACTGAGCATTGTGTAGACCCATGTGGTGAATTGTGCATGCTGAAGCAGTGTTGTGTAATTGTTCCAGTCGCTGGCAGTGGCTGCATGGTTCTGTGGAGGACACGGTGGACGCCTTTGAGAGAGCGTTGGGATCGGCCATGCAGCTGGAGGAGCTCCACACACTGTGGATGGAGTAGGTCTACTCGGAATAAACACCATCACTAAGACCATCCAGGATCATCATGTAACCTGCCTGTGTGTGTTGTGTTGTCAGCTACCTGGTGTTCATCAGCTGTCAGCAGACCTGTGGTCCAACAAGCAGCCACTCCAAACGCTTCTCAGATCTGGTCCAGCACTGTCTGAGCACTGTGCCGTCCAGACTTGAAGTTCCCTTCAACCCGGCAGAGTTCTGGAACTGCTACCGCTTCCACAACAAGGCAAGAAGAAACATCCAGCTTCTTCTTCTTCTTCTTCTTCTTCTGTGGCGTTCACTGCACGGAACGTTTTTAATATGCCACAATGATCTAATATAAACCCAATGATGTCATATAAACCTCATGATGTCATATAAACCCGATGATGTCATATAAACCCGATGATGTCATATAAACCCGATGATCTAATATAAACCCGATGATGTCATATAAACCTGATGATGTCATATAAACCCGATGATGTATCAGTGTCTGTCTCTGCTGGATCCACAGGTGATCTCTCTTTACCTGAGCTGCCTGCCACAGGCCCAGCATGCACTTGTCCTGGAGAGACTGCAGCACGCCATGCCCAACAACATGGAACTGAGCCTGAGGTACACACACACACACAGACACACACAGACAGACACACACTGATACACAGGGTGTCTGTGTGTTGCTCCTGACTGTATCAGACTCTCAGCAGGTCTTCTCAGTGGATTCAGCTGGTAAACGTCAATACTCCAGCACACACACACACACACACACACGAGGGATATGTCTCCGGGGTCGGGGCAGGTTTGTTGTTGTGTCCTGGGTACAGTTGTGTGTGTCATTGTGGTTGTGTTGCTGCACAGGTTGTTGCATCAGGAGTGGCAGGATGGAAGTCTGCAGCACGTCAAGTTCCAGGCCGCCATGTTGATCAGTAACAATCCCAAGTGTTTGATCAGCTGGAAAATGTAAGTGAACCCACTCATCAGCTCAGAACCTTATCAACAAACCCCGTGAAAAGACCACGCCAGTGGTGACGTGTCACACCGACACAGTGTGCGTCACACCGACACAGTGTGTGTCGTCCCCAGCGTCAGTTGGTGTCGTCAGTTGAATCAGTGAGATTTACTGATAAGAAAAACAGGTACATCAGATGTATTGAAGCAGTGGAGCTGATCAAGTCTCTGCTGTTTGTTGACAGAGCGGTTGCCGTGGAGACGGAGCTGAAGGAGCGAGCTGAGGTGAGGAGGTGATGGAGGGATCGTGGATTTGAGTCTGTGAGACCTCTGATGTCACGGTTTGGTTTTCTCTCCTCGTCAGTGGTGAACTAACTTGTTGCTCTGTCTCTCTCTCTGTCTCTCTCCCTGTCTGTCTCTCTGTCTGTCTCTCTGTCTTCGTAGGTGCGACTTCTGTATCAGCAGGCCGTCCAAAACCTCCCCCTGTGTGCTGCCGTGTGGAAAGATGTAATTTACCTTTCACTCTCTGTAACACTCGACACATGCAGACACACAACAGGCAGATGGTCTCTGGTCCTCTTCACACGTCTCAGCCTCAGAGCACTTCCTGTACTGTGACCTCACAGGTCACTGTGATGTCCTCAGGTTGTCCCTCTGTCCATATGTTTGTACAGTGTGTGTTCACCTGCTGCCTCTGTTCACCCTTCTGTCTCTTAATGTGTCTCCCTTCTTCTGCTTCTCCTCTGCCCCCCCTGCCTTCTCCTTTGTCTCCTCCACCATCTCTCTCGCTCACCCTCTGTCTCTACCATCTCTCCTCCTTCTCCCCCCCCCCCCCCCCCCCCCCCCCCCCCCCCCCCCCCCCCCCCCCCCCCCCCCCCCCCCCCCCCCCGCCCTGCACCGCCCCACCCCCGTCCTCCTCCTCTGTCTCCAGCACCTGCTGTTTGAAGCTGCTGAAGGAGCTAACTCGGAGCGGCTCAGGAGGCTCGTCGACTGGTGTGAGCAGGTGGGAGTGAGTTTAGTCCTTGGCCGAGTTCCGGGAGAAAACGACTGATCGTCCTCGTCTTCTCGGCGCCACTCGCCACTGTCCTCGTCCCTTTAAGAACAGCTGTTTGCCATTAGAGGATTGAGTCAGGGCAGATGAAGCAGATGAGGTAAGACAGACGTCCTCCCTCCGCGTCCCCAGGACACCACCTGTGTTAATGTCCAAATGTGGACGTGCTAATGTCCCATCACATCGTGTACGTAAGTATCGACCTGCTGAGTGCCACCGTGTCTTCTCTCTTCAGTTTGTCTCCTCCCTTTCCTTGTTTCTGTTACTTTTACGTTGGTTTTCATTTGGTTTTATTTTTACTGATCTCAGTGGGGCGGGGCAGGGGGCGGGGCTTAGTAGGTGGGACAGACTGCGACATCTTACTGTGGTGTTTGACCTCCCCCTCTCCCTCCCCCTTCTCCTGTAGCGATGCTGCCACATCTGCACGTTGTCTTTTTGTGTCCCAAAAGCAAAAGACTTTCATGTTGTTCAACTCCTCGAGCTGAATATTGATCAGAGTGATATTGAGTATTGATCGCGGCTGCTGCCTGTAAAGTATTTTCTATGTGGCCCTTTCCGCGGTGAATGTGTGAGAAGGACATTCACCACAGAAACTGATCCATGCTGAACGCAGCATCGGCAACGACGCACAACTGACTCACGAGCGTGTTAATGTGCAATTTGTCTTTTGATTTGTCAAGATTCTACCATAAATTCATTAAAGAGTATTACGAAGGAGAGAAGAAGAACGTCCCTGTTTATCTGTTGGATTGAAATGTTATTAAATTATTTTCTTAATATGGTGTCTCCTGAATCTTTATTACATCATCAGCATCTTGTCTCATTAATCAATAAATCGGTTTTAATTTTCAGAAGTAGAAAAAGGGAAATAGGAGAAGATTTATTAAAGTGCTTGAAACAACTGTTTAACTACAAAGCTCCTTAAGTTTTTATACAGTGATATCACCATGGTAACTGATGCTGAACCGATAACCTGCTCATTAGCAGCTGAAGTTCATTATAAAACAGATCAGACTCCTGAGGAGTCAGGTGATTGATCATCTGCAGGATTTAAGAGATGAATGGTTTTGGTGTTACAGACTTGACATGGATAAACTGTGCAGCTGTCGTCGACTGATGGAGGCAGAATTCAGAACAACACGAGGAGAAATGAAAACTAAAACCATCAATGTGTTTGATCAGAAAAATGACTCACAAATGGATCAGTATTTCTCCTGATTCTAAGCAAACATGAACTGCTCCTCTGTGTCGCAGCAGAAACCGTATGCCATCACCTCAACTCTTAATCTGATCACATGATCATCACGTTTCTGTGTATTTACACTTCATCCTCAGACAGTTTCAGTATATAATTTATATTCTAATCATATGATCATATGTTTATATGACACTGTCTGTCACTATGACGACATCACCGGCAGCTCCCACTGTTCTCATGGTTCTGATGATGAACGGCCTTCATGAGGGTGAGGGTTCCAGGATCTTTGGGTTTAATACGGCCAATATGTTTTATTAAATGATGTACTACAGTAGTAGACTGTACTACAGTAGTAGACTGTACTACAGTAGTAGACTGTACTACAGTCTACTACTGTAGTAACAACAGTCATGTACAGTGAGCGAGTAGGAAACTCCCGGTCGTTCACATGTTTTTATTCTGTGTGTAAAGCAGTGAGACAGTATTTATAGTGTTGTCTCATGTGAGACAGTATTTATAGTGTTGTCTCATGTGAGACAGTATTTATAGTGTTGTCTCATGTGAGACAGTATTTATAGTGTTGTCTCATGTGAGACAGTTGACGTCTGGACGGACTCAGTGACACTCACACACTGAACCACTTCTCCATTTTGGATCCAATCAACTTCCTGTTGTCTGCGTCCAGCCTTACAATATGTAAAAAAAAAAAAAGTAATCTGATTACTTAACTGTGGTTTGATTCTTCTGCATCTTTAAGTTGCTCTGGAGCTGATTGGACACAGTAACACACACACACACACACACACACACACACACACACACACACACACACACAGAGTAAACGTTGGTGTGATTCACCTCAGTGTGAAGGTCAGAGTCAGGATGTGGAGGGTGGAGGGTGGAGGGGAGGTTCTCTTCCTCATCTTCCTCCTGGCAGGACAGGATGTCACAGGGAGGAGGAGGATGATCTCTCACTAAAGGAGCAGTACAAAGATAAGAGAGACAGGATGTGAATGTGAACATCACAACCTGAAATGTTATCAGAGCACAGAGGATAATTCGACCTGGAGACATGAATGTGTTGATGTGTGTGTGTGTGTGTGTGTGCGTGTGTGTGTGTGTGTGTGTTATTACTGGTTAATGGTATTAGTTTCACTTGTTACCTGCCATAGAGAATGTTGACTGGTTGTTGTTGGCTGGTTAATGTTGAATCAGAATCAGAATCAGAATCAGATATACTTTATTAATCCCTTGCGGGAAATTCTTTTTAAGCAGTGCCCAGTTTACAGAGAAAAGTCAGTAGAATAAGGAATAAAATAAAATAAAATAAAATAAAATAAAATAAAATAAAATAAAATAAAATAAAATAAAATAACTATATATGGTCTCAAATAAGGAATAAAATAAAAATAAAATAAAATATGGTCTCAAGTATATACAATCAACAGTATTTACAATGCTGCTCAGTACCGACTGGTTGTTGTTGACTGGTTGTTGTTGACTGGTTGATGTTGGCTGGTTGATGTTGACTGGTTGATGTTGGCTGGTTGATGTTGACTGGTTAATGTTGACTGGTTGTTGACTGGTTGTTGTTGACTGGTTGATGTTGGCTGGTTGTTGTTGACTGGTTGATGTTGACTGGTTGATGTTGGCTGGTTGATGTTGGCTGGTTGATGTTGACTGGTTGATGTTGGCTGGTTGATGTTGGCTGGTTGATGTTGACTGGTTGATGTTGGCTGGTTGATGTTGACTGGTTAATGTTGACTGGTTGTTGTTGACTGGTTGATGTTGGCTGGTTGTTGTTGACTGGTTGATGTTGACTGGTTGATGTTGGCTGGTTGATGTTGACTGGTTGATGTTGACTGATTGATGTTGGCTGGTTGTTGTTGGCTGGTTGTTGTTGACTGGTTGATGTTGACTGGTTAATGTTGGCTGGTTAATGTTGACTGGTTG
>JAFBJQ010002931.1:162392-187392 GCA_016785345.1 Trinectes maculatus
TATAATATATATAATATATTCAAATATAATATATACAAATATAATATGTACAAATATAATATATACAAATATAATATATACTGACACCGCTGTGTTCATATGATCCTCACCTGTACCCTGACACACCCACGTCTAACCTCAGAGGACGACCACAGTCACGTCCCACAGCCCAGAGCCGACCTTCACCTGACGACTAATAATCATGAATAAATAATGAACTAGTAATTAGAATAAAAATAACCATGATTTCTAATACAGTCATGAAGGTGAGTACCAGCAGATGTTCCACAGCTGGTACTGAGATATGATCGGAGCACTTTTCTCCCACAGAGCCGTCACAGGTTCAGAACCCGACGGCGACCCACGCTGCGCGGGACGACTACCTGAAGGTTTACTGGCGTCCAGCTGCCGGAGACTTTGACCTGTACCAGGTGTTCATCAAACACAACAATCAGTTCCTGCAAAACCAGACGGTGCCGAAGACACGCAACGAGTGTGTGTTTAACGGTCTGGTGCCCGGCAGACTCTACACCGTGCTGGTGAACACTCGCAGTGGAAAATACGAAACCGGCACCTCCACCCATGGCCGGACCTGTGGGTGACCTCTGACCCCTCAGATATTATAGATATGATGGTCAGAATGATGTTTTTCTCACAGACGAACCGTTCTCCTCTGCTAACCCTAACCCATAGTTCCAGCAGCTGTCCAGTCCCTGGTCCTGGCTGGGCAGGAGACGGAGAACCTGAGGGTGATGTGGTCTCCTGCTCCGGGTGACGTGGATCACTACGAGGTGCAGCTGCTGTTCAACGACATGAAGGTGTTTCCTCCAATCACCCTCGGGAGCAGTGTGGGGGAGTGTGTCTTATCGTCACTCACGCCTGGACGTCTGTACAAGATCCTGGTCTCAACCTTCAGCGGCCCCAACCAGAGGGCGCGGTTTATAGACGGTCGCACAGGTAAGAACTTACAGTGCTGGTCCTCACACACAGGTCAGAACTTACAGTGCTGGTCCTCACACACAGGTCAGAACATACAGTGCTGGTCCTCACACACAGGTCTCAGCTGTGTTTTGTCTTTGTTCAGTTCCCAGCAAAGTCAAGAACATCCACATCAGCAACAGTGGAGACAGCAGCAGCCTGAAGGTGAGCTGGACCTCAGGTCAGGGCGATGTGGACGGATACTCTGTGTTTCTGTTCAGAGACAGTCGACAGCTGGACGTCCGACACGTCCCCAAACATCAGAACGAGGTGACGTTTGGTTCCCTGCAGCCAGGACAGAGGTACAGCGTGACGGTGATGACAGTGAGTGGAGAGCTGGTCAACAACAACACAGCCTCAGGACGCACAGGTCAGCCCCCCACACACCTGTATGTATACTGCACACACCTGTATATACACCCCACACACCTGTATGTACACCCCACACACCTGTGTGTATACCACACACACCTGTATATACACCCCACACACCTGTATATAACTGTACACACCTGTATGCATACTGCACACACCTGTATGTATACCACACACACCTGTATGTATACCCCACACACCTGTATATAACCCCCACACACCTGTATTACTGCACACACCTGTATGTATACCACACACACCTGTATGTATACCCCACACACCTGTATATACACCCCACACACCTGTATATAACTGTACACACCTGTATGCATACTGCACACACCTGTATGTATACCACACACACCTGTATGTATACCCCACACACCTGTATATACACCCCACACACCTGTATGGTAACTACACACACCTGTATATATACCACACACACCTGTATATACACCCCACACACCTGTATGTATACTGCACACACCTGTATGTATACCCCACACACCTGTATATACACCCCACACACCTGTATATAACTGTACACACCTGTATGCATACTGCACACACCTGTATATAAGGTAACTACACACACCTGTATATATACCACACACACCTGTATATACACCCCACACACCTGTATGCATACTGCACACACCTGTATGTATACCCCACACACCTGTATATACACCCCACACACCTGTATATAACTGTACACACCTGTATGTATACCCCACACACCTGTATATAACTGTACACACCTGTATGTATACTGCACACACCTGTATGTATACCACACACACCTGTATGTATACCCCACACACCTGTATATAACTGTACACACCTGTATGCATACTGCACACACCTGTATGTATACCACACACACCTGTATGTATACCCCACACACCTGTATGTAACTACACACACCTGTATATACAGGTAATTGTACACACCTATACACAGCTGTTTATAACTGTAAGTTCACTCTACATTCACACCCCCCACCCCCCTCCCATGTTCAGTGCCGTCAACAGTGACAGGGCTTCATGTGGAGAACCTCCTCTCCACCTGCAGCCTCCAGGTCAGCTGGCAGGAGGCGCTGGGTGTGGCTGATGGATACAACCTGCAGGTTCTGGACGGCAGAGGCGATGTGGTGGCAAACGCCTTCCAGCCCTCTGGGAAAACCACCTACCGGTTTGACAGCCTTACACCGGGAAAGAAATACCGAGTCCTGGTCCAGACCAGCAGTGGTGGGGTCCACAGCCTGGTGGTCAGTGCTGAGGCCTACACACGTAAGACGTCTGTTCCTGGTGCAGAAAGGACACAGTGCTTTTATAGAAGCTGTGATATCTAGCTTGATACACAGGTGAAATGCTGCAGCTAAAATATTTATATCTTAACATTTTACGAAAAAGTCGTTGTTATAAAAATGTTCTGGTTCCACCAGAAGAATCTGCTCATGATAACGTTATGGATTCTAATGTTATTTACGTACTTTTCCCCGTGTATAAAGGGAAGGGAAAAAGTAAATAATGTAGTGAGACCTGAGAGACAGCACTGAACCCTCACCTGGAGCTCTGTTGTCATGACGATCACACACAGTGGTCACGTGAACACAAAGGTAACAGTCGCTCTTCCTGTCAGGCCCTGCAGCTGTCACTAACCTCTCCCTGAAGACCAACACCACCACCAGTCTATCCTTCCTCTGGTCTCCACCAGAGGGAGACTTCGAGCTATATGAGGTCCTCCTGTATAAAAGTGAGGACTTGCTGCAGGAGAGACGGATCCAGACCAGCAGTCAGCAGTGCAGCTTCCAGGGTCTCAGACCTGGAGCTGTGTACAGGCTGGTGGTCCTGACCCACAGCGGAGAGCAGACCAACCACTCATCCATCTCTGCCAGGACAGGTGAGGGAGGGTGAGGGGGGGTGAGGGAGTCACATGTTGACTGTGAGTCTTGCTGAGGTCTTGATCTTGGACCACTGAACATTCGGAGCATGTTTCCACTCCAGTCCCAGCAGCAGTGCAGAGTCTGAGGGCCCGTGGTGGAAACCAGTCGGATGCTCTCGTGGTGAGCTGGGAGCGAGGGGTGGGCGAGTTGAGCGGCTTCCTGCTCGCTCTTTATAACCCTGACGGATCCCAGCGGGCCGAGCGGCGTCTGACTGTCGACGCCACTGAGGTCATCTTCTCGGGCCTGGTACCGGGGCGACTGTACCGAGCAGAGGTGCTGAGTCTGAGCGGCGAGCTGAGCAACACAGCGAGCACTGTGGGCCGGACCGGTGAGGACCAGACTGATGACATCACAGTGACATCACAGTGACAGATCAGTGACAGATCAGTGACAGTGACATCATGGTGACATCATAGTGACATCACAGTGACAGTGACATCACAGTGACAGTGACATCACGGTGACATCACAGTGACATCACGGTGACAGTGACATCACGGTGACATCACAGTGACATCACAGTGACAGTGACATCACAGTGATATCACAGTGACATCACGGTGACATCACAGTGACATCACGGTGACATCACGGTGACATCACAGTGACATCACGGTGACAGTGACATCACGGTGACATCACAGTGACATCACAGTGACATCACAGTGACAGTGACATCACAGTGACATCACAGTGACATCACAGTGACATCACAGTGACAGTGAATGCTTTAGTGATAAGAAACGTTAGAACATATCAAAGTAAGAAGTGTTTGGCTCTTTGCTTTACCTTTAAGATCCTCGACCTCCAGCTGCCTTTCTTTTTCGGGGCGTCACCAACACCTCACTGGAGATCACATGGAGCGGCCCCATAGATTCAGACTACGACGACTTCAGCCTGCAGTGGACACCAGGGGACCAGCTGTCCATCATCAACCCGTACCATAGCCGCACATCTGGCAGCCGCATCCTGAAGGGGATGTTCCCTGGACGACTCTACACCTTCAGTCTGCGCACAGTCAGCGGGGCCACGGAGCCCGGGGCCACGCCCACCTACAGTACACCAATCCACAGCAGCATACGAACCAGTAGGTGGTTGTAGACGACATCGATCCCTGATGCCTGTTGATCCCAGCTGATAGACAGCGACAGTAGAGACACTGTAACTAAAGAAAACATCTTTATACCTGGGATCATTAGCTCACTTGTTTCCATATGAAACCAGATCAGATCCTGCGTGATGTCCTCAGGGTGTGAACCTGTTACACTCGACGTTAAAATGTTCACGCGTTGTGACCTCACTGGGCAGACCTGTATGTGTACTTTGTGATTGAAGTGTATCATGCTGGTGTTACATTGAGATGGTGGGTTTGTGTCTCCTGTTGTAGAACCACAGCAGGTCCACACCCTCCACTGTCATCCTCAGAGCTCCACCTCCATCTACTGCTCCTGGGGGCCCCCGGTGGCCGACTACGACTCCTACACCATTGAGTGTCTCCATCGGGATACCCGGACTCTGGTCTATTCCAGACGCATTGGACGAAACTCCACCACGTACGCCATCAGCCAGCTGGAGCCCCACAAGCGCTACATCATCTCCGTGAAGGTGATGTCAGACAGGACAACCAGCGATGAGGCTCAGTTCAGTGTGGTCACCATGATCGACCGTAAGTGGATGGTAGAGAAACTAAGATCAGATGAAGAGAAGTGTCTCATTGAGATGTTTAAACACCTGACTCCACCAGGTCCTCCGCTGCCCCTCCTCACTGACCGAGTTCATGATAAATCAGCGGTGGTTACCAAGTCCTCCATCGTCTTCAAGTTTAACTGTAGCTGGTTCAGCGATGTCAATGGCGCCATCAGGTTCTTCACTGTGGTGGTGACTGAGTCTGAAGGTACTGACTGATGTGTGGTCTCCAGGTTTAATTCACCTGTAGACCACACATCTCTAATTCCACCCACAGCTGTCCCCATGCACATTCCTGTTCATACACACAACAACATTTACAACAGGAAAACAACCAATAGTCAACACAATTAACTTTGTTAACTTTATTACTTTTTACTTGTGTTATTGTTGTTGTAATTAAAACTAGATGAGTAAACAGACGCTCTCTCCTCTCGTTGACCTCCGCAGGTTTTGATAATATGCAGCCGAAGCAGCAGCACCCTCTTCCATCTTATCTGGACTACAAATCCAACAGCTCTGTCAAGTTCTACCAGACCAGTTACTTCCCCAGTCACTGTACTCAGAGCCCTGACTCCTCCCACATCCTCCAGATCAGTGTGGGGGAAGGGACAGAGTTACTGGGGGGTGGCTGTGGCCCCAGAGACTCAGATTCAGACACCAGCAGAGATGAGATCCTGTTTTGTGATGGACCACTGAAACCGAAGACTGCTTACAGGTAAATCACCCCCCCCCCCATCAGTCTTTCAGTCAGTCAGTCAGAGTCGTCCTTGACTCCACGGTTAGGGTTTATAAACTGAGGTGACATAATACGTGAAATGGTCCTTTAACCCCTCTGTGGAATGAGGATGTTGCCCTCGTTGTTGACGTCCTCTGTGCTCGTGTGCATCAGGCTCAGTGTTCGAGCGTTCACTCAGCTGTTTGAGGAGAAGAACAACGCCGTTGTCTCGTCTCCTCTGTATACTGACACATACCTGTCGCTGCCCGTGGTCACCGAGGCTGGTGAGGACACAAACACAACTTTCACTTTGTTATCAACAGCCAGACACACAAATACCGAACACGTGTGTGTGCGTGTTCTCTGTCTGTCTGTGCTGCAGAGCCTCTGAGTGGAGTGATCGAGGGCATCAGCGCTGGACTCTTCCTCATTGTCATGATGGTGGGAGTCACCGCGTTGCTCATCTGCAGATACAAGGCTCGCAAAGTGTGAGTATCTACACACACTGTAACACACACACACACACACACTGTGACACACTGTAGCACTGTCAGTGTGTGTCTGTGGAGAAACAGCACAGACTGTGTATCAGGCTGGAGCTGTGTATGTTTCAGTGTGGAGGAGGGCGCGCTCATCGGGATGGGTGTGAGGCGAGAGACGATGACATCAGGAGGCCACCTCGGGATCAGAGGGTGAGAATAATACTACTGTAATACTACTGTAGTATGCAGTACGCAGATGATATTAATACACTGATGTAGCTGATCATCCATTGTTTATTAGTCATTATTATTATTATTATTTGTAAGAGGCCTGTTGTCAGACAGTCAGAGTCAGAGTCAGCGTCAGCGTCAGCGTCAGCGTCAGCGTCAGCGTCAGCGTCAGCGTCAGCGTCAAGAGTCAGAGTCAGAGTCAGAGTCAGAGTCAGAGTCAAGATTCAGAGTCAGAGTCAGAGTCAGAGTCAGAGTCAGCGTCAGAGTCAGAGTCAGAGTCAGAGTCAGCGTCAGAGTCAGAGTCAGAGTCAGAGTCAGCGTCAGAGTCAGAGTCAGAGTCAGAGTCAGAGTCAGAGTCAGAGTCAGAGTCAGCGTCAGCGTCAGAGTCAGAGTCAGAGTCAGCGTCAAGAGTCAGAGTCAGAGTCAGAGTCAGAGTCAGAGTCAGAGTCAGAGTCAGAGTCAGAGTCAGAGTCAGCGTCAGCGTCAGAGTCAGAGTCAGAGTCAGCGTCAGAGTCAGAGTCAGAGTCAGAGTCAGAGTCAGAGTCATAGTCATAGTCATAGTCAGAGTCAGAGTCAGAGTCAGCGTCAAGAGTCAGAGTCAGAGTCAGAGTCAGAGTCAGAGTCAGAGTCAGAGTCAGAGTCAGCGTCAGCGTCAAGAGTCAGCGTCAGCGTCAGCGTCAGCGTCAGAGTCAGAGTCAGAGTCAGAGTCAGAGTCAGAGTCAGCGTCAGAGTCATAGTCAGAGTCAGAGTCAGAGTCAGAGTCAGAGTCAGCGTCAAGAGTCAGAGTCAGAGTCATAGTCATAGTCAGAGTCAGAGTCAGCGTCAGCGTCAGCGTCAGCGTCAGCGTCAGAGTCAGAGTCAGCGTCAGAGTCAGAGTCAGCGTCAGAGTCAGCGTCAGGGTCTCTGGCTTTGCTGAGACAGATCGTAGACACGAGGCTTACCCGAGTCCCTTAGTGACTCGTCATTCCAATAAATCTGCTCCACTAATCTGATCATCATTAATTGTTGTCTTGCCCGTGTCCTCCCGTCCTCCCGTCCCCAGCTGTCGTCGCATCACAAGGTGAGACTCTTTTATCATCATGTCATCTGCTGCTCTGGGAAGAGATTCTGTGTTTTCACCCTGTTTGCCTTCTTCAGTCCCATCAAGGTCATGACCTTTGAGTCTCACTATCAAAAACTTCAGGCTGATTCCAACTATCTCCTGTCAGTGGAGTATGAGGTCAGTGTGGTCAGGTGATCTGTTCATAGTCCAGTCGAAGGGAGGTGTGGAGGTGGATGGGGGTGCTGCCCCACTGACGCTGTTGTGTCTTTCCCTGGTTTCAGGACCTGAAGGATGTCGGTCGAAATCAGCCTCTGGACTCAGCTCTGCTTCCGGAGAACCGCGGGAAGAACCGATACAACAACATTCTGCCCTGTGAGTATCTCCACACAAAGAGGGGGGTGGGTGGGAACGGGGGAGGGGGGGCAAGTCCCTGTTAGTTGGCTGTTTGGTTTGGTTTCTGTGTTCAGACGACTCAACCAGGGTGAAGCTGTCCTACGTAGACGATGATCCATGCTCTGACTACATCAACGCCAGCTACATCCCGGTGAGACCTCCTCCTGAACACATGACATCACTGTGTGCTGTTTTTAAACTGACCAGCAGTTTTTAAACTGACCAGCAGGTGGTGTCTTCTTCATCATTTGGTAGTACTTGATGTCAGGGGGTGTCAGCTGAGGGTGGGGGGCATCAGCAGTAACGTTGGCGTGTTGCGTGTTTTCAGGGTAATAACTCCCGTCGGGAGTACATCGCCACTCAGGGACCTCTGCCTGGGACCAAAGATGATTTCTGGAAGATGGTTTGGGAGCAGAACGTCCATAACATTGTGATGGTCACTCAGTGTGTGGAGAAAGGACGGGTAGGTAGAAGCCAACGAACCCTATGGATAGTTCATGAAGTTGATTAATCCAGATGCATCAAGTGATGTGACGTGAAAGCAGAAAGGGCTGCTGGGAACTATCTGCCCCACATTTAAACTCTGTATCTCAGATCTGTCTGTCTGTCTGTCTGTCTGTTTCTTACGTCCCTCTCTCAGAGTCTTGTCCTCCTCTGTCCCTCCAGGTGAAGTGTGATCATTATTGGCCATTTGACCAGGACCCCCTGTACTATGGAGATCTGGTTGTCAGGATGCTGTCAGAGTCTGTTCTACCTGAGTGGACCATCCGAGAGTTCAACATCTGCAGTGTAGGTATCTGATAATGACAGGAGCCCTGTGTCTCCTCAGACACATCACATTATAACTGACATATGTCTGGATAATGTGTGTGATAATGTCTGGATAATGATAGTGTGTGTGTGTGTGTGTGTGTGTGTGTGTGTGTGTGTGTGTGTGTGTGTGCGTGTGTGTGTGTGTGTGGTAGGAGGAGCAGCTGAGCTTCACTCGTCTGGTTCGCCAGTTTCACTACACGGTTTGGCCTGACCACGGAGTCCCTGAGACCACACAGTCGCTCATCCAGTTCGTCCGAACCGTCAGGGACTACATCAACAGGACCCCTGGATCTGGACCCTCCGTGGTCCACTGCAGGTACACAACAACAATTTCACAACAAATCCAACATTTACACTCAGTAAATGGCATGGCATATATATATATATATATATACATACAGTATATATATATAATACCTGTGTGTCTGTGTGTGTGTCTGTGTGCGTGTCTATGCATGTGAAAGTGCTGGTGTTGGTCGTACAGGGACCTTCATAGTTCTGGATCGAGTGCTGCAGCAGCTGGACACTAAGGACTGGGTGGACATCTATGGCTCTGTCTTTGACCTGAGACTTCATCGTTCACACATGGTGCAGACTGAGGTAGGACTGTTTAGACCTGGACATGGATCTCTGCACCAGCACAGACCTTACACACTGCTGCAGGCAACAAACCACTGAGCTGGTGCCTGACCAGTCCATCAGTGACCAGAGGAATCATCTCAGTGTCAGAATCACCTCCTCCACATGGTTTTCTATTGGTGTGATTGTGTGTGTTGTGTTCTCTGGTCTCAGTGTCAGTACACCTACCTACATCAATGTGTCCGAGATGTTCTGAGGGCCAGAAAGCTTCTCAGTGAGCAGGACAATGTCGTCTACCCCCTCTACGAAAACGTAAACCACAGCGGCCAGAGAGGTAAGAGGTCAGAGGTCAGTGATCAGTGCAGAGCTGATGACGCACAGCAGCATATTACAACCACTCATCAGCACATGTTCTTCTTCTGTTCTTCTCCCACAGAGCTGCTGAGCAGCAGACGCTGAGGCTCCTGGGACACGTGGCAGTTCACCTCTTCTAAAACCCTTTGTATTTTCAACAAAAGAAACATATTTGATTATTTATGTAACATCACAGAACCGAATCCACACTATATTGTACATACATCATATCTGCCTCTGTTTGTACATAACATACTTTGACATGATGTGAAAAACAGAACGTTTACATATTTCCAGATCCTGATAAGTCACAGTGTGATGCAGGATCATTCATTCTGAGTCACAGTGAATGAAATCTGCTCTAAAGACAAACACACCCTCAGATTCAGGCCGACAGAAGCCGGGGCCCCGAGGAGTCAGGGGCCCACTGAGCAGTACAGGACTCATCAGTACCACAGACCTGCAGTGAAAGAGGTACTGACTCTAAATCCAGATACAGACTGTGACTCTTCATTTGAACTTTCTGAGTCCTAATCCACTGTGAAGTGTAAAATCTTCATTTAGACACCGACTCTGAGAAATATTCTAAATGATGACAGCCAGATCTGACCTGACACCACTCTGATCACATGTTCTGTTTCTTCATCTTTTCAGCTTTCATCTCACCACTATGCTCTGTTGTGTGTTTTTGTTTATTGTACAGTGTGTGTACATGGTGTGTATTTGTAAGATGAGCTGTACTCTGTAAACGTTCAGTTCATGACACATCAGAGAAGAAATGTAAGATTTTTCATCAGTAACATGACGGACATGTAATATTACTGTAGTATTACTGTAGTATTACACTAAAGTGTCTCCAGTATCTGCATTTCAACATGTTACACTTCTGGATTATAACAACAAAAATGACAACAACGTGCGCGCTCGTATATGTATTACTTATATGAGAGTAATTTGAGGCGTTTACATAATACTGTGTATTTCAGAGTACTTTCTGACCCCCCCCCCCCCCCCCCCCCCCCCCCCCCCCCCCCCCCCCCCCCCCCCCCCCCCCCGCCGTGTACGGGCCGCGCATGCGCCATGGCGCAGGAGTTCAGCACATTTGAAGTGTCGGAAGTTTAGCAGCAGTGATTTAGCCCGACAGGCTAACATCGGAGACACGGAGCCTCCGTCAAAACTTATTTTTCTGCCGTAAAAGTGCGTTTTGACGGAATCGCGCAGCCTGCGGTGAAGCCCGGTGAACTGTCGATGGATTTAAGCCGCTTCTCGCTCTTTGATTGGAACAAACGGGGACATTAGAGCGCTTTGAAAGAAGTTGTGATTGTTTTTTTGGCGCTCTGGCAGCGCAGAGGAAAGATGGAGGATCTGCGGGTGTAGCAGAGGCTAAAGCTAGCTGGCTCCGCTGTCTGCTGCCAGCGTCAACCAGGGACAAAGCCCGAACTGCCTCGCCGCTTCGTGGAGAAGCCTGCATGCGTTTATTTGACTCGCTGACGGTGTCTGGTGAGTGTGGCTGGGTGAGTTAAGCCGGGTTTCCACGTTCTTCGACGGGCTAGCGGGCGGAGAGCGTCGGTGTGTGCAGCTAACTGTAGCATCGGAGCTAATAAGCAGAAATGAGCGTTAGCTTATTGAAGCCTCGCTCTGCGTTAGCTGCCATTACATAGCTAGGTGACTCACACACGCGCGCGCACACACACACACATCCACTCTTGTTTAACTCTATGAGAGCTTTGAGGTTAGCACCAATGCTCGGTCGTTGCAGTTTAATTAGATCAGGATCCAGCCTGTTAACGCTCTGTGTTGCGCACGCACGCACGCACGCACACACACACACACACACACGCACGCACACACACACAGTATATAACCTCACTGACTCATGATGATGATGATATACATTCAAGTCAGTGACAGGACACAAAGCCAAGGTTAATGGACAACAGGTCTGTGTTTATGTAAGACAGAAAACCTAACCTCCAATATCACATATTCATGTTGACATATTCATGTTGACATCTTCATGTTGACATATTCATGTTGACATATTCATGTTTTACATATTCATGTTGACATCTTCATGTTGACATCTTCATGTTTAGTTATCCAGAGTGAATCAAATCAAGTAAAGATGTATAGGACCTCCCTTATTAAATCCACGTCTTAAAAGTTTTAGTGAATCATTTGATGCTCTTGGATTTTTCACTGCCATCGAACAATGTATTAGTGATCAATCAATCAAGTAGTAACATGTAACTGATCGAAGATCGGATTATGAAATGATCCACATTCTGATTTCTGCTTCATTAACCCACTAAGTCATCAACAATAATATCTGGTGATGAACATAATGATGTCAACAGCTTAACCTCGTTCTAAGTTTTGATTGATTATCCTTCAGATTAATTAATTTCTTGATAAGTATTTTATTTTGACAAAGGTGATTCAACTGTCTGAATCTGGAATTGTGTATTTAAATAGTCAAAATGTTAATTGATTTATAGATCATGAGTTGAATTGATTTCATGAATTAATTAAAATTTTTAAGATTGAATTAATCTGGGAAGAAAAGGTATGGGGGTACCCCTAATTACAGCATATTTAACATGTGTAACCTATTACCAGTGAAACAGCAATGGGTGTGCTTACTATTTGATTTAATCGGACACAGGATAAAAACATGTCCAGACCTGGTTCTCATGTAGAATTTTGTTTGTGTGCGCAGAACTATTCATGTTTGCAGATCAACTAAAGCATGAGCTTCCTTCGGGCTCTGAGGATGGGACCAGAGCGACTGGAGGCAGGATCTAGGTAAGGGCTCTCAGAGTCCTGTGATGTAGTGCAGGTTTTGACGTTCTCTGGGCTTTAACAGGTGTATTGTTTGTTGCAGAAGTCACATGGTGCTCTGAAGAAGCCATGGGTAGCTGTCTAAGCTGTCCAGAGAAAGAGTCAGTCCCAGATAATCATCAAAGTAAATTCAAGGTGAGTTTGTTCCTCAGCTTCCAAGTCACTCGACCTGCTGGACTATTTTCTTCAACAGTATGGTGCTGTCTCACCTCACATGTCTAAACAGTCAGATGATTCAGGCATTACACAGGAGGCCCCGGTGGAAAGTCTTGAAGCCGAGAGCCGATTGGTCGATAGATTTAAGGTGGAACTGCAGTTGGAGCCTTTTAATTAGGTCACATCCCACATAGATTTAAGTTGTTGTGCAATCTTGATTCACTTCTCTTCATGTATACACATCCTGAATAGTCCTTTTACACTAAGCGAAAACCACCTGAAGGAACGTTTTTTTATAACATCTGAGAAGAAACGTGTGGGGAACAGTAAGATGCCCTCTAGTAAATCCTTATTTGATTGACACATTGTGTACTCAAAAATATTGACAGTCACATTGGTACAGTCAGATTACTTCAAATATTTTGTCAAGAGACAAGACGTATGTTAACACCTGTTGTGAAGAGAGCTAAACGCGTGTGATCAGGTCTCTCAGGTAATGTTATGACCAGATCTTAATAGGGTCTGCCCTGGGTGCAGGTCTGCTGTGGCCACTAGCCCGTCACAGTTGTCTTCATTAAGTGGGTTACGTAGTGGAATGAGTTTTCCTTGGAGAGCCGGGTGACAAGCAGGAGCACTCACACTGCCACTATGTCTGAGGACATTTTCTCCACTGACTGACAAGTAAAAACAAAATACTAGGATTGAAGGATCTCAGACCATCTGGCTTTAGACTGCAGATGTCTCAAATCATTTCTATTTTGTTTAAATAGCATTTGCATTGTCTGGTGAATCACAACAGTTTGCGGCTCTGTGTTTCTGTGTTTATCTTCCTCTTCCTCTGACTCTGTTTCTTATATTTTATGTCCAGGTGATCAACGTGGATGACGATGGGAATGAGCTGGGCTCTGGTGTGATGGAGCTGACCGACGCCGAGCTCGTCCTCCACACCCATCGCCGGGACGACGTCAGGTGGCCTTACCTGTGCCTGCGGCGCTATGGCTATGACTCCAACCTTTTCTCGTTTGAGAGTGGCCGCCGCTGCCAGACAGGCCAAGGTATACATAACACACACATACACACACACATACAGAAACTGTAGGTTGTCTTAGTCATACAGTTTTATCTTAACATTTACTGATAAAGTCAGTGTCTGTTACACTGTTAAAATCCTATTCAGTCTCATTGATCTCTTCAGATGCCACAAAGACGAAGGAACTTAGTAACTTATTACTTTATTTACGTGAATTGATTTAGTCACACTAAACCAGACACCACAGCACCACTGACATTGCATTCATGTCACTTTTTATTAGTTAGGAAAAGTACCAAAAGAGAATGAATGTAGCTGCAGGGATGCAGAAAAAATGCCTCATATTTACATTATACCTGTTAAACACAACATTACCCTTTAATTAAGTGGTCCACTTATAGTGGACTAAATATTCTGAACACCTAAAAACAAGAATGTTAATCAGAACACAAGAACATTGAGCGCAACATCAAACCCAACGTTACAATGAGTTTAAAGGCAAGAAGAAACAGATAAAGACTTTGTTCTAATCCTCACATGTTGTCAAGAGCTCTCACTAGTGACTGAATGAATGAGATCCAACAGTACCCAACAGTACCCCACAGAAAGTAATTAGTTGTATGGATAGGTTGTTGAGACTTGGCCTTAGAGGAAGCATAGTTCAGACATCCGGAGGGATCTGAGTAGATCTGCTGCTCCTTCGAGGTGATTCAGGCATTTGATCAGGATGCCTCCTACAGGGAGGCACGGAAGAGCCTCCTCTAGGTCCACCTAGAAGAGACCTCAGGGTAAGCCCAGAACCTGCTGGAGGCACTATATATCCAGTCCGTCCCGGAGAGGCCTCTAGATTCCTCAGAATCTGGAAAAGCATGGCTGCCCTGCCTAGCTTGCTCCCCAGAATCCCGACTTCACCTTTATTATTATTATTTATTTAATCCAAATAGAATAAATGCAGCTAAAATTATAAGCAAAATATTAAATACAACAAGGACGACAAACAGAACAAGAACATTGAACTTAAAGTAAACACTGATCACATTTAAAAAAGAACATTCATCTCATTGAACACAGCATTTGATTTAAAACAACTTTTTAAAATTCCGTTATGTAGCATGAGTTTGCACAGATGTGGATGTAACCTGCAGACAGACATCCTGTTTGTGTTCAGGATTTAGTGTGGAATGACCCGGTTTTTCACTAACATGAATGCATATACACAAAAGTTACGTTTTTACTCTGTGTTAACAACTGTCAAATCACATGACGCTCCCTTACTGTTTTTGAATTCATGCTGTCATGACGATGAGGTGGAGAGAGCTGGGGGTTTGGGAGGGGGTCAGTAGGTTCAAGGGTTCGGTAAGTCTAAGGCCACACTGTGTTTTCCCTCCTCATTTCTACCTAGCACCCCCAGTATTGTGACCAGATCCTGATTAGATAACCAGCACTGATTGATCAGTAAAAGTGTTTGTGGATATACAGAGGGTTAATAACTGTTTAAGTGTTGTGTATCCCTGTGTGCTGTTTCACTCTGTCTACATGCATCCACCATGTTTGTCCCTAATGTGTTAATAGCACTCTGCTTCACCTAGTGATAATATGTTCATCTGTACGTCAGATGTTCAGAATGTCTGAGCTCGTGGCCTCAGTTCCATCTGTCTCCTGAGAGACAGTTCTGCCTCTTCTCTACCTCTTCCTTTACCCGTCCTTTAAAACGACGGCAGTGCTACCCATTCTTTTTGTGTTGTTTAGTCACATTTTAGTCAATTCAATAATGAAACATCAATTATGAAGCATGAGTTTAACCAACTAAGCTTACAGAACATTGATATTTAATCAATTTCCTCTAGGCTTAGTTGGTTAAACTAATTTCTGATATTTATTCATGAACAATTCTGGTCAACTGTTGCATCTAAGATGTAGCGCAGGCACCCTCCACTAGGTGGGTCTTTAGGCCCTGAAGAAAGTTAATCCCTGTCTGTTTATGACCAGATATGAACCAGTGAGGCGGAAATCAGGGCTTTAGTCTTCAAAAGTAACAGAACAAACTGGTTCATATCCACTGGATGGGGTCGCTACAGAACGACACTCAGTTCAATAATGTGAATGTTAAACTAGAAATGGCCAATGGTGTTAGCATTGCTAGCAGTGGCAGCACATTTGCAAAGGCTGTCATTAGATATTTTCTCTTTGCTCACTTGTGTCTGATTGTTTCTATTCGTGCAGGTGTGAAATGCGTTATAGTTGTGATTTTAGTTTTTGTGTTTGATGAATGTGAAACATTTACATTTTCAGAAATTAGAACATAAAAAGGTTTAAAGTATGCTCACACACACAAGGACTTTGTTTTTGGCAGTTGTTGAAGATATTAACAGAACAGTAAATATATACTATACAAGAGAAAAATATACAAGTTACATAAATACAGTGTGCATCATGACAAGAACTATTGTGTAGAACCATTGTGCATTAAGTCAGCTGTTTATGAGGGCAATAATGGCCATGAGAAAAAAAAGCTACTCTTGTGTCTGGATGTTTGTGTATGTTTTTTTTTTTTTTTAAGTTTCATGTTTTTAGATTTGTACACAAAACAAGACAAATGTTTTCTCTTATCAGGTATTTTTGCCTTCAAATGTTCTCGAGCTGAAGAGATCTTCAACATGCTTCAGGAAGTGATGCACAGTCACAGCATCAGTGTGGTGGAGGAAGCAGTGCTGGAACCAAACCAACAGGCTGGACACACTACTGCAGGTATTTACTGTACATGTGTCCACATTGTCCATGAGTGAATAGAACTAGCCCTGCTGCTGCTCCACAGCGCCACTAGTGGTGCCACATATCTTATTATAGAGCATTAAAGTCCATTTCTAGGCATCAACGTTCCTGTCTGTTTGTGTGTTTAGCTCAGGGTTACTCTGTGCCTGCGTTGCCCAATGGCGTGACCAGAATACCCTCTGTGGGTGAAGCTCCATCTCATCCCTCCACCCGTCACCCGTCTGTGGCCAGCACCCGTCTGCCGTCAGTGGGAGAGGAGTCAACGCATCCTCTGCTGGTGACCGATGATGCGGTGAGAGATCCATCAGCTCTGTGTTTCTAATGATCATGAATAGTTTGTTAATTAAATGGCTGTTATCTTGATTGAACGTGTAGCTGAACAGCGTTTGCATGAAATGCTAAACACTCTGTAGTGTTTATATTAGATAAGAAATATTATCATACAGTTTCTGTTGTAGCGGTGAGTGAAGATCAGAATCAGTCAGATCATGTTTTGAGAGGAATACATTTCAGTGAATCTGAATTTTGTGTGTTTAGGTTCACACCTATGTCAACACCACTGGTCTCATTGAGGACCAGCCCAGTCCACTTACAGTCACCACCCCTCTGGAGAGCCCCACCTCTCCGCAGTCCCAGTGTCCTCCCACTCCCCCACCTCCTCCCAGGGTCTGTGCTGAACCTTTGGCCCCGCCTGTTCAGCCAGAGCCACAGGTGCTGCTTGAGCCTCAGGGGGTGCGCTTTGTGCTGGGTCCCACCCCTGTTCAGAGGCAGCTGATGGAAAAGGAGAAGAGGCAGCAAGAGCTTAAGGATGTTGAGGAACCCCAAGAGACTAATGGCCACAATGAGGCCTCTGCCAAGCCCAACCCCACCCCTCCACACTCCAACAGCTCTTCCTCATCCAATCCATTAACAGCTCCTCGCCGCCACAGGCCACCCCCCCTTACTCCTGACCTGCAGAATGTCAACAACTCTGCCCAACGCCGCACCGCCCTGCTGGACTATGAGAACCTGCCGGTGCTGCCACCAGTGTGGGAAGCAAGGAAGCCCAGCAGAGAGGAGGAGGAGAATGGCTGCAGTGGGTTCAAGACACCATCACTGAATGGCTACAACCACCACCCCCATCACAGCCTGCTTCACCACTCCTACTCCCACCCCCTGTCTGCAGCCCTTGAGCCCTCACACAACTATGTCAACACAGAGAATGTGACGGCACCGCTCAGTGCCCACCGGCCAGACACGGCACGCCGCCGCAATGACGGACCCACCATTTTCAACTTTGACTTTCGCAGGCCACCACTGCCGGGCCACCCGGACCTGCCCAAAACCCTCAACTACATCGAGGTGGAGATGGACAGTGGTGCAGGTAACAAGGGCGCCTCGGACGGCAGCAATCCCCACACGCCTCGCACCCCCACCTCTCCGCTGCCCCCGACCACCCCGACTCGCCGCACCGAACTCTATGCCCTCATTGACATAGAGCGCACTGCTGCCATGTCCAACCTGCAGAAGGCCCGGCCACGAGATGACGGCACATCACGCAAGACGAGACACAACAGCACGGAGCTGCCCACCAAAAGCACGGCATAATGCTTCTTGTTCACCCCTTTGTGTAAAGATGGAGCTGCTGTTTGTTACTCTGGACGCTCAGGCACAGACTCTTCGGAGCTCAACGACATATCTTCCTGCGGGGTCACCTGCTCAGGTCGACCCAGAAGAATGAACCTGGGACTGGTCATTTAGCAGTTTACTCCTCTGGTGAATGATACCTCTGTCGTTGAGGGAATGTGGCGAGCAATGACAATGTTAATGTTTTTAAGACTGCATTCCTCCTCTTTATATGGTACAATCAGTATTACTGAACAAAGCATTCCATTTAGCCTTTTTATATGATTCACTACATGCTGCTGTAATTCAGTATCTAAGGACCACATGGTACACACATTATGTTTCTGAGTATGTACAGTAGATTCTGGCACAATAAATGACTGTTTTTATTTGTATCATTGAAGGCGACGGCTCCAGTCCCATCTCTTACCTGATGTTAACTCGTGATGACTCCCGAGAAAACCTGTTCACTTGCCTTTGCAGATTTGAGTCAGAGGTGATGGGAAGGTTTTTATTGTACACTCGTGGTTATAGTTTCAAACATTCGTCAGAAATAGTTTTGATAATAAATACAAAGATTATATTTTCAGATTTTTCCTCAAAACTGTTTTTCTTTGATATGACAGAAAGTTTGAGGATCCGTCACTACTTTTAGATGTCAGTCGTGGAAAATGTCCCACACATTTTCCACAGTATAAGTTCACATCTTTACATATTTTTGTGGGACAAATAATTAACTATACAAAATATTTCCTTAATACTAATGTCAGACACCAACATATTCCCGTATGTTCAGTTACATTTTTGCCTTTTTTTATGTTACTAATGTCGCTTGCTTGGGTTAACATAAAGCACGACATTATTATCTTAGCATAGAGACCAAAAATGGATGAAAACTCCAAGCTGTCAGCTGGACAGCCACACCAAACCCACCAGACAGTCTGAGCAGATCAAACACCAGTGCATCTGGAATAATGAGCATCAGCTCGTCATCGCTGCTGTGAGACATCATTCAAATCACGTCTCATCTTTTGTTTCCTCTTTACAGTTTCTGTTGTTTTTAATACAGTATATGTTTAGGCCAATCAAGCTGTATTGCATTTGTTTCCCATGCTGCTTGATGGGACGTCCACAGCTGCAGGTATCTTCTATCATTATCGACTTGGAATTTACGTGCAAACAACTAATGAAGTTATATCGACCCTTCTTCGAGGCCTTCATCACTTTTGATTTGACATGTTGCATACCACAAATGATGCATTTGACGGGCTTCTGCAAGAGTGGAGGCAACTTCTGTAGTGGGTCGTTTTGTGGTTGGTGGTTGTCAGCTTTACGTGGTGCCTCATTGTCCCGGGAGCATCTGGGAGTCTCTTCTGGCTGTTCTGGGTTCTGCGTTCTGGAGTGATCCAGCTGGCGGCTGGTGCCTGGCTGAATCTGAGACTCGGGTCTTTGTTGATTTTCCATCCTCTGTGCATTGTCATTATGACTCTTGATGTTGCGCTCCAGCCCTCCTTGTTTGGAGGTCAACTCCATCTGGTTGTGGGCCATGCTTGTCAGAGATGTCTGCTTATAGGTACCAGTGTTCATCTTGATCTCCTTGTTCTTGTTATATGAATACCACTTTTACTAAATGTTACTTCTACTGGTTAACGGCGGTTGTCCTTTAGACAACTTTGGCAATTTCCAACAAATCTAATTACATTATGTTACAGAAGAACACCTGTGTAAGGTTACCTGCTAAGATCAGAGAGCCTGACTACTTGAAGATGAAGGGTGTGCCACCATGTGACTGATGTTGACTTTGATAATGTCATCATACCTCAGGCAATATTTCTGGGGGCCGGGGACCTGGGAGGGAATTGGTCTCAAGGTAGAGTCAGAGAAGATACAGATTCCATCTTTTCATGTTGTGGAATTTGTAAACTTCTAGGAGCATTCCTGTCAGAACCCATCACGTTATATCTCATTCCCCACTTGTTGCTGGTTCCTCTGATTGCTGTGCTTCTGTCTGCAGGACTCTCTGCTCTTCCTGGGGGGCTGAAGTTTCCAGATGGTGCAGGAGCATTTCATTATGAGGAGAGTGGGAAGCTGCTGTCAGTCACCAGTAACAGATTCATACACTGGTGAGTGATATCAACAATCAGTGTGCACTCAGGTTATATTGAACCTCTTCCCCGTGACGCTGTGTACTGTAAAGGTCACATGTATGTCATGTTGACGTGAACTGTATTTAAAGCCTGACGTATCTCTGTCTGAAGTATATGTGCACATCAGTGCTCAATGGTCAACGCTACACTGTTACATCACCAATGTTGAGTGAGACACCAAAAGCAGTGAAGGTGGTGTAATGTAATGGAAATGGGGGCGTCGTGTTGTGTGGTGTTGTGATGGGTGTGATTGGGTGTTGTGGCCTCGTGGTGTAATGAAGTTCAGTTTGGGCTCTCTCTTGTTTCATAGTATTGAAAATGATAAATTCAACCATGATGAGCATCCTCAGAATGTAATGTAATCAATAAATTCAAGATATAACTATAGAGTCAAGAGATTTGCTAGAGAAGAGGGGGTGGTTGTGAGATTTAGTCCTGGTGGTGTCGATGTGGCCGTGGCTGCTGGGAGATTTAGACTGAGTCCGGAGTTTGATGTCTTTTCTGTCACTTTAAGCTTTTTGTCATTTTAAAGCCAATAAAACAGAGTAAAAATAAAGGCACTTTTCTTTTAACCATTATTCTTTATTGTGTCCCAGTAGTTCACACACACTGATTCACACACACTGATTCACACACACTGATTCACACACACTGATCCTGAGCTTCTCAACAGGTGACCAGATATAATACTAACACACCTATAAACCTATAGGTCAATAACCAATCAGTAAATGAAGTTTTGGTTGCTCAAAATAAGACGCAGTGACTTCATCAAAGTTTCACTTCACAGAGAAACTTCATATCAAGGAATGTTGTGTTTGTCTTTCTCTGTTGGTTTGAGCTAACATGTGACCTGACCAGTCACATGACGTTCGAGCTCCTTGCAGGTTAAGCCTGGTCTGGACCAGACGAGTTTGCCAGCATAAGTTGCCGTGGTAACTGAGTTACTATGCTGAGCTTGCTTTATGGAACCGGATCCACTGGAAAATAAGTCAGACTAACGAAATAAGCCTGGTTTACTTGGTTTTAATCCTGTTTTATGGAACATAAACCCAGGTAACTGTGGTAACACTCGGTCCTCTGTGGTCACCTGACAGAGGCGATGGTCACTGTGGTAACACTCGGTCCTCTGTGGTCACCTGACAGAGGCGATGGTCACTGTGGTAACACTCGGTCCTCTCTGGTCACCTGACAGAGGCGATGGTCACTGTGGGAACTCAGGAGAGGCTTCTTCATAAACAACATGGGGAAGTTTATTTCTGTTCTGACAACACAGGTTAGATCTCAGTGACATCAGTTCTTACATTACACACATCATCTCATCTCATTCTGTTCTTCTCCCGTCTGTATTACTCTTCCACAGATGGCACCTGCAGTCAGAATGCCACCCAGTGGCTATTTTCATATTTCCTTCACCCCCCCCGCGCCCCTGAAGCATGTTCAACACACTTCACAGGAACATTATAACTGCTGTGGTTTTTTTCTTCAGGGGAATGTGGAGTCAGGAAGTTCCCAGCATGCCTGATTCAGGTGAAGCATGAGGCCGGGCCATCTGCTGTGGGGAACCACGGCCAGCAGGGGGCCTGCTCCTCCAGACATCTGCAGCTCCAGACTCCTGAGACACATGTCCACAAAGACATGTCCACAAACAAAGACTGAAGGAGTGAAGCAGTCGTGTGAGGGTGGAGTTAGGAGCTCTGCATGTGTGTATTTATGTATGATTGTATTTATGTATGTGTGTATGATTGTATGTTTGTATGTGTGTATTTATGTATGATTGTATGTGTGTATTTATGTATGTTTGTATGTTTGTATGTGTGTATGTTTGTGTGTTTGTATTTATGTATGTGTGTATGTTTGTATTTATGTATGTGTGTATGATTGTATGTTTGTATGTGTGTATGATTGTATGTTTGTATGTGTGTATGATTGTATGTTTGTATGTTTGTATGTGTGTATGTTTGTGTGTTTGTATTTATGTATGTGTGTATGTTTGTATGTTTGTATTTATGTATGTGTGTATGTGTGTATGTTTGTATGTGTGTATGTCTGTATGTTTGTATTTATGTATGTTTGTATGTGTGTATGATTGTATGTTTGTATGTGTGTATGTGTGTATGTTTGTATGTTTGTATTTATGTATGTTTGTATGTGTGTATGTGTGTATGTTTGTATTTATGTATGTTTGTATGTTTGTATGTGTGTATGTGTGTATGTTTGTATGTGTGTATGTTTGTATGTTTGTATTTATGTATGTTTGTATGTTTGTATGTGTGTATGTGTGTATGTTTGTATGTGTGTATGTTTGTATGTTTGTATTTATGTATGTTTGTATGTGTGTATGTGTGTATGTTTGTATTTATGTATGTGTGTATGTTTGTATGTGTGTATGTGTGTATGTGTGTATGTTTGTATGTGTGTATGTTTGCATGTTGACTGACTGGACACAGAGTCGACACAAAGAGAATTCAGTGGGTTATTTACTTATTTATTTATTGTTTGACTTGGTGAGTCTTTAGCATAGTGATGCTACGCTAACAGGCTGTCGCTAACAGTAAAATACACAGAGCAGCTTCCTGCTGTGTGACATTCAACACTAGGGGTCACTGCAGGTGTGACTGCAGGTGTGACTGCGAGCAAATGGCACCATCTGTCTCTGAGATGAAGCCGAGTCTCCAGCAGCTTTCTTCACACCTTCTGTACTGTTCACACACACACACACACACACTCACACACACACACACATTAAATAGTTCCAGTTTGTATCAAACAGAAGAACTAGATTCTACTTTGATCAGTGCGACTGTTTGACATTAGCTGATAATAACAGCATTTTAAATCACATGTATTCATTTTATTAATGAGGCACTTCTCTTAACGATGTAAGAGTTTTACAAAGACAAATAAAAGTCACAATCGTATTCATGTTGAACAAAAAAACACTTCCTGTGCTGATGATGATTATTTAAAATGACTTTAGTACTTAAATTAATTTATGACTTAGTTTTATTGTCTATGATAAATGAAGGAACAAATTGACTCAACTGTTGTGTGCGGCAGAAATGCAATAACATCAGTCATAAGACTCATTGTGTCTTCCAGCAGGGGGCGCTCCAAGTAAAGTTCATTGAATCCTCCTCTGTCTTTGTGCATCCTATTTGTCTGTTATTATTGTGTATTGTGTATTAACGTACACCTGCTTCAGATAATTGGAAGAATAAAACTTTTTGAGGTTATAAACATTTTTACCAGATAAATAACTAAATATTTTATTGGTTTGCATTTGAAGTCTTTTATTCACAAATTTAATCTCTGATTCAATTTGATCTGTTATGTATTTTTCATGACAAAAATACATTCAATAAGGAAATTTAAATTAAAAAAATTAAAGTAAAAGGTTAAAGTTAATTGCATAGTTTCTTATAATTTTACAGCAGGTTTATTTTGTCATATTATTATTATCACAAGTAATGATAACAGTAGTCACACAAGTACTAAATGAAATTAATTTAAAGTTATTTTTAAGTTATTTGTATCTAATGAGAAAGTCCTAAATATATTTTCATTTATACCCTTATAAATTATACAAATTATGCAGAAATTAGTATGTGTATGTGGTTGCATTTATAGTCTGACATGGGTTTAGAAGTTTTCTTACATTACTTTTTAAAGATTTTTTTAGATTTGATAATGATCTGTTGATAAATTTGTGTGAATTAGAAATATAACACAGATGTGTAATAATAATAGTAATAATCTGACCTTTTTTTTTTTTCCAGGGACGTTGTTGACGCGTTTGGAAGTTGCACTGGGACCATGTGCCTGATCAGCTGACATGAGTTCAGGGGGTTCATCCCCAATCCTCAGCAGAGCCTGGAACACAGGTACCTTCTACACTGCACATGGTCACCTCTTAAAGACAACATCTGTAAATATCACAGACTGGTAACACGCTGTTAAGGTGGGGGGTCAGACTGAATGCAGCAGATGGCTGTGGTTCCTGCAGTGTCGGAGTCGGGTGTGGGGGGGCGCTGCAGGGAACGGCCTGCTCCTGAGCCCAGCTGCTGTGGTAGGAGGCGTGAGTGGCATCATCGCAATGCATCTGCAAACATCTGGCAGCGGTGGGGGTGGTCAGATGACCCGGGGCCTCTCACTGCCTCACTAACATGCCGTTACACAATGACAGTGTGTAACTCTGTAAACACACATCACATGACCATACAGGTGTAAACAGGAAGCACCTGGTTGCTTAGTAACAGTGATGGTGAAAAGGCAGAGCAGGGGTTAGATGAGTTGGACGAGGTGGAAGTCAGATGAACCTGTGGAGACCTGTGTCCTCAGGCTGATGATGCTGCAGTGGTCCAACGTCCTTCACACAGCTTCATCTGCAGCTTTTTACCACCAGGGTCTGTGTGTGTGTTTGTTTAAGATTTACCTACACTTAAATACACAATCTTCATCTGCTCTGACCTTCTGTCCTCCATACGTTCACTGCAGCAGTCACAACTGAACTGCTGGCTTATTTCAGTTTGCTTACAACCGCAACCCCTGTGTGTGGTTTTCATGTTGTCGTGAGGCTGATTTCATGTTGTCGTGAGGTTGATTTCATGTTGTCGTGAGGTTGATTTCATGTTGTCGTGAGGTTGATTTCATGTTGTCGTGAGGTTGATTTCATGTTGTCGTGAGGTTGTCGTGAGGTTGATTTCATGTTGTCGTGAGGCTGATTTCATGTTGTCGTGAGGTTGATTTCATGTTGTCGTGAGGTTGATTTCATGTTGTCGTGAGGTTGTTGTGAGGTTGATTTCATGTTGTCGTGAGGCTGATTTCATGTTGTCGTGAGGCTGATT
>JAFBJQ010002931.1:191404-213904 GCA_016785345.1 Trinectes maculatus
AGAGAGAGTCAGAGAGAGAGAGAGTCAGAGAGAGAGAGACAGAGAGAGAGAGAGGGAGTCAGAGAGAGAGAGACAGAGAGAGAGGGAGAGAGAGTCAGAGAGTCAGAGAGAGAGTCAGAGAGAGAGAGAGAGAGTCAGAGAGAGAGAGAGTCAGAGAGAGAGAGACAGAGAGAGAGAGAGGGAGTCAGAGACTCATGTGGGACTCTCCTCTGCCTCAGAGCTGTGATGTTCACCTGCTAAATGACACTGATCTGACGCAGAGTCAGAGTCACAGTGTATGGAGTCATAGTGACTCTCTCTCTCTCTCTCTCCTCAGGGGAAATGGGGCGAGCTGCTGCAGACGAGTGGAGCAGATGAACATTTTCATGCTCTTTAAACATCATCACTCTCATCATTTGTCTGTTTAATGTTGGATATGAAGAGATGACCAGATGAGCACATGATCAACTGATCATCACTTATCAATCAGCAGCTGATCGGCTGCTGATTGATAAGTCAGTCATCTATGGATGAACTGTGGTGTTATTGTCATGTGTCAAACTGATCCAACGTCTGTTTCACTGCATTTTTATTTGTACATGTAAACAACATGTAAACAACATGTAAACAACATGTAAACAACAAGGTTCAAGGTTTTGTACCTAAGAGTAAATGAATTCAATTTTGTCTCCAGCTCAGGAGAATTTACCTTCAGTGTTGAACAAACACAAACACAAACCAGATTGTGATGTTTCACCATCAACAATCATCTCATTCCAAAAACCTGTCACCGACAGCAACTCTCAGACAATGGACACGGAGTCCCTCAGCAGATGATACGAGGTCACGCAGAGGGACCACATCCACCTCAAGACCGAGAACTGGACCCAGATCAGACAGATGATGCACCTGAGGTCTGTGACCGAGACTCAGACCTGGACCTGGACCAGGACCTGGACCAGGTCCTGACAACAGGAGTCAGGTGGCAGTGTCCTGCTGCTGGTGGTCTCTCAGGCAGAGACTGAGGAGAAGGATGATGAGAAGTGAAGGTAACACGTGTATTCCTGTGTATTCATGTGTATTCATGTGTATTCATGTGTATTCCTGTGTATTCCTGTGTATTCATGTGTATTCCTGTGTATTCATGTGTATTCCTGTGTATTCATGTGTATTCCTGTGTATTCCTGTGTATTCCTGTGTATTCATGTGTATTCCTGTGTATTCATGTGTATTCATGTGTATTCCTGTGTATTCCTGTGTATTCCTATGTATTCCTGTGTATTCATGTGTATTCCTGTGTATTCATGTGTATTCATGTGTATTCCTGTGTATTCCTGTGTATTCCTGTGTATTCCTGTGTATTCATGGGCTCTTTGTTCTCTGTTGAAGCGACGTGTGTGATCCGGTGTAAAGCGGCTCGGCGCTGACGGCTGAGTCTAATCTGCCTGTTTGAGTCTGTGTGACAGCAGCTTGTGTTTTAATGATGCTGTTTGTATCATGTTGTGTTTTTTTTCTGACACGTCACTGTCATCACGTCTTCACATTGGCAGTAACTCAGAGATGAACTGACTCAGAATCACAACCACACACACACACACACACACACCTGGAATATCCCTGTCCCTAATAAACAGGACAGGCACACAGGGTCCACACAGGCGTCAGCAGCTGTAGCTCAGCGTGACACCGCGTCAGTGTGAAGCCTCTGCTCCTCATCTACTGCTGGAGTCCTGTTAGCTGCTGGAGTCCTGTTAGCTGAGTCCTGTTAGCTGCTGGAGTCCTGTTAGCTGCTGGAGTCCTGTTAGCTGCTGAGTCTTGTTAGCTGCTGGAGTCCTGTTAGCTGCTGGAGTCCTGTTAGCTGAGTCCTGTTAGCTGCTGGAGTCCTGTTAGCTGAGTCCTGTTAGCTGCTGGAGTCCTGTTAGCTGCTGGAGTCCTGTTAGCTGCTGGAGTCCTGTTAGCTGAGTCCTGTTAGCTGCTGAGTCCTGTTAGCTGCTGGAGTCCTGTTAGCTGAGTCCTGTTAGCTGCTGGAGTCCTGTTAGCTGCTGAGTCCTGTTAGCTGCTGGAGTCCTGTTAGCGGTGGTGGAGCAGTGAAACCACGTTGACTTCAATGAGTTATGAAGATGCTCATATTGTGAATAAAGTTATTTCTCATTCAGACACTGAGAAGGTTAAATCATGTGAATGTAAATAGGCTGCATCTCCTGCATTTGTGTTTGAGAAAACGTTTGCAGTGTTCTCTGCTGCACGCAGGTCATCACGCCACGTCCGCCGCCACAAACCAATCCCATCCTCATCACGCCTGGTTCATCTCCACACAGAGATAACAAAATAAAAACTGTCTACACCACATTGAAATGGAACAGGACACAGGAAGTAGTCAGGTGTTGACACAGAGGAAGCGGCGGTGATGAAACCAGAGGTGAAATCAGAGGAAGCTGAGGCTGCAGCAGGAAGCTGAGGCTGCAGGAGGAAGCTGAGGCTGCAGGAGGAAGCTGAGGCTGCAGCAGGAAGCTGAGGCTGCAGGAGGAAGCTGAGGCTGCAGGAGGAAGTTGCTCTGAAGTCTGAAACCATCATCGTCATCAGTGTTTACAGTGGAACTCCAGCTGATGAAGTGTGACGCGTCTCATCAGGTTTTTCCCGGGATGGAGACAGGGACTCATATCAGCTGCAGCACTGTGAGTCAGTGTGTGAGGACGGACGGTGTAATTAGTTCCCCTGGGACACCTGTCCCCAACAGTTAAAGGACAACTGTGTCTCTGTGAGATGTTAAACTGCTGCTGCTGATGTCTGCCACCAGCCGCGTGGTGCGTTCACTGCCTCTGTGAGCCGCGTGTGAAGATGAATGCAGAACTGTAAACACTCTTTCATATGCTAATGCAGCTGCTGTGATGGACAGATGTGGAGGATGGAGAGGACGGCTGGTTGTGTGTTGTTTGTGTTGGGACTGATCCTGCTCCGGGGTGGGGGGGTGGGGTGGGGGGGGTGTCGGTGTTTAAGGAACACATCATAAAATACATTGCTTTTATTAGGAAGTTACTTTTCAGAATTATATGAAGATGATCAGAGATGATCAACCAGCAGATCCAGCAGATCCAGCAGAACCAGCAGATCCAGCAGAACCAGCAGAACCAGGAACCATGATGTTAGTGTTAACACAATGAGACGATGTGTTTAGTTAATGATTCATATCAAATCACTGAAATGGTTTGTTTCTGTAAATGGATCTAACTTTTAGATGAAATAAAAACATTTAATTTAATCAGAAATATCAATAATCTATACATGTTTCTTTTGTTGATCAAAAAAGAATCATTATTTTCTGACGTTCTGGTTTCCGTCTTTGTTCCAGTCATTAAGTCCAGATCCATCAGGATCTGCCACAGGCCTGAAGATCCCCACAGACACAGTGAGTGATGAGTGAGTATACAACGTATACAAAGACATGTTCTCCTTTTTCCTGAAGACGAATGTTGAAGACGAATGTGTGGGATGAAGATTAGATCATTAACCTGCTGAAGGTCAAACTGCTCTCACACAGTCGGTGTAGTTTGTGTAACACTGACAGAGGTTAAAGGTTAAAGTGGCAACTTTTTCCTAAACAACCACATCAGAGAGAAAAGGAGTTCAGATGTTTTTACCTCAAACAGCAGTGTGTGTGTGTGTGTGTGTGTGTGTGTGTGTGTGTGTGTGTGTGTGTGTGTGTTCAGGAATCAGTGAATCAGCTCGTCTGAGAATGAAAATAAAGAAGATGACCTCCGTCCTGTCAGGTGTTAACGAGACATTCATTCTCCTGTGCACAGCGTTCCAGCCTCATCTTCACAGAGGTCACTGGGGGAGATATGAAGCCCATGGCGTCATCAGAATTCCCTTGACCTTTGGTGACCCCTGTGAGCTGTGGCAGCGAGGGCTTCTTTCAGAGTGGCGCCTCCTTCAAATGGCTTTTTCATTTGACACCAGTCACACGGCAGTGATGGTGAATTACAGAGCAGACCACAGCCCCCCCCCCCCCCCCCCCCCCCCCCCCCCCCCCCCCCCCCCATGAACATGTAAATGTGTCTGACTTTCATCAGAGGCCCATAACTTCTCATCAGTTCTGCTGATCAGCTACAAAATCAGTCCAACGTTGTACAGAATCTGCTGTGAGGAGTCAAACCAGCAGAAGAAAACCAAAAACAATCACATCAGCTGTCCAGCAAAGGAATAAACTGCAGCTCCACTTCTACGTCCTTCAACCAGAGAGACAGATGGGACGAGGTGGACACTGCACTGGTCCACTGGTCCACCACAGAGAAGACGGCAGGAGGAAGGACTTCATGACGACATCAGTTCATGTTGTCACCTTCTTCTTGTGAAGTGGTCCATTAAAATATAAAAACAAAAGAGGAGTGCTGTACATGTAGAAATACTGCATATGATGAACCATATATAAATACTGTATAAACTGATGTGAGAGAGCTCACCCCCCCTCGCCCCCCCTCGCTCCCCCTCGCCCCACCAACCCCTCCAGACCGCCGCTGATCCAAGGAGCTTACGTCCGTCATTCCATCATGAAGCTCTCTGCACAGCCGTCTCACGTCCGCCTCTCTCCAACCTCGTTTTCACTTTCAGCACCAAACCATGACTTTCTGCCAGTTTAATCACAAAGCTCAGCGTCTGATCTGGACGCCGTCTGGACGCCGTCTGCTGGGGCATTACGCCACGGGTCGGCATTAGACCTCATTAGCCTGTGACTGCAGAGTGATTATCAGGATATTTATCAACACACTCTAAAAGGACGCAGAGATAATATCAGAACAGATGCTTAAATGTTCATATATGATCATATATGATCATATATGAACATATATGATCATATATGATCATATATGAACATATATGATGACCCCCCCAGAAGGAAAAAAAACAACACCCATCTTTGAGTCACAAATGAAGGCATATATGAACATATATGATCATATATGAAGTGCTAAAACACAGCACACACAGGTGAACTCAGGTGTGTGTGTGTGTGTGTGTGTGTGTGTGTGTGCGTGTGTGTGTGTGTGTGTGTGTGTGTGTGTGTGTGTAAGTGGAGTAAATGACGTCATCAGACAAATATCTCCTGCAGTGAAAATGTCCAAATCTCTGTGTGTCACAGTAAACGAGGCCTGGATTTGTCGGGCTGCTCCTTTATGAACCCGTTGCCCTCCTGGTCAGCTGCTGCGGTGGAAAGACGTCGTCCTGCACCGGACCTGGAATTCTTCTCCTGATCAGTTGCAGCACAGAGGGAATCTGGTTCCTTTGTGCTATGAAATTAGCAGTAATTAAAGTAAACGAGAGAAAACAAACAATTGTGTGTTTTGACACCATGTTCAGATCCATCTTGTATAATTACTGTTTGTTACAGGAAGAAGCTTTGAACCTTCTGAGATAAAAACCAACATATTTATGAGCCGACTGTCATCAGTGTGACAGAGAGAGGTACGAAGACAAAGATGAAAACCTCATCCAGAGGAAGAACACAAGGCTGAGCTGATGATGAAATAATCGCCTCCTTCCCATTCGCACTGCTAATTAACCCTGCCGCTGTCAGCTAGCTGCAGCTAACCAAATCCACATCAAGACGCTATGGAGCTGAAGGCTGCTAATGACTCAGGAGGCTAACGATGGCCGACACTGGCCCCTGTTGGAGGGCGAGGAGATGAAGAGACGGCGTCATCATCAGATCATGTTGTGTTTCCATGATTCCAGGAGAGGAGACATCAGATTATTGTTCATACGGTCTGTCACTGTGTGTGTGTGTGTGTGTGTGTGTGTGTGTGTGTGTGTGTGTGTGCGCTTAGCTCCTCATTGGACCGGGTGATAAACATGAAGCTGGAGGAGGTCTGACCTCTGCTCACTGACACAGCTGAGACGTCTGATTAGAACGAGAGTGATGGAAAACAACAATATCTCAGCCTCTTATCCAATCAGGAGCCAACGTTTAATTAGGACAATGATAATTAGAAAACACAGATAGATAGATTTATTTATCCCCACGGAAACTGATGAGATGACCAAAGTAATGACAAGACCATGTTCACACACACACACACACACACACACACACACACACACACACACACACACACACACACTGGGACTCAGTCTTTTCCATGTGTGTGTTAATGGATTAAAGAGGTTGATACTGGATGGTGTCTGTGGTGTGGACAGTGGTCTGAGGGACAGGGTCTGAGGGACAGGGTCTGAGGGACAGGTGTGAGGGACAGGTTCTGAGGGACAGGGTGTGAGGGACAGGGTGTGAGGGACAGGGTCTGAGGGACAGGGTGTGAGGGACAGGGTGTGAGGGACAGGGTGTGAGGGACAGGGTTCTGTTCAGTCCAGATGGAGCGATGTCAGATCCAGAGAGCGTTTACAGCATCAGGGGAAATAAGTTTCCCACCAAGACACAACAACAGATGTGTTGTCGTGTCGTTGTATAAAGTGTTGTCCGGTTATTGGACGGCCACACACACCAGTCTCCTCCTGCTGTTGTGTTGTGTTGTGTTGTGTTGTGTTGTGTTGTGTTGTGTTGTGTTGTGTTGTGTTGTGTTGTGTTGTGTTGTGTTGTGTTGCTGCTGCAGAATGAAGCGGTGCACGTTGCCAACCTCCTCACACAGCAGACAATTCAACAGGGAGCATTTTAAACATTTCAGAGTTGAATCACCTTCAGTTTTCTTCTCCAGCGCCACCTCATCTCCTTGAAGACACAACTTCACGAGCCCCAGGAGGCTTTTCATCTGACAGCTTTCACTGTGTGTTCACCTGCTGACTCGCACACTCGTTTTCCTGAAGACTTAAAGAAACGATGACAGAGTCTGTCGTCTATTTTAGGTGGAATGAAAACATCGATTGATCTCAGCTGATCCAAAGCTTCTTCTCCTCCTAACGTCGACAGCCACATCGCAGCTTCTGTGACAAAGGTTCTGACGTCCACGCATTAACATCTCACTTAACTTCACTTACTGGGCGAGACAGTCGCCTCGTTACTGCCAGAGACAGACAGATGTTTATGGTCTGTCAGACTCGATCAGACGATCACTGTGACCCTGATCTTTTGTTCTGAAAACACAACAACAGACACAGTGACGCGTTGTAAAGTATTATTATATTTTCAAACCAATAGAAATCTGTGGTTTAATCAGGGTAACGGTGCAATTCATTTGTTCGCCTGTCAGGGGCGCCGTGTCAGAAGAATCAAATGAATCAGAATGGTTCAAAGTCACTGATAAGAGACACAAGATGTCCTCTGTGAAGCAGTGATGTTCGGACGTTTCGTTTGTTTGTGGCATCAGACACAGTGGAGCCCTCCGGTGGAGACCACTGATTTGACATCAGCCTCCTGATGGTGATGCAGTTCTGTTTTCTGCTCGGCCTCATGAACGTCAAACACAGCAGGATGGACCACTGACCAGCTGCTGCAGGTCAGACACACACACACACACACACACACACACACACTGACAGGAGTCTGGACCTCATCAGATCTCTGCTGACTGAATCCTGTTTTCAGACGAGCAGAGCAGGATTTCTCTCTGTCCTCGTCCCACATGAGACTTTGTCCTGTGTGTCCTGCAGTGTGTGTATGGACAAACCATGTGTTGTCCTCTGCAGTAATCTGACCACTTCACTGCAGTCATTAGACAAGAAGGCCTTCAAAGGTCTGAGATGATCTCTCTGACACAGACGTTTGCTGCAGGAACATGATCACGTCTCACAGCTCCTGTGAGAAGACACGTTAACAAACTGCCACCTAGTGGCGTCTCAGTGAACAAATGGTCGGCAGCCATGATGAAATTTAACGACACACACTTTGCCAGTCGGCTGCCAGTGTGGACCACCGCCTGCTGCCTCGCCTCAGAGGAGTCAAAGGTCATGGCTGGAAGAAGATGGAGCTGATGAACCAACACTGAGACACCCGACAGTATCAGTATACCACTGTGTACAAATACCCTACTACAAACTACAACAAAAACAAATGTTTTACACGAGTACAAGTACAGTATCATGGAAAGTCATAAAATCAAAAACAGAAAAAAAACATGTAACATCAGTCTGACCTCTGACCCTCAGCACAGGAGTAAATATATTCATTGTTATGTGACATCATCAACATTAAAACTGCATTAAAGGAACATTTCAACACCATGAAGGAAAACTACTCACAGTTACTCGCAGTTTCAATATAGTACTTGATGAATGAATTAAATAATGAGTTTATTTATGACATTCAGTTACTCAGCGTGATAAAGGAAGTATTAAACATATATAAGATGTCACCGTGTTCATTTTTAAAGTTAAACGTAAACGGGATATGGTGATTATATGTTGTGATTATATTATATTAATGTGAAGCTCATTAAAACTACAACTCCCATCGGTCGCAGCGCGCACGCGCAGCTGCGTCATAGCGACATGACGCGCCGTTGTGTTTTCAGTAGCAACCGCAGCTGAGGAGTGAATAAAGTCTGAATAAAGAGTGAATAAAGTCCGCGGAGCAGGTGAGAAATGTCTCAACTGCACCTGTGGACACAGTTTTTTTTTCATGAAGACAAACACACGTCACTGTTCTGATGTCATGTTTATCATAGCCAGATAACGAAGCCAGGCGCTCGGGCTAACGTTAGCTAATGTAGCTAACTGCCCGCTGTTTTGAAATGGACACGAGAAACGTAACATTTAAACGTCTGTTGTGTTACCGTCAGTTACACAGCGTCAGTTACACAGCGGCTTCACGTGAGGGTTCATCCTCACACTAACGACAGGACACACACACTGCGTTTGAATTGATGCAGCTTTTTGTTTGGAGCCGCTGAAGCTAACGCTGTGTGCTAACTGTAAACACTGTTGAGTTCGGCTCATCTGTAAAGGCTCTGCGCTGTGTTTTTAAACTTGCAGCTGTGCTGTGATAGTACTGTGATAGTACTGTGATAGTACTATATCTTACATCATGTGATGACTTTGGCCTTCTTCTTAACACGCCGATAAGTTCAATGAAAAGCTGCTGATGTTTTTCATCATGTGTTTTACATGGAGACAGCTCTGTCCTCATGTAGCCGTATGGACAGCCTGAAGCTCGTGTCCCAGTGTTTGATAAAGGACTTGTTTATTTTTAGACTGAAATATGTCCACCATGTTTGATGACACAGCAGAAGATGTCCCAGTCAGGGACATCACAGTCAACCTGTCCCGATTCCCAGCTGGTCCACAAGGTCTGTTCTCATATCTGTCCCCATGTCTGTCCCCATGTCTGTCCCCATGTCTGTTCCCAAGTCTGTCCCCATGTCTGTCCCCATGTCTGTTCCCAAGTCTGTCCCCATGTCTGTTCCCATGTCTGTCCTCATGTCTGTTCCCATGTCTGTTCCCATGTCTGTCCCCATGTCTGTCCCCATGTCTGTCCTCATGTCTGTCCCCATGTCTGTCCTCATGTCTGTTCCCATGTCTGTTCCCATGTCTGTTCCCAGCATGTCTGTTCCCAGCATGTCTGTTCCCATGTCTGTCCCCATGTCTGTCCCCATGTCTGTCCCCATGTCTGTCCCCATGTCTGTCCCCACTGCAGCTGTTCTGGTCTAATTGGTCGTGTCATACCTGAATCTGTCCTCATACATGTTGTTATATCTAATTCCCTGATGATTTGTCTGGGTTGAGCCAATAATGATAGATTATAACTGATTCATTGATGATGACATAATGTGATATATAATACTGAATTCTCTGGTGATGCTGACTCATCAACACCTACATGACTCGAACACATAAGATCATTAAACTAGAATTTTATTTTTTGTGCTGACAGACGTGTCAGCTTGTCAGAATGCTCGGGGGCGACAGGACATCTCTCGGTTGTCCAGGGATGAGCTGGAAGACCGGTTCCTGCGTCTCCAAGAGGAGACCCTGCTCCTTAAACAGCACATTCATAAACAGGACGACAAGATCAAGAAGTAAGATGCAGACATACACCATACATGTTAGTCCGAGTGTGAAGATGAGGAGGAATGATTGGTTGTTTAATGCTCATCATGAAGCGTAAACCAAAGAAGAACCCTGACCCTTAATTCTAACATCAGGTCATCTGTCTCTTTCACTCTTCAGGCTTGGCACTAAGCTGATGAAGCTGGTGAAGGATCGAGGTCGGTTGGAGCAGTTGGCCATGGGGGGATCCCAGCTAGTCTCTAGGGTTCGAGACGTGGAGATGGAGGAGATGCTGGAGGAGCTCCAGGAAAAGGTGCGGGCACTCCAGACCGAGAAGGAGGGACTGAAACAGCGTCTCCTGGTGGTCAAACAGCAGTTAATCAACTCACGGAGCAGGAGGCCGTCACCATACAGACAGGTCCAGTCACGGGTCAACTCTGGATTAAAGAAGCAGAGAGACGAAACGCCATCTCCATCGCAGACAATGCCAAAAAGTGAGTTACAGATGTCTGGTTCCATGTAGATAACTGTCATGTGCAGAGACCTTTGGAGGGACACATGATATATACATCTATTTACAAACAATGATATTTTTAAATCACTTTATTATTGAACTTGTAATGTTGGAAACTCTCTGGATGTGTGAGTTAACACTGGATCCTCTGCAGGTACCAGGAGTCTGGAAGGAGGAGGGAGGCCTCCAGTGAACAAGCTGCCCCGGTACGGACACAGCCTGCTGGAGGACGCGAGGGCCGAGATCCGCAACCTGTAAGTGCTGCAGAGGAACGGTCCTTCATCTGTCCACCGGTCTGTTTAAGACAGTGTCAGAACTAAGTGATATTAAACAGTGGGTCAGAGAACAGTAACTTTAAGAAGAACAACACAGACACCTCTCTGGAGCTGTCACACAGATCCTATGTGTCTGTGGCAGAGATGGGATCTCATGAAGTTCTTTGTGCACCAGAGAGAATGTGATCGAGTCTCAGCGGAGCCATATGGAGGAGATGGAGGAAGAGTCAGAGCTGCTGAGGGAGGCACTGAAGAAGAAGGAGGCAGAATATGAAGAGAGACTCCTGCAGCTCCGAGAGCAACAAAGCAGCAGACTCAGGTATCATTTGGCTGAACTGACCTGTAATAGTTATTTGTGTTTGGACAATGGACAAGTGAACAAACAATTCTTCATTAACCTGCAGCACAGTGAAACATCTGTAGAGCTTGAGTGTCTGTTTACCCCTGAACCTGAATGTGAGAACTATTGATTGTGTCTTTACTGAACAGTCAGCAGACGTGTGTGCTCTGTAAACAAAGTGAGTGTGAGTGAACAAATCCTTCACACACTCACACTCAGGTTCCCACTCAGGTCACATGTAAACGAAAACGTGGCGATGATCAGAATGCAGAAGGAGCTGACAGAAAGGTCCACCACCGTCACAGATCTGGAGGGGCGATTTCTACAACTACAGGAGGTGAGAGTGTTTACAGCCTCCTCCTCCCTGAAACAATCAACCAGTAAAAACAGTCTTCATCTGCCGTGCCAGACACATCAGGGCTCTGCAGATGACAGGAAAAGGAAAATGCACACAAAGTGTTCACACAGACTCTATGTAAGGTGTAAACGGTCCAACCAGCTGGGAATCAAACCCAGGACCTGCTGCTCATGGCTGCACAGGAGAAGGTCATCAGGGAACTGACTGTGTTCTTTTTTTTTTAATTATCTTTTTATTGACATTCTGCAATCAATATGACATATATTCATTTCAACCTTCAGTGATACAGTATCGGCTTGAATGTCTTTTTTTTTTAATAAGCAGAAGAAAGAAAAAGAAAGAAAAAGAGTATATGAACCCAAACAAAAACATGAACCTGTAGGGAGTGAGGTTGGTCGGTCATCGCGACACAATATATTATACAAAGTTTGTCAGGTCAAAGTCCGGTCTATGTGGTGTTATATAGTCTATCCACTTCTTCCAACGTGAGACAAACACGTCCTTCTTGTAGTTCACATCTGCAGTTAATTTCTCCATTTTGTATATGTCCATTGTGATGTCCATCCACGTAGTCAGTGTTGGGCTCTCCTGTGAGAGCCATTTCCTCGTGAGGGCCTTTTTTCCTGCTACCAACAGAATTCCAAATAAGTGTTTGTCTTTCCTTGGCCATTCTTCTGGCATCAGTCCAAAAAATAATACCTTAATTTCCATAGATAGACGACTCCCAAAGATGTCCTGCAACGCCCTATGTATTTCCTCCCAATAGGTTTTAATAATTGGGCATTCCCAAAAAATATGATAATGATTTGCATTTACGTTCCCGCAGTTTCTCCAGCAATCTGGGGAGTTATCTTTGTAGTGGGATTTTTGATAAGGTGTAATAAAGTATCTAATGAGGATTTTCCAGCCAAACTCCTTCCAGGTTTGTGAGCTGCTACATTTCCATTGATATTCCCAGATTGTTTCCCACTCTTCCTCTGTTAGATCTATTCCTCCTTCCCTTTCCCATTTTGTTTTAACATACAGAGATGAATGTGCTTTCTTGTTTATAAGCCCTTTATATAGACCTGAGATAATACCTCTATCTTTGTTTGAGCCATAAGCTCTTCTAAACAGATCTAACAGCTGTTTGCTTGAGTCTGATATATGTTTTAACTTGTCACTGATAAAGTGTCTCAGCTGTAAGTAACGGAAGAAATCCTGTGTCTCTAGGGCATATTTTTCTTTAACCGTTTCGAAACTAAGTAGTGTATTTTCTTTAATTATCTTACATAAAGCCGTTAATCCTTTATTTGTCCATTCCTTGAACCTTTTATCTAATTTATTTGGAGCAAACTGTGTGTCATATGCACACCACTTAAGGACAATGATATCTTCTTCAAGTTTGTATTCTGTTATTACTGCTTTCCATATTTTAAGAGTCATCTTGATCCATGGGTTTTCTGTATTTTTTATAATGTCTTGCAGGCTTCTATCCGCTATAAGTGCTTGTATGGGGATGGGAGTCAGACCCTCTTCAATGTTTTTCCACTGAGCATCATATGAAGAGTTACACCAACATAACATAGGTCTTAGTTGCGCTGCCCAGTAGTAATCTCTGAGGGAAGGAAGGCCCCATCCCCCTTTGGTTTTTGTCAGTTGTAGAGTTTTAAAGCGGATTCGGGGCCTTTTACCTTGCCATATGTATCTGGACAGTATTTTGTCCCATTCATTAAATTGTTTTTGGCCTATTTCTATTGGTAGGGTTTGAAATAAATACAGTAATTTGGGCAGAATGTTCATTTTAATGGAGTCTATTCTTGAACTGAGACTTAAATACGGGATTAGATTCCATCTAGCTATATCCTCTTTAATTTTTTTTTGTATTGGTAAATAATTATGTCGCCCTAATTCTGTGAGGTCTTTCGGTATTATAACCCCCAGATATTTAAAATATTCTGTTTCCCATGTTAGGTGATACTCATTCTTAATTTCGTCCGGTGGGTTGTAGTTGTATTTTAGCAGCTGTGTTTTATTTATATTAATCTTGTATCCTGCCAATCGGCCAAAGTATCCAAACGCTCGCATTAATTTGGGTAGGGAGCTTGTTGGTTGGCTCAGAAAGATCAAAATATCGTCTGCGTAGCAGGCCAACTTATGCTCTTTCCCCTGTATATTAATGCCTGTTATTTCTTTGTTTTGTCTTATATATTGAGCAAACGGTTCTAGATATAACGCAAAAACTGACTGTGTTCTGCTGAGAGGGGAAGTAGATGCATTAAAGCATGTGGTTGCTGTGTGGATTGCAGAGTCAGCGGACAGTGAAGGCCAGTCACGACGCGGCGATGCTGAAGGTGGACGAGCTGTCGGCACAGCTCCGAGACGAGAGGATGAAGAGTCTGGACCTGGAGAAGCAGCTGCAGAGCTCCACCATATCCAAGATAAAGATGGAGCAGGTGAGTCCTATACGACAACCCGACTCTCTCTGCTTTCAGAGCAGCTCTGGTCATTAAGATAGATAGATAGATAGATTACTTTATTCTGTTGATGTCTTGTGACACTGTCTTTAATGACATTCGTGTTTCCATTGTTTCACATTGTGCTGTTTTGGTTCAATCCAAGTACAACGTTTATGTTTCTGCAGCATTAATCCCAGTCTGCCTCAACAGCCACTCAGAGAGAATGTCAGTGAGAATAGGTCAATAATCAGCTACTACAGCTCATACAAACAGAAATCAAGACTCCTCTGTCACATCAGAGTGGTTTGTGAAGCTCAACCTTCTCCTCTGTGTTGCACAGCTGCAGCAGCAGATAAATGAGGTGGAGCAGGAGAGGGACCTTCTGAGGAAGACCAATGAGAAGCTAGTGAACAGGTAAGAAGCTTCAGCTCACATCTTTTCTCGGCTCAGTTCACACATGGTGTTCACATCTGTCCTGTTTATCGTATTTTAATGAAGTCGGTTTTGTCAGTCTGTGTTGACATTGATCATAAATGAAAACACATGAGAAAACACAGACTCTCATGTCTGAGTCTGATATATTACATTACTCAGCATAATGTATGCTGTCCAATCAGCATACATTATGCTGAGTAATGTAATATATCAGGCCATTTTCGTTATGTGTATCTTTTCAGTGCCTTTGATGTAACTCAGCAACACAAATGGCAGATTCAGGAGCAACAGCTAAAGCTACAGATCGCACAGCTGGAGGCGGCACTGAAGGCCGACCTTATCGACAAGAACGAGATTCTCGACAAGATCAAGGCTGAGCGGGGTTTGTTTACTGTTTCCTTTAATGACATTATTGATGATCTGTTATCGTAACAAACGAGCTAATTATCAATAGATTATTTGTTATATATTGTTTTGTGAAGCATGGAGTGTAAATCGTGCTGATAGAATAAGATGTAGAAGTGATGTAATAATAATTAAAGTGATAATTAGTTCTCTCTTTTTTCAGAAACAAATGAAAAGCTGACAGAAGAAAACAAGCGGCTTCAGATTCAGTTTCTGGAGCAGAAGCAACAAATGGATGAACTCACTGAGCGTTTAACGTTCTACAACAGGGTGCGCTGTCTTCATGTAAACACTCTCCACTTCACCCTCACCTGTCCAAGTTTACAGTCATCTACTCTGGCCGTACGTGGTGGAGCAGTGGTCAGCACTCGTGCCTCACAGCTAGAAGGTTCAGGGAATCTGGTCCGGGGCTCATTCTGTATGGCGTTTGCATGTTCTCCCCGTGTCTGTGTGGGTTCTCTCCCACAGTTTAAAGACATGTGTTGGTCTCGCACGAGTGGCAGCCTGTTTGAACCCACAACCTTCTGTGGCTGTGACACTTGCGTGTCTGACTGACATTGTGAGATTCCTGCTGTCGTCTGTCTTACATCAGAAACTCAAACATGTCTCACACTCAGTGTAGAAAACTTGTTGGGGTTTGTTTTGCAGCCACAGTGACTGACACAGACAACATGACTGTCACTCCTGTGCCTGTGTGGGTGTAACAGAATCATGTTGTGTTCTTTACAGGGGGTTGATTATGATGTGGCTGAACTCACTGAGGCTCTGCTCCTGGTTAAAGTGAGTGTGTGTGCATGTGTGTGTGCGCGTGTGTGAGAGATGTGTGTTCATGGTTCAATTGATTCACAGTATGCCCCGCATCAGCAGGTCCTTTATCTTCAGCTCTGGTTTATGTTTACATGCTCATGTCAGTCACGTAAGTGTCAGGAACGTGGTGAGCTGGGCTTCCTGCAGCAGGTGGAGGAGGGAGGGAGTAGCAGACACACAGAAAACTCAGTGCAAGAGCTGCGAGCCACCCACGCTGAAACCATTCAGGAACTGGAGAAGACCAGGAACATCCTGAGCGTGGAGAGCAAAATCAGCAAAAACTACAAAGTAAGGGTGGTGGTGTTTATTACCATCAGATTCATTCTTTGTTGTCAGTGTGAAAACCAGTGGATTGACTGGTGAAGCAGGTCATTAGACCATCGTTAGATGTTTCTCCTGAAGGTCATGTAACACATCATCCACCTGCTTGGCCTTAAGACGCTGACATACAGTTAATAATCAGCCAACACTCTGATGTTGTAGCTAATCACATTCCCTAAATCCAGCCCAGGGTTTAAAACACAGGACACTGTCCCCAGAACGCAGACAAAGGTTTTTTTTTTTTAATTTACACTTGTGTTGTTGTGATGTCGCCAGGCGGAGCTGGACACTGTGTTACAGAAGATGAACAGTGACCGAGTCGAGTACCAGCAGAAACTGGAGCGTCAGGCTCAACAGCTGGACACGAAGACGATGAAGATCAAGAAACTAGAAGGTTCTGAGAAATGCTAATTGCAAACGGTTCCTTTCATTTTAATTAGCTTGTGTAAAAGAGTGTTGTGTAAGATTACTGAAACTTCATCCACTGATTTTTCTCATGTTAATTGTTGGTGTACTTGAACCTCTTCTGTTTCATCTGCTCATTCAGAAGAGTTGATGATTCTCTGTAGAATCATCACGACCACAGATACATACGCCCCTAAAATGGAAAATGACTTGATAACTGTAACTGTGATGTGAGAGGCTGTTTTGTCCAATGTCCTCTGTCCTCCTCAGCTCAGCTCAGGGATATCGCCTACGGCACCAAAACATACGCCCTCAAACCAGATGTCACAAACGAGCATGAAGCAGACGAGTTTGACGAAGCTCTTCATTTGCAGCGTGGGGAAAACCAGGTGGAGCTTCAGATAGTCAGTGCCATGCTGTCTCCGTCCACCCTGCAGGCAGTGGGTGACAGCGAGCCCTCCACCTTCTGTACATACGCTTTCTATTTGTTTGAGGCACACTCCACCCCAATAGTGACGGGCCACAGACCAAGCTATGGCTTCACATCTAAGTACGTGGTTAGCATGGACAACTGCTTCCTCGACTACCTCAACACAAGCTCTGTCACTGTTGAGTTGCACCAGGCCTTGGGTCTGGACTGGAGGACACTGGGGACCGGACGGATTCGGCTGCGGCAGCTGCTCGAGCAGGACGGGAAGGTTGATGGCACCATACAGCTGGTCGGTGAGTGAGCTGATTTCAGACAGCAGTAAGAAACAAGCAGCGTAACATGGCTAACATCTAAAACACGTTTAAACTCTGTCGATTGTTTGTAAGAGTTCTGGTTTATTCCAGTTCAGTTCAGTTCAGTTTGCAGGTCGACTTCCTGAAGATCTTCATTATTATCAGTTACATTTTAAAGCAGCTCGTTTCATAGAGGAGACTCTGGTTGTATAGAAAAAGAAAGCTTGGACTTAAACATGGACCATAACGAATGTAAACATAACTAATTTAAACTTTAACAGTTAATAGTCTGTGGGTGAGGAGTGAAGTGAAAGTTTCCAGTTTACAAAGATGAGTTTCAGGAAGTGTTCCATTCTAGGTTCATCTGCGGAGCTGCAGTCGCTGGGCTCTGTGGATTACTGTCTGAGGCTGAGGATTCCCATGGCAGAAACCATCCGCCTGTATAAAGACAAGGTGAAGGCTGTGGGCTTCATCAGCACTCCACTGAATGAAGAAGCACAGGTACTGACCCTCTTCAGTGACAGAAGGTGATTCACGTCAGTTTCTGCTCAGTTATATATGTTTACATTTACTGTGTCACATTTTTTTAAGCTGAGACCATCAAGCAGCAGCTGGAACGAACTCTCCATCACCGTCCATCGCTGTCGAGACCTTCAGTCCAGAAGCTTCAAGCCGCCGAGTCCCTATGTGGTCTACAGGTTCTTTAATTTCTCCGATTACCCCACTGCCACTGTTCATGACTCCCGCAGCCCCCACTTCTCTGACCTCAAGACCTACTCTGTCCTGATGGATGAGGGCCTGGACCAGTACCTGAGGTCTGAGGTCCTTCAGCTCTATGTCTTTGATTACAAAGAGGAGCAGATGGACATGTACCTGGGGAAGGCCAGAATCCCCCTTCTGTCGCTGGCACAGGATGAGGGGATCACAGGTGAGAGTTGACTGTGTGCGGCCTGTGCATTGTGTTGAGTTTGTTGTTCAGTCTGATCAGCACTCTATTCAGATTAAAGCTTAGAGCTGTGACCTCTGACCTGCCTGAATGTTCACACAAGTCCTGGACGTTGTCTTGTTTGTCCCTCAGGTGAGTTTGAACTGAGTGACCCCTCTGGACTCTCCGCTGGATACATAGAGTTAACGCTGAGGTGGAAGTTGTCTTACCTCCGTCCATCAGGCTCCATCGGGACGCCTAAAGAGTTTGTCTCCAAGGCAAAGCCACCAGGGGGAGCTGCTGAGCAACAGCCAGACAAAAAGAGGAAAGACAAACTGTCAGACAGACATGTTGCAGAGACACTGCAGGAGAAGGAGGAGGACAGAAATGTTTCTCATCAACCTGCGTCTCTACCTGATCTTGCTACCTCTGAGGTCAGGATTTAAATGAATTCCTAACATTGGAATGATCAATCAGCAATAATAATATTCTCATCGCCATGGTAACTGAAGCCGCTGCTGTTTTCTTTCCATCAGGCTTTAAAACTCAAACAGAAAACTCCGGTGATGGACGGGCTCACGGTCAAGAAGGTCACATTTCTGGATCCCAGTGTTGCTGGGGACCGGGTGAGTGTCATCTTTTATTTCCATTTGTCATCATCATCATCATCTTCTCCATCAGCATCATCATCATCTTCTCAATCAGCATCATCATCTCTGTTATAGCAGAAAGAAACTGTGGTTTTATTGGACATTGGAACCTGCAGCTTGATGAAGGTGAAAACCTGTTTAATTAATGACATGATTGATCATATGATTGTATGTTTTTTTTTTCGATTGTTAGGTTGAAGACAGGAGTCCATCAGCCCTGAGTGTGTCTGGAAACAAGACGACATCATCCCCTGTGATGAAGGTAAAATCCATAGGTCGCTAACTATAGATTGCCAAGTTGCCGAGTGCTGTGTTACAGTTTGTTTTGTGTCTGCAGGTTGTGTCAGATGTGACTCCTGCTCCAGAGGACGATGAAGATGAGTCTCACCTCTCTGAGGGACAGCTTGACCCGGCGAGTTCCCAGCTGTGCTCTGATGAGTCTGACATCTCTGAGGAAGTAATCGGAGGTAAGGAAGTACATTGGTTTCTCGTTGTTGACGTAAAGAAAAAAAAGAGTCAGCTGAAGATTTTATTGTTTTTCTTAACATGTGTTTGTTTGGTTTCCAGCGTGGATAGAAAACAAGAGTTGGACCTGTGTGTTAGGGTTAGGGTTCATAGATAGAGCTCAGCTCCCCACGCTCTCACTGCCACTGTCTTTAAACTCTGTTTTCCTTCTCCCTCCACGTTCCTGTCTGGATCCACTCAGACGCTGTTGCAGTCAAACAGGATCAGAGTGAAGCGAATCAGTCCGACAGCGATGACTGCGTTATTCACGGACGCGCTGCTGGGAGAAAGGTCGGTGGAAGGAGCTCCCTCTCTCTCCCTTTGGCCAGAGCAGGGATGGAACAGAACGAGGATATGAGACTCCAGGGAGGCTAGTGTGTAGCAGCTGAAACCATGTGCTGATTGGGTCGTGATTTGTGAAAGTGTTCTGTTTGATTTGATTATGTGTACAAGCAGGAGGTGGTTTCTAACTCCTGAGCAAGAACAGATTCATGATTTATCAATCAGTCAATCAATCAGATTTTATTTGTATAGCCCAAATTCACAAATTGCAGTTTATTACTTCCAGCAGTTCAACCCGAAAGACTAATTATATTTATGGTCAAAAATTAACTAATACCATAGTGAACCTCAAATTAATTTCTAATTACTTTTGTTTTGTTTGTATTTAGTGCTGAGGTTAAAAAAAAAACAGACAATCCTACAGAATCAGTCAGCTCAGGTCAAAGTTCAACAGCCGAACTCACAGGTACAGAACTGAATTCACTTTAAATCAACACACAGTCTGAGAATCTCACCATTAACTACTGATTGTTTTGTTATTTTATATCTTCTTTAAATGTGTAGTATAGTATAGAGTCTGTGTGACGTCCAGTCAGTTTAGACTGAGAGGAAAGAAAGAAAGAGCCAATCAGAAGGTCGTCATGGCAACAGAAACAGAAGAGATCCAGTTTTGTGGTGAATCACATTAAAACAGCTTCAGGATGAATACAATGCTGAACTGAACTCTGCTGTTTGTCCGTAGCCCTCGGAGCGAGTGCGGGTGGAGGTCGTGGCCTTGACCCTGAGGCCGGCGTCTGGCGTAGCCCGCGACAGCAGTGTGATGCGTCTGTTTGTGGAGTACTCATTCCTGGACCTGCCCACAGAGGAAACCCCCCTGTCTCTACCCAAACCCCCTCAGGGCCGCAGCATCAGCTTCAACTACAGCAAAGGTCTGAACCTGGTCTAAAAAATGATAAAATTAAATTAAATTATAATTATAATTTGTATTATTATTAAACCTTACATCCTGAGGACAACATCCAGATATCCTGTTAATGAGCTGTGTCTGTGGTCTGTGGTTCAGTGTTTCCTGTGGACGCTGAAAACAACGGACCAAGGAGACGGATGCTGAAGAAAGTCCTGCAGGGACAAAACCCTCCGATGGACAGGTGAGGTAGTGCTTTTGTTTTTCTTTGGACAGAGAGGGAGACAACTGGACAGGGCTCCGGGCTCCGCAGGTACATGTGTTTGAAGTGTATAAGGTCAGGCCATGCGGTGTCTCCACTCTCCAACAGAATCAGGTTCACAGTGGTGAGCGAGCCACCAGAGGAGGAGGAGCAGGACAGAGAGTGTGAGGACGTGGGCGTGGCCTTCTTGAGGATCACAGACATCCTAGAGAGACAACAAGACCTGATTGAAACCAGTCTGAACGGTCAGCGCACGCAGAGGGAGGGGGGGGGAGCTGCTGGTCACACTCTATCTAAAATACTGTCTCTCTGTGTCTGTGTCTGTCTCTGTGTCTGTCTCTATGTCTGTCTCTGTGTCTGTCTCTGTGTCTGTCTCTGTGTCTGTCTCTATGTCTGTCTCTGTGTCTGTCTCTGTGTCTGTCTCTATGTCTATGTCTGTCTCTGTGTCTGTCTCTGTGTTTGTTTCCTGTAGTCGTGGACGTGGTGGACAGCAGTGAGGTCATCGGCAGCCTGACTGTGTCTGTGGAGGGCCTGGAGGTGTTCCAGTCCCTAATGGAGGACCAGGACCTGGACAACGAACCAGCTCCCATCTCCCTCCTACTTCCTGCCTCAGCAGGATGCAGCTGACAGCGTGGGACAGAGGACAGGACAGACGTGAAGCAGAACCATCACTAAGCGGACCGGTTATTTACAGCCACCGTGTGGAACCTCAATGAGAAATGTGTATAAACTGCACTGAGGTCAAAGGTCATTTCATGATCTGACTGACCCACTCACATCAGGATAGAAAGAAGAGCAGATGGATGAAGATCTGTTGTGGATGTGAGAGTTCTGCTCACCACACAGGTGTGATATTTCCTCTGCCATGTTTTCTCTTAGACTCTAGTGAAGAGTGTGTTTACAAATATTTTTGTACTTTTAATGTCAGAAACTTGCTGACTCATGTGATTCTGTTAGCAAACTGTACAGTCCATCAATAATCATTAAAAAGTCTTCATTCACTTATGTTTCATTCATGTTTGTGTCATCACCCACATTGATGTTGACCTATGACCCTCTCTGCATACATTTTACCTGTGTGGGATATTTTTGAACACTAGAGTGACCTTTGACCTTCTATAAAAAACTGTTTCATCTTAATCAAGTGACTGTTTGAAGCAAATGTAACGACATTCCCTCGTGTCGCCCGTCGCTGCTGCAGTGATAACTAGCTACACGCTAGCGGGATAAAAACTTCATCCATGATCTGTCACACTGCTGACATCGTTCCTCGCTCTGTCCTCTGGTCCTCCGTGTCCTCGTCTCACTGGGTTCTTCATTGTCCCTGTGAGCTGTGAGACATGGATGAAGTCCTGTCTGTGTAGAGGGGCGAGGCAGCGGCGTGTCAGCTCCAGCTGACACTGAGCGCAGCTCTGAGGAGGAACAGGAGGAGGTGAAGACAAACACTGGCTCAGGATTTTCCCAGACACAGCTGAGGACACAGCCGCGTTCACTGCAGCAGGTAAAACATCTAATCATTTCCTGTTTGTTGTGGCTGTGTGAATGTTTTAATCATTTTCCATCATCATCACTTTGTGTTGTTTATTTTGATCGGCTGTGACGATGACACTCGTTCATACACTGGATCTGAATATGTTGAACCTCTAACTGATGAGTCATGATTAGTAACGAACAGTGATGAGACTGTCGCCGTTATAAATGTACAGGATATAGTTTTTTATGTGACTGCCGTTTTTTCAGCGTTTAGTGTGGTTCTTTATTTTTTCGTTCTCTGCACCTGACATCGCTATGGCAACGTCCTAATTGATGCCGCGGCCTGTCGGTCGTTGCACGTCTGTAGGAATACAACAGGATGTTGACAGGGTTTCAGCTGTTTATGAATGTGACAGGTGATGAGATGATTTCAGATGAGATGAGGAACGATGCACTGAGATGTGACAGGTTCAGCTAATATCACATCCCATCAGACCAGAGCAAATGAGAGGAGATCAAATGAGATGTGATGGTGTCAGACAATGAGTATGTTGATGTGAGACTGTTAGT
>JAFBJQ010002931.1:218904-248904 GCA_016785345.1 Trinectes maculatus
AAATGTATGAAATCATGCTGAATAAAATACAAAATAAAAGGAGACAGAAGGAAACTAAAAGCACCTTGTTCCCAAGTGAGAGGGTTGCAAGTCGATCAGTCAGCTCCGTTGCTGTAAAACTGTTCTATCAGAGTCCATGTGGTGGTCACAAAAACAAAATACACAATGTTCAGTGGGGGCTCAGTGTGCATAAAGCCTGTCCTTCTCCATTATAACTGGTAACGATAGAGATAAAGACGAGATTACCTCATTTAAGGGTATCCAAAAATGCGGCCGCAGACTCAGGGGTGTCAAAAAGACGAATTTGGCCTTCGTGGAGACACCGGAGGCGGGCTGGGTAGGCAAATCCGCGGTATTTATTGTGACGAGCCAGCGCTCTCCCCACCGCATCAAACTCTCGCCGCCTTCGCAGGACCTCCGCTGACAGGTCGGGGTAGAACCGTAACTGGGAGCCGCCATGGGAGATGTCGCGTTTCTTTAGCGCCGCTCTGAGCACAGCCTCTCTTTGTGAATAACGTAGAAAACGGACCAGGACGCTTCTCGGGGGCTTGTCTGGAGCCGAAGCGGGAGCCAGGGCTCGATGGGCGCGTTCAATCTCCAGCGGGGGATAATCAGCAGGCAGGCCGACTAAAGTTGGTAATGTTGTCTGGAGAAAGTCCGCAAGAGGGATGCTGCCCTCCGTTTTCTCTGGAAGGTTGATAATTTTCAAGTTTTTACGGCGACCACGGTTTTCTAGGTCGTCAATTTTCAGCTGCAGCTGCTTCACTGTTTTTTCCATGGCGGCTATGCAGGTGTCATGGGCACTGTTGCTGTCCTCCGTGGCGGAGACCCTCTCCTCGACCTCCTCCACGCGCTTTTCCAGGTCCGTCACTCGGTTAGACAGCGCCGTCAAAGAGCTCTCCACCGAAGCGACTGATGTTTTTATTTCGTTCAGCGCACCGTCAATGATGTCAAGGCGAGCGCCGACCGATTCATCCATGTCGTTCACCCGGGAGGCCACAGACTTTATTTCAGTTAAGATCTGCTCCATGGTTGTTTGATTAGTTAGCATCGACTCCGAAAAGCTAGCATCGCGTTGGCTAGCCACACTCGGGACGCATGGGGCCGCTTGTTGAGCAGTTTTCTTCTTAGTGGCGGGACCCGACGGTGAAAAAATGGGAAAATCCTTATCACGTTGCGGTCTGGGCATCTTTGAGGTATAATTCGACCGTTGATATTAAGATTACATGGAGAAAGTTACGTATTTATTTAAAGCCTGGAGCGGAGAAAAGTCTCAAGCGTCCATCTTGGTCCGGATCACGTGACCGTCCCCCACAAACCCTTTTTATCCCTGTGAGATGATGAGAGGTCGCAGTGACTGAGAGATGTCAGTGTTACCAGGCTTCTTCAGGACACTGACTTTGTTAAATGAATGTTTGTATTTATGTGTCTGATGTGTCTGTGTCAGGTGACTCACCTGGTCATCAAACGCCCGCAGTTCTTTCATTTTAAACCTGGAGATTACGTCTACATCAACATCCCATCCATCGCCAAGTACGAGTGGCATCCGTTCACCATCAGCAGTGCACCGGAGCAGTCAGGTATCAGCTGACCTGTGTCAGGTGACGGCGTGCCGTCTGATGGTTAACCCTCATATTTTATCATGCTATATGAATATTCAGTGATTGAGGTCCCTGACCTTTGCCCCGACAGATGCCCTTTGGCTGCACATCCGCTCCATGGGTCAGTGGACCAACCGACTGTACGAGTATTTTAGACAACCAGAGAGTCAGAGCGTCAGCTCCAAGAGACTGACCACCAGCCTGAGGAACCATCGACAGCTGCTGAGGGCCCAGGTTCCACGCACACTCACCTGTCCCTCACTGTGGCTCCCTGTTGACTGGCTGCAGTGTAAACGCTCTCGTGTGTCCACAGGAGGAGCTGTTCAGTTCCACACACTGTAACAGGGCGGTGGCTTCTAACGAGGACGAGGCTATCGAGCTGACCATGTACCGGCAGAACGGCTGCGGGACGGCTTTGGCCCCAGCATCTCTATCTGGAGCTCAGGGGCCAGCGGAGCCTCTTCCAGATGAGCTGGGCCCAGCAGAGCGTGGAGAAGCTCCGCCTCTCAGGGAGGTAAAGAAAATCTTCAGTTTCTGAACTAACATCACCTCGGTCTTTTCCCCTGGACTCAGCTGCTTCTCTTCTCAAACTGCAGGCTCCTGTGAAGTTTGGTGAAAACCACAGGTTCTGCAACATCAAGGTATGAAAACACACAGCCTCACACAGCTTCAGAGAAAATCAGTCCAAACGTAGAGCCGCAGCAGAGTCCAGCTCCCTCTTCTGGCCTTTAGTTGGATATTTAATTAATAATTTATAGAATGAGTTATCATTTGGTGGTTGTCAACATGAACAAGAACGTTGTGGACATTGAGAAACTTCTCACCACACTGTTTAAGGCTGCTCCTGTCAGATGTTCCACAGCGAGCACTGTGATGTCACCACCTGCAGTGCAACATAAACAGAGTCAGCTGATCATCCTCCTCTGACCATAGACAGCTGCTCTTGTCCTCCACTCACCTCCTCATCCACTCATTCTCACCTGGCACACGTTATATGAGGAGAAAAAAATAAACCATGACATCTTTACCATGACAGTGAGGTGGACAGTGATTCTTCTGTAAGTGTGTCTGCTGTGTGTCAGTGTTACGTAGATGGACCGTATGGGACGCCCACCAGACAGATCTTCGCCTCTGAACACGCCGTCCTGATCGGCGCCGGGATTGGAATCACACCCTTTGCTTCCATCCTGCAAAGCATCATGTACCGGTATGTTGTCCGCAGAGATGTGAGACAGTGACATGAAGTGAGACAGGTGGAACATGTGGGGACAGGCCCGTGTTAAGGTGATGCAGATGACTGATGTTTGCGTTGAGTTGTGTTGTGTTGTGTTGTGTTGTGTTGTGTTGTGTTGTGTTGTGTTGTGTTTGCAGGTACCGCCGCAGGAAGCAGAACTGTCCAAACTGTAACTACTCGTGGTGTGAAAACATCAAAGACAGCGACATGAAGTTACGCAAAGTAAGAAAAGAGTCGGACAGAATCAGACATTCAGAGTGACAGTGCCTGGTGTGGACGCAGGTGGACATGAGTCTGTTTGGACCCTGCAGGTCGACTTCATCTGGATCAACAGAGACCAGAAGTCATTTGAATGGTTTGTCAGTTTGCTAACCCAGCTGGAGATGGACCAGGCTGATGAGGAGCCAGAAGGTGATGGACCAACACTGCAGGAGACGGGGGGAGGGGGGGGGTTTGAGACACTCGGGGGACACTATCAGATGTAGATTCTTTCTGTGTCCTTACAGGACGCTTCCTGGAGATGCACATGTACATGACGTCAGCACTCAGTAAGAATGACATGAAGGCTATTGGCCTGCAGATGGCGCTGGACCTGCTGGCAAAGAAGGAGAAGAGAGACTCCATCACTGGGCTGAGGACCAGAACCCAACCTGGACGACCTGAGTGGGGGAAGGTGAGGACATGTTGTCGTTCCTGTTGTCAAGCAGGACAGTGTGTAAGGTTTGTCGTCCTTTATGAAACATCAGCAAATCAAATCCTCACCTGAGACGACCTCGTGTTTTAGCTTCAGTGGAAATTCCAGGAACTTTTCCAGGAACTTTTCCAGGATCATTCAAAAGTGATGACACAGGGACCTGCTCCCAGCTGATGATAACATCAGGTCACATGTAGAGGTGGTCTCTGTCCAACACGTGTCCACAGCTCCTTATCTGTGTCAGTCAGGCTGATTGAAACAACACAATGTGTCGTCACGTGTGGAGCAGAGAGCTGAGATTAACGTTGTGTGTCAGGTGTTTCAGAAGGTGTCGGAGGAGAAGAAGGGGAAGGTCCATGTCTTCTACTGCGGCGCTCCAGCTCTGGCTAAAGTCATCAAGGCTCAGTGTGAACACTTCAACTTCCATTTTTACAAGGAGAACTTCTGAGGAGGAACACACAACGTGCAGTGTGTGTCTGAGTGTGTGTGTCTGTGTGTGTGTCTGAGTTGTGTCTCCTGCTGCAGTGTGTTGGACAGTAGAAGACCTGTGTTAGCTGTTGACTGGTATATGCACTGCTGGGATGATGTCTGGAGGTCGATCATCTGTCAGATATGATTGGCTCACGTTTTCTCTTTTTGTTCAAAGAAAAATCCCCTCTTTGTTCTGATCAGTCTCTGTTTGTGGACCTGATCGAATGTTTCGAAAATCTCAACATTCACCATCCAGCCCCCTTCAGACCATTTACTCAAACACATTTTAGACCAGCAAAAAACTTACTCACTTACTTCGTCTGCTCCGTGAGTAAAGAGCTTCTGATTAGAACCATAACTTTTAAATAGGATTTCAAAAGCGCTGTTCATCTTCAGATGATTTGTGTAGTCGTTGAAATCATCTCATGTAGGTCTCACACATCCTGCAGTAATGTGATGGTTACACAAATGAAGTACACTTACATTATTTACGTCTTTACTATTTCTTCACATTTTGCATCTGCAAATATGTTAATTAAATCAAGAAGTACCTCGTGTATTTGTTGATATACACGAGGTTAAACCTCTTAGGAGAGGTTCATATTAATTCACAGTAATTTATCAAGTATCATTGTTGTTACTGTTATTGATGTTACTGTGGGACTTGTGTATTAGTACTTTTATGGCAAATAGAATCCCTGTATTAGTGGAGGTTTATTTTTCCTGTGTATTCTTTTCCTGCTTGATCAGATGTTTTTCTTTGTGACGTTTCCTGTTGAAATAAGTTCAATAAAACTCAATAAACCCAGCTTCTCTCTGTTGATCAGGTCATCAGGTCAATCACAGTCATTATGTCCAGGGTTTCTGATCAATGATGGAAATGATATTATTTTCCAGTGGAATGTGATGTTATTATTGAGTGGGGGCGAATGTTTATCACAGTTACATGTAATCCATGGAGAATCATCATCATTTCAGTGAATGAACGTTCGCGTTATGGTCTGTTCGATTAGTTGAAATCGGTATTCTACTTGTCAACCTTTGGCTAATTAGCAGCTAGCTAGTTACGCAATAGCAGTTCGGCATCGGGCAGCTAAGAAAACATGGGATCAGTGGTTTAGAAAAGCTCCCTCTCCTCTTCCTGTCGACTGTCTGAATGTTGCCTCTTGATGTCAGTGACCTCTGTTCCTCACATTAACCGCGTTCCGCTGATGTTGGCATCGGACACTTTGTTATTTGCAGGGACCGCATTTTTTCGTTTTTGGCCGAGCTAGCGAACTAGCTGCTCTCGCACCCGTTAGCCCGTTAGCACTCTTGTGATGGCACAGCCGGAGAACGACGGAATAAAGGAAGGTAGGTCGCATTCTCAGGTTCTGATCCATCTTATGACGTAGTGTAGACATAACACATGTCGACAATGCGTTTGTGTTTCCAACTTATTGTCGGATTGTTTGAAAGAGTTTTAAAAAGCTGTTCCCCCTTTCAGGCCCTTGGCCTGTTAGCTAAATCCGGAAAGGGCTAAGTAGCTCGGCTGTTAGCTGCAGCTAACGCGTCCTAATTTAACTTTTAATTTAACACAGCTCCTGATCGGTTTTTCACAAAGTCAGCGTTCGTTTGTGTTTGAGTTTTGATTACAAACTGTCTCTCTCACACACGCACGCACATTAAACGCGCACGCACGTCTGATGATGTGTCAGTCGCTGGTGTCTGTGCCTGTGTTTAGGGATAGAAGTATTTGTTTTGGTGTGGCTTCATATGAAACTGGTTCATTAGCTCATTTTAATGAAACCGTGTTCACTTGGTGAAGTTTCTGTTCAGTGATCAGTGTTTCTCCCCTGCTGTGGATTCAGCTAAATAATCCAATAATGATAATAGCACCATGAACTCCATTGTTGGAAGTTCTCACCGTGAAACTGTTTTACTTGGATGAAGCGATGGACCGTTATCTTCATCCAGGCTGAACGATGAACTCACAACACAGCCACGATCTAGAAACATCTCACATCATTAAGCTTCAAATGATCCTGACTCTGGCTGTTGATTCATGTGCAGGTTATTTCTTTAATAAGCCACTGGCATCACCGGCAGTTGATGGGTCAGGAGCTGATTCCCTGAAGAACAACTCTAATCAAATAATCAAATAATTAACATTTTAGCTCAACACAATCATAACACTGCCTGTGGAAGTGTTCAGGTTCTCTGCCTTTCCTGCTGGGATTCCTGGCAGGATCAGTGTAAAGAGGAGCTGTACATCATAAATCACGTTTCTGTCAGTTCAGTCAAACCTGGATACAGTTGTGTGTGTGTGTGTGTGTGTGTGTGTGTGTGTGTGTGTGTGTAACTGCTGCTGTTTTTACTTCCTGTCTCACCACTGATGTTTCATCTGCTGTATTTGTTTAGAATATCGCAGTTATATCAACTGTCATATAAATATGCAAATGCAGTGTGATTAATTATTATTATTGTTGAGATCCAAAGTGATTCATGATTCACCAGCATCATTATTCTCAGTTAAGGTGATTTAACTGTTGGGATACCAAACATGAATTCAGGAAGAAGAGACCTGCATTACTTCTTCAAAGCCAGAGCTTGAGTTGGTTCATAACAGCAACAAACCAAACCAGAACCCCCATAATTACCTGCTGCAGCCTTGCGTTGAAATGCAGCCTCTGCATGACCGTGGCCAGCATCAGTGACCAAACCATGGCTCCTGTCCACACCACCCACGTGATAAACGAGGCCCTGCACTCCTCATTCCTTGCTCATTCCCCAGTGCCAGTGGCCGCTGAAAAGGAGCAACCTGCAAGACTTTTACTTTGTTTTCATCCTCTCCCTAAGCCCAGGCCACAGTCTTCAGCTTGCCGGACGAGCACACAGATGGTTGTTTTGTTTTTCGTGACGCTGATCGCTGTGAAATCAGCTTATCAAAGACGCCACAAGGACGTGTGAGTCGAATCGTTAAGGACTGAACCAAGGACCCGTTCCTCATCTGTGATTGCTCAAGCTTCCCTGAGGAAACCATCACACCGCCGCCGCCAGGAGAGAGAGATAACAGACCTCCGGACACCCAGCCACAGACGCTGTGGACACTCAGAGACCTCATCTGCACCCCCACATCACTGATAACTGCTGATAGCAGAGACAGGAAGTGACCTGTCTGTTGGAAGGAGTGAGGACTCTCCATGATACATGATACTCAAGGTTCTTAACTTTAGCAAGGACGTCAGGAGTCACTCCACCTTCGCCTTCTTGGCTCTCACTGACTTCACACACGTGGTTTCAAAGCCATCTTGATCTCTCTCTCTGCCACACACACACATACAGTATATAGTATATATATATACACTGTTGTTCCATATGTGTTTGCATATTAGTATTATAATTATTAGTTAATATTTGTGTCGTTATGGTTTTGAACGGTGATGATTATTAACTCTAAGTAATAATTATTGTGTTGTTAATAAATGTATAGTTATAGTTCACACTGCTGTTGTTTTTGATTATTGTGTGTTTACTTGGAATACGAGCTGGATTACCACCGTCAGTGCTGGATTTCACACCTTTTTATTCAGTTGTGAGACTGTTATTTTAATTTCACATTGGTCCGGTGATTTATAAGTTTATTAATCAGCAGCAGTTTTGATTATCTTTAAAAACAGGTTAAAATTCTGTTGTGAATATTTTTATTCTGGGACATTAAAACATTAAAGTGATTGTGTGTCTTCTGGAAACTCTTTAGACCTAATGTCATTGTCTTTCACACAGTTGTGACTCACACTGAATGTCCACTCTGCTCTCTCCCAGCCTAAACTCTGCATGGCGAGGAACTGGCAGCAGTGGGAGTGAGCAGCCAATCAGTTAAGGCCACCAATAACAACATGGCGTCCCGTCAGAAGAACTCAGTGCGTATCCTGTCCAGCCGGGAGCGAGGCTCTCAGACCTTTGGCTCTCAGCGACTCCTGCAGCTGCTGGTGGAGGAGAAAGTCCGCTGGATGAAATGGCAGAGTCAGGTACTGAGAGTGAACAATTCAGTCACCTGCTGCATGGTCTGTAACAAGCATAACACAAATATGGAAAATTAGTACTGTATGTTCTGGTTGTGTTTCCATATGAAATGAAAAGAGCCTGCTCTTCACCATGATTTCACATTTTGAAGTCTGTATTAAGCCTTTTTAAACAGCGCTTCTACAACTTTCACACTCTGAAACAGAACTGGAAACATGAAATATAAACCAGCTGATACCTTCAGCGTTCAAAATGCTGATGTTAAAACCAGGAGTCGCAGGTCTGTGTGACTCCACTTTAAGGTCTGACATGTTTCAGTTATTGTTATGCTCTGTCTCTACAGTTCCCCTGGTGCTTTAAGACAGATTCCCTCTATATTCAATAGTGTGGTTACGACCTGAACACGTGGTCTCTCTGTACAGAGGGGTCAGACACATCCAGTGTTTACCTGCGACACAGCTGTAAACTACTGTGTGGCATAGTCCTGATTCTGACACAGTGGTTGAAGTCATCTTGCATCCAGTCTCGGGTTCTAATCCGTGATGTCAGTCAGTATAACCGATCTATGCTTTCTCAGGAGTGAGTTGTAATGTGTTTGTGCCTGTGACAGAAAGTGGAGCTGCCGGACAGCCCTCGGTCGACGTTCCTGCTGGCGTTCAGCCCAGACAGGTGAGACATTCCACTTTGAAAAGTAAAGGATGTTTTTTTTTTTAAAAATCTTTTGGTACCATGTTCAAGGTGCTACAGCTTTATTTTTAACTGGACTGTTGTCAGACCACCTGTAGACTGACACTGTACTCGGAGCAGAAGTCTCCTAGTAAACTAAAAGCAAAATTTGACTGATTGAAGTTGCTTCCTCATTTTGCTGCTGGCTTTTGTATTAATGTTAGTAACAAAAGGAGTTACTGACATGACAGTAATGTGACCTCTAGGACCCTTATGGCTTCTACACATGTCAACCACAACATTTACATAACCGAGGTGAAGACTGGAAAATGCCTACATTCCTTAGTGGGCCACCGTAGAACCCCCTGGTGTGTGACCTTCCACCCCACAATACCTGGCCTGGTGGCCTCTGGGTGCCTTGATGGTGAAGTGCGCATCTGGGACCTACATGTGAGTATCACCCATGAAGCAGTTCATAGTGGGAGCATGGTGGTGTATGTGTTGTTGACTCCCCGGAGGCCGTCGACAGATCTCTAACATAAATGATGTCTGTCTTCGTGTCTCTCTGCAGGGTGGCAGCGAGAGCTGGTTCACAGAGAGTAACGTCGCTATTGCTTCGCTGGCCTTCCACCCAACTGCTCAGCTCCTCCTGATCGCCACCAACAACGAGCTCCACTTTTGGGACTGGAGCCGACCGGAGCCCTTTGCTGTGGTCAAGACGGGCAGTGACACGGAGAGAGTCCGGTGGGTGATGCGTGTTTTCCTCCACGGTGACTGAGTTAGGTTGTGAACCTTAGAGAACAAGAGATAATGTTACCTCACATTGCTGAGAGGTGGACATGTACATGAATTTCAAAATAAAAGCAACATGCACATTAAAAATCAAATGTTATTGTAGAGGGTGGTGGTAATGCACATAAAAGATGTTTGCCAAGCACTATTAAACAGAAGAAGAATTTTTAATTTTCGCATCTTCATGTTTGATCCGTTAATGGATTTTTCACAAACATAAAACAATTCATAGAATTATCTATCGTAATGCAGCTGTTCTTGATTTGCATTGGTTTATTAATTGATGTTTAAGTTTGTAGCTTATTTCTTAAATCTACATTTAAACGTTGTAATTTTTTTTTGAATGTGCAATTTTTAGGTTAGTGCGGTTTGATCCTCTTGGTCACAACCTGCTGACAGCAATAGTGAATCCATCCAATCAGCAGGTAAGACATACTTATATATTCTTCCTATACATTTTCCATTGTCTTGATTTATTTTGAAAAATTGAAATGGATTCATTTATTTCATCTTTCACCATTTGTTTTCCCGATCTTATTTGTATTTTTGAATGCAGTTCTGCTTAAATAATGTCTAAAAAAAAAAAAAGAGTAAAAATGTATGAGATTAGAATTAGGGAATTAATACAAAAATAGATAAATGCAGATGCAAATACAAGAACTATTACTTGCCTACATTAATTATTAATTTGTTTTGTTTGAGGTTTATGTGTTATGTTAAATCACTTCTTTATTATATGGTGCATTTTTTCAGCCCTCCATGAAGCTTATTGTAGTAGCAGTGAGTTGTTTGTTCCTCTCTCTCTCTCTTTCAGAACGACGAGGACTCAGAAGTTCCAATGGACAGTGTGGAGATGCCACATTTCCGACAGCGCCCCTTCTTGCCTACACAGCCGGTTCGGCGAACACCCATCCTCCACAACTTCCTGCATATCTTGTCATCTCGTTCCCCAGGGGCTCAGGTAGGAGGTGAGCAGCCGCGCCCTCTCGGTGAAAATGGCAGCAGTATTGGAGACTCTGCCAGCGTGCCTCTGGCCCAGTACCCAAGCTCTGAACATGGGCAGCCCTTTCCGGGCTGCACTCAGCATCTAGGCATGGTTTGCCTGTGTAGTCGCTGCTCAGTCAATCGCAACCCCTCCCTTGCTGCCACCGGTTCTTCTGTGACCCCCTCTGATACCAGGGTGGCATCTGATGCTGCCCAGCCTCCCCCTGCTTCCACATTCTCCTCAGCCCGTACGGAGCCCCGACAGCCCTCAGAACGACCGTCAGCCTTTACCTCAGTCTACTACAGTGCCAGCACTACTCTTAATCCCACTGCACCAAGTGGCATTGAGCCGCACCCCACCTCCAGAACAGGACATGACTGGACCCGCAACCTGCTGAGTATGAGGGAGGGCGGTGTGGGTCCTAGCATCCTGCCTCCCAGAACCTCTTCTTCCTCTTCCATCAGCCTTCTGTCGGTGCTGCGCCAGCAGGATGGTTCCTCTCACTCCCCTGTATACACCTCTGCCACTGAAGGACGAGGTTTCCCACAACATGGAGATTCAGTGTCCCGAGATGCCTCCAGTACGAGCAGCGGACACCATCCGTTCTGGGACAGCTCTCGCAGCAACACAGCATCCTTTCGCAACGTGCTGCAGTGCAACCTGAGCCGCTACTTCATGTCGTTTGACCGCATTCAGGACCTGCAGCCTCCTTTAGGGGGCGGCATGGTGGATGGAAACCAGGAGCAGAGCCAAGAGTTGCTGAATAACAACATGGACCCAGACAGACCTGGGTCTTCCTCAGCCCCCTCTTCCTCCACCCCTACTATCATCCACTACCAGCCTCCTCTCCCTCCCCCTCCAACCTCCAACAGCCTGGAGAACAACGTTCCTCCTCCAGCCTCCAGAGGCCATCTGAATCGCTGTCGGGCCTGCCACAACCTACTGACCTTTAACCATGACTCTCAGCGCTGGGAGCGAACCAACCAGACTTCCTCCACCTCTGCCTCCACTCTGGAGCCCTCCTCTTCCACTTCCTCATTCCCTGCGTCTGCACCTTCAGCTCCGTGGCAGTCTGAAGACAGCAGGAGGATACTAGAAGCCCAAACCTCAGAGAGGAGGGCACCACAGGATCCAGGTGAGCAGCCACCTCCCCCTGGAGGTGGAGGAGCAGGAACAGTGGCCTTCCCAATAGCCCCATCTTCCAGTCAGACTGAAGAGCAGACAGTGGCCTTGGTGTACAACCAGGACACGGCCCAATGGGAGCGGGTGTATCGGCAGGCTGCTGTTGGAAGATCGGCAGAGCCACCAGAACCCTTAAGCCAAGAAATGCCTGTCGACCCCCCAGACGAGGACTCACTTAGGAGGTATGGCCTCATGTTATATCAGGTTTTCTCTCAGTCTTACTGTAAGGCACGGGCTGCGCAGGTGCGATGAACTGCGATGGAATGTATCTTTATCATACTTCTGTTCAGTAATGGAGCCAAAAGGTTTGTTCTTTATGCTCTTTATTTCTTTGCTACAGGCGTCTATTGGAATCGTCTTTGTTATCACTGTCCCGCTATGACATGTCGGGATCAAGAGACCACCCCATCTACCCCGATCCAGCCAGGTAACTCCCTCACTTACCTCTGTCAGCCAGGTTCACGTCTACTGTACCTTCGTAGAACACGTGCTGGGTGCAGGTATCAGGTATCAGGTGTGTTCAGGCTAAACTTTATTTTTGTCCAGATGCAATATATTATTGATTCACATGTGATGTTTCTTCCTGCCATGAGTAAAGATAAAGTAAAGACGCTGACACGTCCTCGTGTTAGTCTTGTTTATGCTGTGTCAGCAGCCACATGGATAAAGCTGCTTCTGCTCAGATAAGTTGATTTATCTGTGAAGCTGTTTTCAAACGTCTCACCTGGTTTTTCCACTGAAGGAAATGTAAGCAGCGCACAGAGAGGGTCTTCCTGTGTCAGTTCAGAAAGTTACAGGTCAAAGGTCAAGTTTCTGTCCACTAAGGAAGCACACGCTGGCTGTGAGTGTAGACATGACAGAACGATAGATGGATAGATCTAGAGGCTGAGCAGACCTAACAGAGTGGAACAGGAAACAGTATGTTTTTAATGCAGCACATTTTCAGACTGACAACAGAAAACTAACATTTGTTGATATTGCCTCACAGTCAGATTACACCGGTTGCACCCAAGCGCATGTTTCAAGCTCACTGTTAAAAGAACAAAGCTGAATTTGCCCTGTGTGCTGTCCAGACTTTCTCCAGCTGCTTACTACGCCCAGAGAATGATCCAGTATCTGTCCAGGCGCGACAGCATTCGCCAGCGCTCACTTCGTTACCAGCAGAATCGCATGCGGGCCATGTCGACTTCAGCAGACAGCCCTGCCAGCAACTCATCCAGCTCTATGGACAACAGTGATGTAGATTTCGAGGAGCTTGAGTAGGTTTCGTTTTCGGGCTTCATCTCATTGTGATTACATTTAGAGGAAATGATTTCAGTTTCTGGAGCCCTGTGACTGTTACATTGAGACTTGAGAGCAGAATGTGTCTTTTGTCCTTACTGATAACAACAGGGGACAAACTGTTTTGACCTTCAGTACTTCGTCTTTTCTCACGTTTTCACCTGTATTTTATCAGGATACAGTTGTTCTCTTGGTTTTATTGTACTGGAACGTCTTTTCTGACCTTCGGTGTGTGTCATTGCTCGTTTTCATCTGTAGCTTTAACCAGTTTCTTCCTGCAGTGATAACGGAGACAGAGCGAGACACAGGACGCCACGTAATGCCAGGATGTCTGCGCCCTCGCTGGGTCGTTTTGTGCCACGGTGAGTCAGCTGCCCCGCACACCACCACCCCACAGGCGCTGTTAGTAAAAAGTTTAATGTTAGGATTGACAGCCTGTATGTTTTGTTATACATTATATATATATATAAAGTGTGTATTATGTCCAAGCTTTAACTCAGTGGTATATATTTAATGGCAGCTTAACTTGGGTTGTAGATACTTACGCACTTAACCGATCGGCAGTTTCCTGTCGGTCTTTCTCTCTGAGCTTATGTATTGCTGCCGTTATTTATTGATCCCAAATTGGGAAATTACAGTGCAGCAACAGCAGGGCATGGAACCAATCTTACAAGCAATATAAAAACATTAAAGAAAATTATTAACAATATCTGAATATAAAAAGAAAAAACAATATAAAGAAGTATATACAACAAATAATTAGGATGGTGATAAATAACCAATAGTGCAAATAACAGTCAGGTGCAATGGACTGAAGATGCTAATTAACAGTAAGGTGCTTTGATGAAGATGATAATAAAACAGTAAGGTACAGTGAAATTAGTTGATGATAATAATAACATAATAAAACAGTAAGGTGCAGTGAGTGAGATGATGATAATAACCATAATAAACAGTAAGGTGCTTTGATGAAGATGATAATAAAACAGTAAGGTGCAGTGAATGAGATGATGATAATAAACATAATAAACAGTAAGGTGCAGGTAAATGAATGTATGATATGTAACACATCAGGGTGAGGTCTTATTGTACAGTGCAATGGCATGTGGCAGGAAAGATTTCCTGTATCTGTCCCTTCGACAGCGGAGCTGTAACTGTAGTCTGTTAGAGAAGGTGCTCCGCTGTCTGTCCAGTGTGTGGTGGAGAGGGTGCTCCTCATTGTCCATGATGGATAGCAGTTTATTGAGTGTCCTCCTCTCCACCACGGTTTCAAAAGGCTCCAGCCTGAAACCCACTACAGACCCAGCCTTCCTGAAGATCTTATCAAGTCTGCTGGTGTCGCTGACTCTATTCGTTATTATATGTTTGAATTCCTCACAGGGCTCCGCCGCTCGCTCTGTCCTCGTGCATTTTGTCATTGTGAATCCGGCTGATCTGTGTTCGACCTCATGGGCTGATTAGGAATGGTTTGCACACACAATCAGCCTGACTAGCTGAACCTGGCTAGAATTAGTGAGGCTGCGTTAACGTGGCTCAGCCTTTATGGAACCGAGTTAGCCTCAACTCATGTGTTTTGGCTAAGTCAGCCAGGCTATTCACATTAAGCCTCGCTTTTCTCAGCCTGCTTTATGAAACGAACCCCGGGTGAACTAGACAAAGCAGGCGGTGCATCTAAGGCATAGGTAAACAACACCTTTCACCAGTGAGGGAAGGCAGATGTGTTCTACCAGAAGGAAGGTCACTCCTTCATGAAGGGATGGAATTCACTAAAAGATAAAGAGAAATGTTCCCTCACAGGAGGTTAAAACCAAATCAACGTTAGAAGAGAAAGAATGTTGTTTCTGTCCCTTTGTGCTGCAGACGGTTCCTCCTGCCCGAGTACCTGCCCTACGCCGGAATCTTCCATGAGAGAGGACAGCCCGGCCTGGCCACACACTCCTCCGTTAACAGAGTCCTCGCCGGTAAACACATAACACTGTCTTAGCTAGCAGACAACCCCCGATGATGAGTCTGAAGGAAGTGTTCAGTGAACGCATGTTTACAGTGGACGGAATCTGTCATTTTTCCAGGGGCATCAATCGGTGATGGTCAGTCTGCTGTCGCTAGCAATATCGCAAACACCACGTACCGCCTGCAGTGGTGGGACTTCACCAAATTCGACCTGCCTGAGATCAGCAATGGTACAAGCACACTCTTCTTCTCTCACCTGAGTCAGCATGTAGATAGAAAGTGGGTGTTGTCTGCAGTCTGTCAGTGATGGTTGGTAATGAGGAAGGTTTTCAATCACAGTAATGTCCTTCATTTATAATCAGCTTAACATACACTGGAATGACGAGAGACTGGTTTCCTCTTATATATTACATAAGTAAATGAAGAAAATTGTTTTTTTCTCCCCCAAACAGCCTCAGTCAACGTCCTGGTGCCAAACTGTAAGATCTACAATGATGCCAGCTGTGACATCTCTGCAGACGGTCAGCTGCTGGCTGTCTTCATTCCCAGCAGTCAGCGGGGTTTTCCAGATGAGGGAATTCTGGCTATCTACTCTCTGGCTCCTCACAACCTGGGAGAGATGCTCTACACCAAGAGATTTGGTTTGGACTCTTTCTTATATTTCAGGCGTCTCTCCCAACATTTATGTGCTGATGTTTGGATTTTGAACATGTAGTAAAATGTCAGTGAAAATCCAGCTTACGCAGATTATTTTCCTGTCATGTCATTTCTGTTATTCTTTATTTGTTGTAATAACATGGATATTTTTCCTTCCTAGGCCCAAATGCCATCTCGGTCAGTTTGTCTCCAATGGGCTGCTACGTGATGGTGGGCCTGGCCTCTCGCAGGATCCTGCTGCATCCCACCACTGACCACATGGTGGCACAAGTCTTCCGCCTACAGCAGCCTCACGGAGGAGAGACTTCAATAAGAGTGAGACAGCACACGCACAGACATACTGATCTCTGACCAGTGACTTTCACATCCATATCACATATTTTATAATTAACTGTTTATAATGGAAAGAAAAGTAAGACAGCAGGTTGACCAAATAGACGACAACCAGACAACCTCCAAAAACACAACACAAGGCAGATTTATTTGTATAGCACTAATCATACACAGGACAACTCAGAGTGCTTTACAGAGGCATTCAAGGACATGAAGAAAACCATGGAATAAAAGCAATAGTTGACAGATGTTGTTCACCAGACGACACAGAGCCACTGTCAGACCTTGTTCTTACCTCAGTTACAGGAGTGTGTAGACAGGTTCTACATGATGAAGACACTGATGTCACTGAGTAGCCAGTGTCTCACCTGGAGCATGTCCAGACCTTGTCAGGAGTGTCTAGGGACACGTGGTGGACATACATACAGACATTAGATATTTAGGATTTACTTAATGATTTCAGTTTCTATATATTATATATTTCAACTTCAATATTTAATGATCCTATGTGCCATTAAAATATACCCTTCTTTGTACTTATTTATATTTTTCTTCTTGTACAACAAGATGCCTCATTATTTAACACTGATATGATTACACCTGCAACACACGCTTAGAAGCTCTCTCTCTCTCTCTCTCTCTCTCTCTCTCTCTCTCTCTCTCTCTCTCTCTCTCTCTCTCTCTCTCTCTCTCTCTCTCTCTCTCTCTCTCTCTCTCTAATCCAGTTTCAATCCAGGGTTCATCAAAGTGTATATGCTAATATGCTAATATTATGTATATCATGTATGTATGTGCTTCCTACATTGGAAGTATACATACATATATGTTATGTTAGTAACATTTACCAGTTCTGCTTGTCACTCTACCGTTTGATTATCGATGTATTCATGCCACTTGACCGTCATCATTCAATAATAATAATTCAATAATAATAATGATCACCCATTTTATATTTGTGTGGACTTTGTGCATGGGTTTCTTTATTGACTGTTGTAGAGGACGTGTTCACATATTGAACACGTGTGTGCTCACTCATGTGTTTCAGATGGTGTTCAACGTTGTTTACCCAATGGCTCCAGATCAGAGGCGCCATGTTAGTATCAACTCTGCACGCTGGCTTCCAGATCCAGGGATGGGATTGGCTTATGGAACCAACAAGGGGGACCTGGTCATCTGCCGGCCTGTGTGAGTCTCCACCACTGTCAGGACAGAAACCAGAGTCTTTTAGTCCTTCATCCATGTGTGTTCTTACTGCAGTCTCCTTTCACCTGTCATCCGTTTCACTATGTCAGAGTAGGAAGCTTCTTACAGGGGGAGACAGACACAAAACTGTTCCTTACATAGTGGGACATATTAGACAAGGACTAACGCAGGGAGAGGAGCCAGATCACCTGAGTGAATCTGAAAGAAGCACCAAGAAGCAGTTAGTGCCGGTTTCTCTCAAACCGTCCTGCTACAGTTGGAGAGACAGTTGGTGTTGAAGTGGTTCTCCTGGTCTGTTACTGCAGAACTTCCCCTCCACCCCCTCTTCACTAACAACTTAACTGATGTGATTATCCTAATGCTCAGTCTCAACAGGAAGACCTTTAATTGAAGAAGCTCAATTATTGAGTGTAATCAGGTAGTGGTTGAGGCGATTCCATGAAAAATTCCCTCCTCTGCTTGAAAGGCTTCCTGAATGGAAGTGAATTAACGAGTGGTATATATGTGTGTGTGTGTGTGTGTGTGTGTGTGTGTGTGTGTTTGTGTGACCAGGTTTTATCGCAGTGATGGTGACAGTCCTGGAGAGTCGAGCAGCGAACCTTTATTCTCAGTCAACAACAGTGGGACCAGTCGCAGCCGAGGCTCTGACAGACCTGGGTAAGAGTTACCAGAGGTGCCATATTTTAAAAAATGACCGTAATGTAATGATGTCATCATAATGAATGTACTGATTCTGTAAATAGACCTCAGCAGGTTGACAGTAAATTACAGTAATGGACGTTGTCATGGTTTCACCCACACATCATTACATACTGTAACTACAAAAAAAAGCTCCTGTGAATTGTGAATGAGCCAGGCCTCCTATTTTAAAACTCATCAGTGTTGCTATGGTTACTCCAGGGACCCGCAGTATTCTGGCAGTGCTGCTGGTCCAGTTGTAGTTGTCAACACAAGGGTTGGTTTGAATCTAAATGGAGAGTCACTGAGATGTGAGGAAAACGACGCCCACGTTCTCATCCTGACTGGGTCATGATTTGTCTCGCTACAGTCATGTGACTTTTTCCAGCATTCAACAAAGCAACAGCTGGGACTACAGCAGTAAATACTGCATACATGAGTTACATTACCACAGACCTGGTCTTAGTTAGCAGGTAAATTCATTTTATCCATGATCTATGACCTTTCTTGTGTACATGCGCCGTGTAGGTGAAAGGTCACATTAGTTATCAGGCGTTTTTAGATCATTGCTGCCATTTGTTCTTTATTTCCTCACAAACTGTTTTCTAATGTATTTTGCAGACCAAATCGCTCTGGCTGGAGGCTGGACAGAGACATGGGACTAATGAACGCCATCGGTCTCCAGCCCCGACATCCTGCCCCTTCAGTGACATCACAAGGAACCCAGACGCCAGTTGTACAGCTGCAGAACGCTGAGACGCAAACCGAGAGGGACCTCCCAGAGACCAGCGTCTCCCAGCCTCCACTCAGTACTGAATCTCTCTGATACCTTCAAACTACATATACTACAAACTGTAAAGCACTGACGCTGAGCCCGTCTTCAATTCTCTAATTAAAGGAAACCTTTATATTTTCAGTCTGAGTCACTACAGGAGCCGGTCATGATGCATAGTTTATCACAGACTAGCCCTTTAGTCTGCTCCTCATCTGACACTCTGTCTGTGAGCATCTTCAGCTCCTGTCTCCCTATAAAGCCACTTTGTGATCAGCTGTAGTGTGTGTACATCATTTGAATGAGAGCGTTCAGATGAGAGTGTCACTCAGACATATGTTTACCTCAGTACTGCCAGTGTGGACAGGTGTAGCAGAACATGTCCCTGTAATGATCTGGTCTGGTTATAAGACAAGAACATGAGTCTGAGTCAGAGAAACATTCTGATTCTGAAAGGGAAACAATATTTAACCCATCATCATCATCATCATCATCATCATCATCATCATCATCCTCCTTTGTTCCTTGTTGTTAAAGCCAGAGCAGCTCAGTGCTGAGTGCGAAGTCGTTGCCGTGAACACAAACCGACACACACTCAGTGAAGCGAACCTGCTGCACTGTCAACAGACCAGAGATTCTTTTCAGCGTGTTCGTCTTTGTCTCCTTAGACGTCCCAGCGGAGACGCCGTCTGTGAGCGGCGCGGCTCAGGGGCCATCAGAGTCGTCTCAGAGCAGCAGAGCTCAGGAGAGTGTCCAGGGCGAAGCTTCAGTGGAGGCCAACACAACAACAGCTGCTGGTACTGTTGCACTGACTGTGTTGTGTTGTGTCAAATTAACACGTGCCACTTAGTGTACTGTAGGTCCCCACTTCATATTTAACACTCAGTGCTATGACTCATGTTGAAGTAGGTTTCAGTTGTCCACATTGACTTCTTTTAATCCTAAAAAGGAATTTGATTCCCTTCGTGGAGGATCATCTACATATAAACATTCTTTGGTTTCAGATCCTTTCTGCGCTTAAATCCAGATGACTCCTCTTCTTGCTCTCCAGGTCCAGGTGAGTCTCCAGAGTTTGGCTCAGGTGAGGACGCTCTGTCACGGATCCGCAGGCTCATCGCGGAGGGTGGTATGACGGCTGTAGTCCAGCGGGAGCAGAGCACCACCATGGCCTCCATGGGGGGCTTTGGGAACAACATCATTGTCAGCCATCGCATCCACCGCGGTTCGCAGACGGGCACCGGAGCCTCAAGACCTGCAGCCGATCCCACGGCCAGTTCCTCCTCAGGAGCTCTGCTCATCACCCAGCCTCAGAGCCAGTCGTACCCTCCCCCACCGGCCCCCACGCCATCAGAACAGCTCACTCCCCTGTGGCATCCCCAGGTGCTGTCCGGTTCCGAGCCCGCTGGACTTTCTCTGGCTGTAGACATGGACGATGTTTTTGATGGAGGACGATTGGATGATGACTCCCTGCCAGGTCCCTCCTCTTCCTCCCTGCTGCTGTCTTCCCCTTCTTCCTCCTCCTCATCTTCTTCTCAGAGCCCCCTTCCTGGCAGTGGCGGGGGGGATCACAGCCCCAGTAGTTACCCTGGTGACCCCTACAGTAGGTAGTGGTTCTGCTGGCCCAGAGAAGCACAGTGTTGGCTCATGGGAATCGTTATGAAGCCTTATTTTACAGAAATAGGTGCTGCGTTGACTCCGTACAGGGTCTCCCACCTGGAAGAGAAGGGACATAAGAACTGCACCACACCTGCACCCCACCACTCATCCTGACACCTCCAGTGGCGTGGGCGTGCACTGCGCCTGCAAGAAGGGGACTGAACCCGAATAGCAACCATTCCTCATTAGTAAGGGCTTCTACTTGAATGGAGGCTCGTTAGTGCTGATCACCTGTTGGTGTGTGACAGGCAACAAGGTTCCCGTGTCAAAGTGCCATGTCCTGGGGGGGGGGGGGGCGGGCGGGGGGGGGGGGGGGGGGGGGGGGGGCGTGTTATCTTTCTCACACGCTTTTACTCCGTGCTGCATTCTAGTATAAATAATGTGTGATTGAAGTGTTCAAAAGTCAATTCAGCACTACTTGGAATCCTGTTTGTATGGTGTGTAGTTATAAGGTTTGAAGAGAAGTCATGTTGGAGGATGGACTCGTGTTCTGTCCCCTCACGTGGACGACCAATCAGTGACTGAACAGACGCCTGGGACTGAACGACCTGAATCTACTGCATGTCTTTTCCATATGCTGCAGGTCAAGAGACAAACATGTCGATTATTTTTAAATGGCTGAAGAGGAGAACCATTTCCTTTAGGGAGGGGTGAGGAGGTCATGACCTGCCCAGCACCTACACCCGGACCCTTCACTCCTCCTCCTAAATGCCCTCCACCCACAGCCGTGTGTGTGTGTGTGTGTGTGTGTGTGTGGACCTGGCACTACACCTGAGTCATTAAAACTTTTAGTTTTTGTTGAACTGAAAACAGATTTTGAAAACCTGAGCAGTCAACATGAATCACTGATTGGCTATTGTCTTTGTGGGTAGGGTTATATCGCCACCTGTTGGTTTGTGTCCCTTGCAGCTGGTGTTAGGACAGAATGTTAGTTTTTTGAGAATGAAAGTGAAATCTGCGTTTGAATAAACACTTGTTTTTGTTTTGGTGGACTCAGGTCGTCATCAGGTGACAGAGGAGACTTTGCCTTTTCTCTTGTGTTTCAGTGTGAGAGCTGATGAATCATCTGTTTTAATGAATGTTTAAATGTGTACAGAACAGGTTGGGACTCTGCAGGGTCGTACGTCTTCGTTTTCTGTCCTATTAAAACTATGAGTCTATGGAGGGCGCAGTTGAGCACTTGAATCGGCCATACGCCTGCTGCAGAGTCACAGATGATGTGATAGATTCGTTTCTGAAGTAATAACGACGGATTCAAACCTGGCAACACCTGGGATCTATTACCTTTAACGATATCTGTCTCTGAGGGTGAATCAGTGCCGACTGTGAGTGAGGTGTAGGTCACCAGCCAATCACAGGCCAACACATGGAGACAAACAACCACTCACACTCACACCTGTAGTCATCACACTGTGTTTATCAGACAGATACACACAGTTAGTGTGTTAGTGGACTGATCCACTGAGTGTTTGAGTATTCGTGATCACAGAGGTTATACCAGATGTAAACTTGTGTAAAACAAACTGATCTCAGATCTGCATGAGCAGAGTGAAACCTGCTGTTTGGTGGAGACTTGATGCCAGGTCCAGACGCAGTTTCATGTGTATGTTGATGTGTTTGCATGCGTGTATTCCTGTCTTTGTGAGGACCATTTAGAGCATGGCCTTTATGTAAGGAGGACATTTTGAGGGTTAAGAGGTGGTGTTAGGAGGACAGTTGTTGTTTGGGGAAGACATTGGACATGGTAAGAAGATAAGGGATCCTTTATGTCAGTGCTGGTCCCCACTAAGACAGACGTACACGAGTGTGTGTCTGTGTGTTTCGCTCCCACTACAGGAACCTTAGAACCCGGTAGTGACAAGGTGGCGCTGTTGTGGTTTTTTTGCTCAGTGTGGATGAAATGAAATCGTTCAATAGATCTGCTGATACATTGATACGTGACAACCTGTAGAAATCAACGCACAACGAGAGTCTGACACCCGGTCAGCTCTGACACAGAGTGGTTCCTCTGGCTTTGACTCTCACAGGTCTGTCACACACACACACACAGACAGACAGACACACACACACACCCCCCTCCCTCCCTCCCGCCCTCATTGAATTTGTTCAGAAGAAAACTTGAATTTTTGATCAAGCTCTACTTTTCCTCTTCAGCCGAGGAGATGAGACTGTACAGACACCTAAGCTCTTATTTTACTTTGTTCGTTTTATTGTTAATCCACATGTGTGTAGTCATCCTCACTCAAAGCTGCATAGAGGTTCATGTGCTGGTAGTGTTTGAGTTGTGTTTGTGTGTTTTGTTTTGGGCTCTGACAGACGTGTGATGATGATGATGATGATGATGATGATGATGATGGGGCAGGAGAGCCCTGGTTGGAGCTGTGCAGAGACACTGTGTGAATCCAGACAGAGACGTTTACTTTGTGCTTTTTATTGAACCGTCACTTCCTGCAGGTGAATCCAGGTGAGATCAGGGATCTCATCAGTGGGAGACCTGTCCAGGATGCAGCTGCATGTAAGGGAGAGAAACACAAACATGGCAGGTGACAAAGAACCAACTGATCTGAATGCTTCTCCTGGCTTTACTTGATTAATGAACTTTTAAAAATGAACTGCTGGTGTCACGCGTCTGTTTGTGCGTGTGCGTGTGCGTGTGTGTGAGTGTGTGTTGGGGGGGGGTTGTATTGTTTCGTCAGATTCTGACCTTAACAATTATAGTTTATTGCATTGATCGATCAAATTTTATTTATATAGCCCATATTGACAAATTACAATTTGCCTCATAAGGCTTTAACAAAGTGTACAGGGTGCAACATCCTCTGACCTCTGACCTCTGACCTCCACCCTCAACCAGGGTGAGGAAAAACTGGCCAAAAACCCTTTCAATGGGAAAAAACAGAAACCAACAGGAGAGACTCATGTGAGGGATCCATCTCCCTGGATGGACAGAAGACATCAACAACATGACAGAGGGCTAATGCACTGTACAACTGTCTGTTAGCATGATTATACAAATAGATGAAGTAAATATAAAGTAAATAATGAATCTAATAATGTATAATCTAATTAGCTAGCTAGCTCCGGAGCATGTTCCACCATCAGCTGCCATCACAGTCAATGGTCCAGGAAGTGGCTGCACCTGGTTCTGGAAGAGTGGAGAAGATGGTGAATTAGTAACAAGCATTCATGAGACGTAGACATCATGATCTGATGTCGATGGAGAGAGAGAAAGACAGGAGGAGAAGGAGAAGGTCTGAATGTCCCTCACAGTCTAACCAGCTGATCACTCTGTGGTTTTACATCGTTTAACTCTTCCTCGTCAGTTCTCAATAGATGTTTGAATGAAAATGTTGCAATATGACCTGATAAAGATGATCAATTCTTCTGATCAGTTTCATTTCTCTATTAGTTTCAAATCTGAATCTGGTTCCAGGTTATAAGTAACTTAAGGAGAAACCTGTTTTCTGTCCAGTGGGTTTCACACATTCAGACATGATGCATGAGTCAGTCACACGCTCCTCTGTTCTTCACCTTCACCTCCATCACAGTCCACACACAGACGTGTGCTGGTCCATGGTGGAAGAAGAAGCCTCATCTGGTCTGAGAGCAGCTCCTCACAGCCCCACAGGTTCTGACTGTCCCTCAGCTCAGAGTCTCTGGACGAATGAGTGGGTGTGATGATGAGGAGATCAGGTCTCAGAGAGAAGACCTAGTTTGTGACTTCTGATTGGCTGATAATTCTGACGACAGGCGGGGGGGGGGGGGGGGGGGGGGGGGGCTATAAAGCAGCTGCTGCTGGTTCCGGCCGACACAGAACTGCGGCGCTGACACGAACATCAGTGGTGAGTTGAAACTAAAGTTACATTCAGGAGTGACTGTGTCATTTTTCAAAGGAAATTGATTGAATTTGATTCAGATGACGATGATGAAATGATTATTTTCACAGTGACGTGGAATCTGAAATCATTTACACATTGAACATGTGACATGTTTACATGTGTCTGTGGCCTGCTCACTGTGATCATATGTTTTTATAGATGATTTTAATAACCAGCACATTGTTACATTTTATTTTCTGGTCTTGATCTTTGCTGACAGACTCAAACACTGCCCTCTGGTGGTTGTTTTTCACGTGGCCCCCGGGAGGCAGCTGTGACGAACCTCGTGTAAAAGGTGTAAACAGGTACTGAAGCTCGTCAGACAGGTGATGTGTTAAAATATCATCAACTCATACAATCGTTCTTTTTTGCCACATGCAGATCTTTTTTTTTTTTTTTTTTTTGCAGAAGGGACGAACACCTGGACCAGACCTCAACGTCTCTGCCTGCCCCTCCCCCTGCGTAAACACCTCCTGTCCAATCGGAGGAGAGCGGCCGTACAGCACAGCTCACATACAATCGTTCTTTTTTGCCACATGCAGATCTTTTTTTTTTTTTTTGCAGAAAACATGGGACGAACACCTGGACCAGACCTCAACGTCTCTGCCTGCCCCTCCCCCTGCGTAAACACCTCCTGTCCAATCGGAGGAGAGCGGCCGTACAGCACAGCTCAGGCTGTCCTCATCGTCATGGCAACCGCATCTCTCAGCATCGTCACCGTGCTGGGCAACACGCTGGTCATCCTGTCCATCAAAGTCAACCGCCGCCTGCGGACCGTCAACAACTACTTCCTGCTGAGCCTGGCGGTGGCAGACCTGATCGTTGGACTCTTCTCCATGAACCTGCACGCGTTCTACCTGCTGCAGGCCCACTGGTCCCTGGGCGCTGTGCTCTGTGACATCTGGCTCGTTCTGGACTACGTGGTGACCAGTGCTTCGGTCATGAACCTGCTGATCATCAGCTTGGATCGGTACTTCTGCGTGACGCGGCCGCTCACTTACCCGGCAGAGCGGACGGGGAGGATGGCCGGACTGATGATTGGAGCCGCCTGGTTGCTGTCCCTGGTCCTCTGGGCCCCCGCCATCCTCTGCTGGCAGAGCGATGGGGGCAGACGAGTCGTCCCTGAGGGGAAGTGCTACACCCAGCTGCTGGCCAGTCCCGCCGTCACTCTGGGGACCACGCTTCCTTCCTTCTACCTGCCAGCCATTGTCATGGTGGTTCTGTACAGCCGCCTGTCGGCCAACAGCCGCAGCCGCCTGAGCCTGCTCCGCTCAGAACAAGCCACACGCAGAACTTCCAGTCCATCAGTTAGAGGCTTCCTCCTGAAGCAGTGGAGCTGGGTGACCAGTGACTCTGGCTCAGACCTCTCTCTCAGCCAATCACAATCCAGCACTCCAAAGTCCAGGAGAAACCAGAGAACGTCCAGAAGTCCTGGAGACACATCAGGGTTGACGGACATCTGTCGTTCTCCTCAGCAGTGTCTGACTCAGAGCGCTGAGAGCGATTCCTCTTCCACCCCCGACCTCCACCGAGTGGCCTCGCTGGCCTTCTCCTCCCCCAGCTTCAAGACTCAGGAGACCAGGAGGCGTCGGATGATGGCGAGAGAGAGGAGGGTCACTAAGACCATCCTGGCCATCCTGCTGGTCTTCATCCTCACCTGGACACCTCATAACATCATGGCCGTCGTCGCCGCCTTCTGCCATGTCTGTATCCCACACAGTCTGTGGTCCACAGGCTGCTGGCTCTGCTACGTCAACAGCGCCATCAACCCCGGCTGCTACGCTCTGTGCAACATCACCTTCAGGAGAACCTTCTGGAGTCTCCTGCGCTGCCACGGCAACAAGCTGCCATGACGCCGAAGGTAACGGATGAAATATATCGCCACCGTCTTCAAATCATTTTCACCTAAAGGTGATTCTTCTCTGTATTTGGTTCATTTTTATTTAAAAATATGAATGAAGTCATTATTTTAAGAAGCTGACGATAACGATATTTTCGTTCGTTTGTCCAGCACAGCACTTTGTGGCTGTTTTGTGTCTGTTGTTATCATCACTTGTTGTTGTTTGTGTAACTTTGACGCCAATGAACAGACCGGACGTCAACAAAACAATGTACAGTCTTTAATGTGTTCATTTATACAGGCGTCGTCTCGCATTGTCGATAATCTACAGTTCGAAAAAATAGATTTTACAGATTTTGTGACAACAGATCAAAGAAGCTTCTCTAAGGTTTGACTTATTTGATGTAAGTGATAAACTTAACGTCTCTTAACGTCCCCTGGACGACGTCTCTGTCCGTCCAGCTCAGTTAGCATCAGCTACAGTCACGGTTTTACTTCTGTCTGTTAAAACTAACTACGGAAAACCACAGTGATCTAATGAGACAAAACAAACACAATTAATCCAAAACAAACCCACTACAACCGCAAATCAAAATCAGTTGAACACGAGTGAGTGTCAGAGGAGGCAGGAAATGGAGGGCGGTTGATGTGTGGAGTCGTCTGTCAGAGGGAAGATGATTGTTCAGCTGGAGAAGGAGACATCTCTCTCTCTCTCTCTCTCTCTCTCTCTCTCTCTTTCCTGAGCCTCTGTTCGTGGTCTAGTTGAACTTCTCTCCTGTGAAAGAAATGAGAGGTGAAGTGAGTGATGAACGGCGACCGGTGAAATAATCCATCCACTGAACTCTTCATCATGAGACCAACTTCACCGATCACTGGAATCTAAGAATCCTGCGTTAGTTTCATGATATTATGGTACGTTATCAGTCAGCTGTCGTAGGATAACATCATAATATGGTTTTAAAAACGTAAAATAGTAAGAAAAGAAAACAAATAAAAAGCTTTTCTTTAAAAAAACCCTGTTGCTATGATTCAGAGTTAGAGCTTTGAAGTCAAACGGAGCTGAAGGAGAGGTCAGCAGGTTAGGAAACGTCCACTCGGCGGCTCTGACCTCGGCTCTGACCTCGGATCTTCTTGGCTTTGGGGGAACAGGGTTTGGACACTTTGACAGTGACTTGGCACTCAGCGTTGAACAGCGCCCTCTTCAGACTGCCTGATCGAGTCTTGGTGTTGGTGGCGGCGTCACATGGTCCCCAAGGCCCAAACTTATACTTACAGTCACCTGAGAACAAACGAGGAGGTTTATTTAAAACACGTGGTTCCTCGTCATGTTCTTCTTCAATACTCGGCCCGTTCAATACTCGACTCGTTCAATACTCGACTCGTTCAATACTCGACTCGTTCAATACTCGGCTCGTTCAATACTCGGCCCGTTCAATACTCGACTCGTTCAGTACTCGACTCGTTCAATACTCGACTCCTTTAATACTCGACTCGTTCAATACTCGACTCCTTTAATACTCGACTCCTTCAATACTCGACTCGTTCAATACTCGACTCGTTCAATACTCGACTCCTTCAATACTCGACTCGTTCAATACTCGACTCGTTCAATACTCGACTCGTTCAATACTCAACTCCTTTAATACTCGACTCGTTCAATACTCGACTCCTTTAATACTCGACTCGTTCAATACTCGACTCCTTTAATACTTGACTTGTTCAATACTCGACTCCTTTAATACTCGACTCCTTTAATACTCGACTCGTTCAATACTCGACTCCTTTAATAGTCGACTCCTTTAATACTCGACTCGTTCAATACTCGACTCCTTTAATACTTGACTTGTTCAATACTCGACTCCTTTAATACTCGACTCCTTCAATACTCGACTCGTTCAATACTCGACTCGTTCAATACTCGACTCGTTCAATACTCAACTCCTTTAATACTCGACTCCTTTAATACTCGGCTCGTTCAATACTCGACTCGTTCAATACTCGACTCCTTTAATACTCGGCTCGTTCAATACTCGGCTCGTTCAATACTCAACTCCTTTAATACTCGACTCCTTTAATACTCGGCTCGTTCAATACTCGACTCGTTCAATACTCGACTCGTTCAATACTCGACTCCTTTAATACTCGACTCGTTCAATACTCGACTCGTTCAATGCTCGACTCCTCTAATACTCGACTCGTTCAATACTCAACTCCTTTAATACTCGACTCGTTCAATACTCGACTCGTTCAATACTCGACTCGTTCAATACTCAACTCCTTTATTACTCGACTCCTTCAATACTCGACTCTTTCAATACTCGACTCCTTTAATACTCGACTCCTTCAATACTCGACTCGTTCAATACTCGACTCCTTCAATACTCGACTCGTTCAATACTCAACTCCTTTAATACTTGACTCCTTTAATACTCGACTCGTTCAATACTCGACTCCTTTAATACTCGACTCGTTCAATACTCGACTCCTTTAATACTCGACTCCTTTAATACTCGACTCGTTCTCATGGCAGGAATGTGCTTCTGCATTTTGTGAGTTGAATACAATCTATGATCCATTGAATGTATTGATCCAGATGTTGTACTGACCAGCAGGAAACAGTTTGTGTCTTCCACGTAAACAAAGGAAGTAGGTGTGTGTTGTACAGTCAGTCGTAGTGTAGTAGTGATTGTGTATTAACACAGTTAATTTGTTGTTACAATATGAGTTCATGTCACATGTTGATGATCAGATCACGTCATTGTGGCCCTGTCGTCATTAGTAAACATCACGAGTGCGACGGTGTTGTCACCTTTGTGACTGGGGGTCCTTCTGCTGTCGGCCCCCAGCGTGACGACCAGCAGCAGCAGCAGCGTGGCAGAGAACAGACGTCGCATTCTGCAGAGAGAAAAGATGGACGACTTTAACGGGCCGGTGGACACAGAGAAGACATTTCAACATTACACAACACATTACAACACAAGGTGTCGCCTCATGGTGCACGTTGCAGAACATCAGTCTGCTCCTCGTGTGTAACTGTCGTGTGTTAGACCCTGACCACCAGGTCCAGATGGTCCAAATGTAGTTCAAATCAAATCTGCTGCCTTTAAATCTCTGGCCCCGGATCACATGACGTTTAATCCCATAATCTGAGCATTGTCGTCGCATCTGAAAGTGGGCTAATGTATTCACACACACTGACGTTCACGCAGCTTCAGCAGCTTCAGCTTCAGCTTCAGCTTCAGCTTCAGCTTCAGCTCACAAACTCACTTTGACTGAAAGAGTCAGTTACCCAGAACCCCCCCCCCCTCTCTCTCTCTCTCTCGCCCGCTCGCTGCTGTTATTGTGCTGAGAAATGACAAACTCCTCTTTCAGTCGTCCATTAAAGCTGAGCTTCTCTTTCACACTGTCAGCTGGCTGAGCAAATCTCCTTCTTCTCGCACCTCCTGCAGCTCGGCTCTCAGTGGGCCTCCACTCTGTGCTCCATCAATGAGGCGTGGGGAGGAGAGGAGGGGGGGTCGGGGGTGGGGGGATGGGGAGGGGGGGGGGGGGGGGGGGGGGGGGGGGGGGGGGGGGGGGGGGGGGTGAAGAGGGGCGAGGAGGCCAAGCAGCAGCTGAAAGAACTCTTTAGATTTCCCCTCAAAAGAATCCTGATTCATTGGCCCAAAACAAAGCCTCTTCATTTCTCTGAAGCCCGACACAGATCCCACGCCACGTCTTACAGCCCCCCCCCACGCACACACACACACACACACACACACACACACCCCACGCCCCCCCGCTCGGCCAGCAGCAGCCTGAATACAAACTCATTTGCATCAGAAAACAATGAAATGTTAGCATGAAGAAAAGGAGTGGGGCTCCTTGGCTTCAGAATGAGAAGCAGCGTCTACAGGAAGTCGCTGGTGAATCTCAGGGTTCACGCTCGCATCCGGAGCCAAACATGAAACACAGTTTCCTCCTGCACAGACCTCGTACAGAGAGACAGGCAGTCAACAGTGAGACAGGTGAAAGACAAGTTCCACCAAAGAACATCTGCAGAAACTAATCCTTTACAGTAACTGCAGTATAATAATACTAATAATACGAATAAAATCATACTTTATACTGTGTGTTTACAATGTG
>JAFBJQ010002931.1:251404-263904 GCA_016785345.1 Trinectes maculatus
ATTAAGTCACTGATCAATAAGTCACTGATCATTAAGTCACTGATCATTAAGTCACTGATCAATAAGTCACTGATCATTAAGTCCCTGATCAATAAGTCACTGATCATTAAGTCCCTGATCAATAAGTCACTGATCAATAAGTCACTGATCAATAAGGCACTGATCATTAAGTCCCTGATCAATAAGTCACTGATCAATAAGTCACTGATCATTAAGTCCCTGATCAATAAGTCACTGATCATTAACGGTTCCTCCTCTCGTAGCCTGACGTGAAAACCCAGAGTAAACAGAAGCAGCTAACAGCTAACCAGCTTCACTGGATTCGTGTTGCCATGACGACCAGAGTTAGTGTGACTAAAGACAGAGGATCAATCTGATCCTGGATCTGTTGAACTCTGTACTACAGACCTCGCTCTGCAGCTACAGACGGACTGAAGGACAGCGTCCAAGAAAAAAAGACAAACCCTAATTATTGGCTGCTTCCTCTCACCACTGGCTTCACCATGGCAACCGAGAGCTGGGGTCTTTGTGTCAGAGCGAGTTGGCGCCCCGCAGGGCTTCGTCTCTCGCTGACACGACATCCATCACTTTATACAAGCGGGTCAGATACAGTTGGCGATGCATTAACAGTGTGCGTGTGGGACGTGGCGCCGGCTGGTGGCCGCCACCGCCTCAGAACACCACACAAAGACGCCTCATATGGCAGGAAACCACCGCCGGCGCACAACACTCACCAACTGTTTCCCTCGCCATGAACGTCCAGACGTCCAGCTGTGTGTGTGTGTGTGTGGGGGGGGTCTAAATACATGACAACTGTAAACACACATCTGAAAAAGGTCGTTGAAAAGGGCGGGACAAACCGGTGACCCAAACAGGAAGTCGGAAACAGAGCCTCAGGTGGATCTGCAGGAGACGTGTCACTGTCACTTCCTGTGTGTCACAGGTGGGAGGTGGTTTACCTGCAGGTCGGTCTTCATGAGCGACGCCCCGCCCTCCACCAGGTACTGACAGATGGTCCTCTGACACCTGCTGGCGGCCTTGTGAAGCGCAGTGTCACCACTGAAGCGTAAACACAGGGAAACATCGATGATGCAGGAAGTGGTTCAGGCGTCAGAGGACATGAAGGACTGAGGGACAATCAGGAAGTGGACTTACGTCTTTGTCTCCATGACATCCAGGTAAGACGTGGGAGCTAAATGTTAAGGACACAGAAACAAACAAGGTCATGTTGTTTCCGTGGCGATGAGTCATAACGCGTCATGTACGACCAGAGCGTGTTCATCTGCTGCTGGTGAGGTCTTCATCTCCGTTATCATGATGTTTCTACAGCAGTGTCATTATTAAACCAAATAAACTGATCCAGGATCAGTCACTCTGTAACGTGGGTGGTGTGATGTGGCGTGGCGTGGCGTGGCGTGGCGTGGCGTGGTGTGGCGTGGCGTTGGCCGTTGTTCCACCTGGCTCCACCTGTGATGCTGTGATGTCATGTCTGTCTGGTCTCTTACCGTTAGCCATCAGGTACTTGATGATCTCCACGCTGTCGCTCTGCACAGCGCGATGCAGTAATGTACAGCCAGCGCTGTCCCGCATCAGCATGTCTGCCCCCTGCTGGTGGAGCTCCATCAGCTGCACAGAAAGACAGGACAAGCTGTTACCATGGAGATCCCCATGATCGTGACTCCTCAGATCCTCTCACCTCACTCACTCTGGTCAGGTTGTCAGCAGAGACACAGCCGATCAGCTCAGCTTCTACAGGACAGGAAGACACCAGAAGACACCAGATGACAACAGCAATTAAAGTTGTCACATTGATAAACATTGTATCAAGTGGTTTTATCATCTGATCGCTGATTGGCTGAATCACAGGAACTGGTGAGAGTGGTTCAGTCTTTACCTGTGTTCGGGTCATGTGAGGCGGCGGCGGCGGCGGCGGTGGTGGGACTGTCAGAGAGAACAGACACATGATGACCATCAGGACAACAGTGTGAGTGGACACACACACACACGCACACACACACACACACACACAAGTGGAGACCTACCTACTAGTGGGTCTGAAATCAGTCAGGGTTGTGTTGGAGCGATGAAGACCTAGAACCTTCTCTCCTCTCCTTCAGATCACAGATAAGATGGACAACAAATATAAACAGCTGAGCAGAAGCTTCAGGTTCAGGTTCAGGTTCAGGTTCAGGTTTAGGTTTAGGTTTAGGGTTAGGATTAGGATTAGGATCAGGTTTAGGTTCAGATTCAGGTTCAGGTTCAGGTTCAGGTTCAGGTTTAGCATTATGATTAGGATTAATATTAGGATTAGGATTAGGATAAGGATTAGGTTCAGGTTCAGGTTCAGGTTCAGGGTTAGGGTTAGGATTAGGTTCAGGTTTAGGTTCAGATCACTCTGTGTTGATACCTGGAGAGGGACGTCTTACAGGAACTCTGGGACAAAGCATCAACCACAGAACTGTCACTCGAGATCCTCCTCCTCCGAAAGACCCTCATCCTGGAACAGGTTAGATCAACAGGTGAGACAGACGGGTGAGACAGACGGGTGAGACAGACGGGTGAGACAGACGGGTGAGACAAACAGGTTTCCGATTTGTCTCTAAACTCTCACCCACACACCAACAGGAGGCGCTGGATCACATAGACCACACTGAGTACATGACCCTGCTGTACCACTGCTTCTCTCACCCGGGTGTGTTTGAGGGTGTGGGGGAGTCCTCTGAGTCCAGCAGGTCCAGAGTCCCAGAGGAGGTGCCCACTGTCTCCTCCACTACGACTTCCAGGTCCAGGATGAACAGCTCCTCCTGGAAGATCTCTGTCAGATAGTTCAGGTGCTCCTGGAAGAGTGGGAAAGAGGAGGAGGAGGTGAAACACATGGATGTTTAACATCAGGATGGAACGTGGGTTCTTCACGTCTCTGAAACCTCCTGCTCCTCTGTGCTCCTCCACTGGAGTCCTCTCATACCTGAGCTCGGTCGATCCTGTAGCAGCGGTCGGCTGTTGAACCTTAAACAAGAATAAAGGACGGGGTGAGGGTCTCTGTTTGAGCTGGACTCTGGTGGGGAACCAGTCTGGACTGATGTGGACTTACAGTCGAGGAAGCACCACTTCGCGGAGAGCTTCTGTGATGGCAGACTCTCTCCCTCTGTTGTGTCGCAGCCCTGTTGGACACGGGACACGGGACACGGGACACGGGACACGGGACACGGGACACGGGACACGGGATGAGACATGACCGAGACAAAACTAAACATGATCTTTGATCTACCTGCTCGCTTTTGTCCCGCAGACGCTCGATGTGGACGCGGCAGGTTTCCAGGTCACTGTCTCCGGGGACGGTGATGGCGCCCAGTGGCGTCGCTGTGGATCAGAGGCAGGTGATACAGGTGGGCTCATTCAGTCAGCTGATGATGATGATGATGATGATGATGATGGTGATGGTGATGATGATGATGATGATGATGATGATGATGATGATGGTGATGATGATGATGGTGATGGTGATGGTGATGATGATGATGATGGTGATGATGATGATGGTGATGATGATGGTGATGATGATGATGATGATGATGATGATGATGATGGTGATGGTGATGATGATGATGATGATGATGATGATGATGATGATGATGATGATGATGATGATGATGATGATGATGATGATGATGATGATGATGATATGGTGATGATGATGTCATGGTGTTTGACTCACAGGCCTCCCTCAGCTGCTCCTTCTCATAGTGCAGAGCCTCATACGCCGCCATGTTGATCCTGTTCACTCTGACCTGCAGCTTCTCAGGGAGCAGCTGCTGGCTGCACACACACGCACACACACACACACACACACACACACACACACACACACACACATATCCAGGTGATGATTTACAGAAAGTCTTCATGTTGATCTTCTTTCACTCTGGGTTTGAGCCTCACTCGTTGAGCTGTGGCGTGGAGATCTTCCTCTTGGCCTTCTGCACCATGTTGGCCTGGTTCCTCAGGCTGATGTGGATGATGGACGGTGCCAGTTTACAGGGTTCTCCGTCCACCTGCATGGGGATGGACTTGTACGTGGTGAGCGTCACTTCTTTACACTGGTGGAGACGCTCGCCATGACCTCTGACCTGCAATGTGGCCTGGACACAGAGGACAGTCATGTTCTGAAGCTGAAGATGTTGCCTGGTGACTCTGGTGTCAGTTATGACTGTGTGGAAACACAGTTTGTCATTGTTCCTTTAACTCTTCAGTTTGAGCTCTTCTCTTCTTCTCTGCCCTGAAACTTTTCAGTCGTTCATCGACAAGTTTGAAAACTCTTCTACACTTTTCATTAAGATCTGATTCTGGTCTGTTCCGGTCTGATGTGGTCTAACGTGGTCTGATGTGGTCTGATGTGGTCTGATGTGGTCTGTTCTGGTCTGATGTGGTCTGATGTGGTCTAATGTGGTCTGTTCTGGTCTGATGTGGTCTGACGTGGTCTGATGTGGTCTGTTCTGGTCTGTTCTGGTCTGTTCTGGTCTGATGTGGTCTGATGTGGTCTAATGTGGTCTGTTCTGGTCTGATGTGGTCTGACGTGGTCTGATGTGGTCTGATGTGGTCTGTTCTGGTCTGATGTGGTCTGATGTGGTCTAATGTGGTCTGTTCTGGTCTGATGTGGTCTGACGTGGTCTGATGTGGTCTGATGGCGTCTGATGTGGTCTGTTCCGGTCTGATGTGCTCTGATGTGGTCTGATGTGGTCTGATCTGGTCTGTTCTGGTCTGTTCTGGTCTGACGTGGTCTGATCTGGTCTGTTCTGGTCTGATGTGGTCTGTTCTGGTCTGATGTGGTCTGTTCTGGTCTGATGTGGTCTAACGTGGTCTGGTTGACTCACCAGAGACGTCATGGTAAAGCCGATAACCTCGATGAAGCCATCATCATGGCGCTGTGGTTCAAAGTCATGATGCTCACTTGGGTGACCCCACGGCATGGTGCCTGCACAGTACCTGCAACACACACACACACACACACACACACACACACACACACACAACCAGGGATCAGTTAAACTACGTGACTGAATAAACTGGAGGTGTTGTCTGCAGCAGAAGAGAGAAGTCCTCCTCTGGTCTGTGGTACCATCTCCAGGTACCTGGGGATGTTGAGGAAGAGCAGACACTGTAACTTCAGGTCCTGGACTTTGGTTGTCAGGTCTGTGCCGTCGCACTGAGGAGGGAGGAAAACACCACAGGTGAGAGAACAGGTTGTGTGGCTGCTCAGAGACCATGAGTGGAGACAGGGTGGAGGTGAGTCTGACTGCAGCACGTTTGAACATTCTGAAAAAACAACCTGCTCTGTTTTTATTTGATGCGTTAATAATTTAGATTTTTATCATTTTTATCATCGTCTGCTGTTCCACTGGACGCTGGACATCATCTGCCACCACCCACCACCAGTCTGATGTGCTTGGCCAGGTCCTTGGAACTCCCGCTCAGGAAATCGGAGAAGGCCGTCTGAAACAAGAACCTGAGGTGAGGAGACGACCAGGTGAGTGTGGCTGGAGCAGAGCGGCTCGGTGGTGAGGACACTTACCCCGGCGTAGAACATCTTGTTCTTAAAGCGGCTGTTAAACTTTTCTGGGTTTGCCTCTAAAAGACAGACACGATGGACCTGTTCAGTACTAACAAGTTCTGGTTCTGGTTCTGAACCAAGAACAAACATCCCTGATGTGAATCTGACAGATGAAGCAGACCCACTGGTCCTCTGTTGATCCTGGTCCAGCACTGGGTTACTGTGTGATTGTGTGACTCACCTCTGGATTCGTGGAAGCCCAGTGTGACGTGAGCATCGAAGCCCAGGCTGAAGTAGTTGTTGAAGACGTCGACAGGCAGCTGAGAGACAGAATGATGGACGGTGAATGATGGACACGTGGACACAAGCTAATCGCTACATGTCAGCAGAAACTGTTTCAACTGACCTTGGCGGTCTGAAGCTCGTCCCTCTCCTCCGGTTGTGCCTCCAGGTTCTTCTCCACGTTCAGGTTCCACCGGTCGAGCTGCACGATGTTTCCATTCTCCACATGAGAGAGGATCTTTGTGATTGGTTCATCAGTGTAGCCCTGAGAGAGCGGGACAGCAGCGGTTTAAAGGACAGATTCAAACACTGCAGATAGTCCAGTCCAGTCCAGTCCAGTCCAGTCCAGTCCAGCAGCACTCACCCCGCCCCAGTTCAGAGTCCTCGCCAGGTCATTGCCAGTTCCCAAAGGCAGGATGGCCACAGGGGGCTGAGGATGGAGATTCCACTGGTCCAGAACTGACAAGATCCACCCCACCTGAACACACACACACACACACACACACACACACACACACACACACACACACACACACACACATTATACACACAGTGACTCACAGGTCCTGTTCAAACAGAGTTATTGAAGTCCATCTGGACTCACCGTCCCATCTCCCCCGCACGCCAGGATCCTGAGGTTGGGGACTCGGGCGAACAGCTCCAGTCTGCAGGAAACACAAAGCCACAGAAATGATGGAAGTTCTTCCTCTTTCAGGTGGACACCGACAGGACGGTGTGTTGTCCTGGTCCTCAGCTGAGGAGCGAGGGACAGGTGAATCAGGGAAGAGAGACGTTCACTGCTGGTGGGTGAGGTGGATCTTACCCGTTGCTGGGTCCGGTCTTTGTCAGGTCAAAGACCTGGCGAGGGTTCAGGTACCACATGAAGGACTGGATGATCTTCGCTCCCTGAAACAGACCTGTCCCGTTAAGACTGGAAAAATCATCACCACTAATCGTTAATGAAGGATTTCTGCATCATCATCAGCTTTAGCTGTGACATCACTACCTGGTTCCCGCCGCTCTTCGGGTTGACGAACACCAGCAGAGGCTTCATGAGCTGAGAGGGCAGAGGCTTCAGCAGCAGCGGCTTCACCAGGAACGGCTTCCAGCGGCCATCTTGGAGCTTCAAACAGAGGGGGCCACATGACATCATCCCAGCTCCGTGACCTCTCATCAAATCACATGTTTGTGTTGTGTCTGATGAGTCAGCTGATCACACCTGAACGCTGCTGCTCAGTGTGAAACAACCTGATGTGGGCGGAGTCACAGCTCACCTCAGCTCCCTTCTTACTCCACTTGTTGCTTTTCAGCGACGTCCTCTTCTTCTTCTTACTGGACTTCAGAGACGACTGCAGACAGAAGACACACACAGTGACGTCAGTGTGTGTGTGTGTGTGTGTGTGTGGTGTCCAGTATGTTGCATGTCTGTATGAGGGTGTTAGTGAGGTCTCCTCCGCTGGTAATCGTACAGCAAGATCTTTGCCAAATATCACACATGATGTTGTTGTGGAAACACAACAGTTATAACTGTGCTCTGTGGAGTTAATACAAAACAATATCCAGCAGACACATAGAATCTCTTCCCGTCACGTTTATGGGACAGCGAGTTGACAGCTGGTCTGAGGTCTTACAGGTGTCGGTTTGCTGTTGTGAGTTGGTTAGTGCTTTGATTTCCAGAATTAGTCATCGTATATTGACTACCGGGAGAAATTCAGCAGAATTCAGGTCGGTCCTCATCCGTGATGTTTCTGATGGTTTATGATGAGGCGGAGGAATCAACAGACACATTTCAGCAGAGCATTAAGGATCAGCTTGTGTCAGAGGTCTGTAGATTAACATTAGAGATGATCAATAAAGATTCCATCTGATGTTCTTTCATGTTAGATCTTTGCGGGCTGCTTCAGGAGCTTCTGAGCTTGTTAGTACAAGTTGAAAAATGACTCACGCTCCAGTCGATGCTGTCGCTGGGCTCCAGCGGCGAGTGACTCTGGGTGGATGGCGATGCGTTGGGCTGAGTCATCACGGGCTTTGCGATGGCTTTCCTGAAACCAGAGGCCACAACCACTGAAGAAAACCCATGCTTCATGACTGCTCCTGAGTCTGAGGAGCTTTCAGCTGCTTCTCGCTCTCAGAACACAAACAATGACTGTAAACTGGCTGTAACGTGAATGTATATCATGTTTCTGCTGCAGGTTTAACAGGAAGTGACCTGATATGACGCAGTCTGAAATGTGGACGTCCCAGGATGCATTGCCCCAGAGGAATGTGTGGAAACCTGAGTGTTGGACCTCAGCTCAGATGAGCAGATGATGATGCAGACAGATTAGGTGGTGAACAATGGAGAACTTTGTTTGTTTTGTTCAACTATTCATGTCTTAACTTAAGTGTCCTGCCTGTTGCTAGGTGACAGTGGTGAGGGCGGGGCTTATCTCTGTCCAGCCTTTGTGGTCTGTGTTCACTTAGCATGTGCAACAATGCTAATTTGCTCCACCTCCTTTGATTGGCCTCATAATGGTACAGCCAATCAGAGGTCTGCTATGGAGAAAAAGCCTCACAGGGAAATGTGATTGGTTGATCAGACCTGTGATGTGTGTAGCTGTTTTAATTACTGCTGCTCTCACTGATTTAAACCAACACACACACACACACACACAAACACACGCACACACACACACACACACACACACACACACACACACACACACACACACACAGCTCTGTGTTGTGTGAGGCATCATTTCATCATGTATTCATGTTAATGTTGATCATGGATCATTCAGTACAAACCAGGAGACTGAGGAGTTTGAAATGAAACACGTTGTCAGAACATCTGAGATGGTCAGTAGACTACGTACAGCAGGAAGGAGCTCCAACTCTCCAGACGGGAGTCGTAACTGTGGGCTCCCACTGGACCGGGAGCTCCAGAGCTCCGGTAGAAGACCGGATAGTTGAGGTGGTGGATTGAAGTCCGGCGACTGGCCAGTGGGGGACCTCTTCCAGGCCATGGGCTCCCAGCTTTGGAGATGGTGGAGATCCTCCTCCTCTTCCTGTGGCTGGAGGCACGGTAGTGGCTGTACGGAGCAGAGTCTCCAGAAACCAGATGAGAAGAGTTCCTCCGCAGGCATCGAGGGGCTCGGATCAGGGGCCGTGATGTCATCGACAACTGGGGTGTCTTTCTCATCATCTCCAGGGGGGTGGAGGAGGGAGAGAGATGCTGACCAGAGGACCAGGACATGTCATAACCCTCATTCAGCTGCTCCTCATCCGAGAGCTGACTGGATTCTGATTGGCTCTTGACAGCAGGCGAATGATCACCACAGTCATCATCTTCCTCTGAATGGAGGCTGCTGGAAGGTGAAGGCGTCCTCCAGGTGTTGGCCTTGCCGCTCACCTCCACCTGCTGCTCTCCAGCTGGTAACCCCGCCCCCAGACTCTCCTCCTCCTCAGTCATCTGGATCAAACTGGCCAGCAGCATGGAAGGCCCCAGCAGGTGGGTGTCAATGGTCCGCAGCTTCCCGGTCTTCTTTCGATGTACGGCAAACCTTGGGTTGAGGTTTGGCGTGGTGGTGCTGGAGCGTCTTCGAGGTTGTCCTGCCCACCTGATGCATCTGGAGGTCTTTGCCAAGTGCCCCCCGCCTGCACACGGCTGCCCCACCTGCAGATGGACGCTCGACTGGCGGCGCTGAGCCAGGGTAGATGAAGCAAGCCCGACGCTGGATCTGCGACGGGCCTTACCGGTGGGAACGGCCACGCTGGGCCTCCGCTGGCGGCAGGGTGTGATCTCCGCATCCAACTGCAATGCAGCGTCCTTCCTTCTGAAGTGACGGCGGAAGAACGTGTCCATAGTGGATCCAGACTGAACAGACCTCTGAAATGTTCTTCTGTGGCTGTTGGAAGCAAAAGCCTGTTAGCTAAAGGTGCTATCATCATCACACTCTCTGTAGCAACGGGGAACGCTTCTGTTTTCATCTTTGCGTTATTCTGTCACTAATCTAAACCCAACAACCACAACCAGCTGCTGCACAACAGCTGTCTGACAACGTGATGACCTGAACCCAGCAGAGGCAGATCTTCTACTCAGGACCACATCAGTCACCTAATGCCAGGTCAGGATGGAGGGAACAGATCCCAGGTGGAGACCAACAGCACTCACTGCTGTAGCATGAATAATAAAAGAGCCACAGGAAGTGTGGGAGCAGCACGACAACAGGAAACTGTCATCACTGCTGCGACATAGACAACAATGGTAATTAAGGCACAGGAATTAGTCTGTGATCACATCTTCACTCATCGTCCACCATCTGCAGCAGCTGTGTCTTCCACGATGTCTGTCCTCAACTATCTGACATAATTCAGTTGATAAAATGTCAGATGTCCAGGAGACATCTTCACAGCCATGTTGTCCTCACCTGAGGTGAGGGATAAGGATAAAGTCCTGTCAGGAGACAGCTGGATGTTCTGGAAGTGTGTCTGGAATGTCCAGAGCATTCCCAAAGACTCCACCCCAAAGCCCCTCCCCCACAGGAAGGAGAAGAAGAATAAGCAGCTATTAGTTTAATGTCTTGTCCCTGTGGGGACATTCATTTTCACAGATTCTGTCCACACAGGTGTGAGACAGACACACAAAACACACATCTTTCACTTCAGTGAAGACAGGTTGACAAATGTAGCAAACACAAACAGTAACAAGGTTGGGAAGAATAGGAATGTGATCATGTGATGGATACAACCACAACATGGTCCAACATAAAATAAGACATTTAAAATGGACTCCAGGTTTTATCATTCAACGTTTAACATTTGTAAAACTTTAGTTCAACAAAACAGCTGACCTTGGTTTTTAAAGGTCAAAGGAAAAGTTTTAAGGCCTAATTCCTCCGCTGGTCCTCGCGTGATCGTCCACACACAGGAGGACACATCAGGAAAACAACAGGTGATAAATGACCTGAGACGGTCGACAGAGTCAGAACCCGACGGTCCCGTCGACAAAAACCCACAAACAACAACAACAACAAGACAACAGACGCTCGGATCAGTAAAATACAACCTGAGAGGCGGCGTTCAGGTCCTGGACTGATGAAGAGGCAGAGAGAGAGAGAGAGAGAGAGAGAGAGAGAGACTGGGTGAGGCAGAGAGAGAGAGAGAGAGAGAGAGAGAGAGAGAGAGAGAGAGAGAGAGAGAGAGAGGGAGAGGGAGAGAGAGAGAGAGAGGGAGAGAGAGTTATTATTATTATTATTATTATTATTATTATTATTATTATTATTATTATTATTATTATTATTATTATTATTATTATTATTATTATTATTATTATTATTATTATTATTATTATTATTATTATTATTATTATTATTATTATTATTATTATTATTATTATTATTATTATTATTATTAACCACTCAGTGACCAACCACAATCACAGTACCTGTAATAAACTGTGGTGAAACCATTGTGAGTGTAACTGGGCTTTAGGTTCTGGTTGTCAGTGAAAGTTCTGATCTTGGTTGTAATGGATAAGGAGAAGGTTGTAGCGGTCGTAGAGGTCGTGGAGGTCGTGGAGGTCATGACACGGTGCAGACAGTGAAGACGTTATAGGCAGAACACTCCAAACACACAGAGTCATGTACAGGAGACATATTTGTATTACTAGTGTCTTTTTAGTAGCAATTTTGTGTTTAGACAACAATTAATTGCATGTTTATGTGTAAACAGCTCTCTGAGCCAGCAGGGGGCGTCCTACTGACCAAGCACTGATGCTTGCAAACCAAATATTGAGACTTTTTAACTTATTTCATTCCGTTGTTTCAGAATCTGCGTCTGCTTGTAACCCATCCTCCCACTCAGGTGTCACTGCACACACACTCACACACACACGCTCACACACACACACGCACAGGTGAACACACAGCTGATCCCAGTGTTTACATCGCTGATGGGGCTGTGAACGAGTACATGAACCATGTGACCTACCACGTGACACACTAACACAGTCAGCAGAGATCAATCTGATCGATTAGTCTAACTGATAAATGATTAATGAGACAGCCTGGCTGTGACGTCATTAACACTCTGTTGTGTCTGTTTACTACAGCTCTGCTGCCACCTGCTGGTCAAACCACAGTCTGTTAGATAGATAGATGGATAGATCTATTTTTTGTGTCACCCTGAAGGCTGTGTTCAGAGGAGGGGGAGAGGTCTTCAGAGAAGGGGGAGGAGTCTCCAGTGGAGGGGGAGGGGTCTTCAGTGGAGAAGGGGGAGGAGTCTTGTCACTCAGGTATGCTTGTGTTGAGGGTTAAAGGTCGGCGCTGTGCTCACTCCTCACTCCTTCATCTCCTTGTTTCCTGCTTGTTTGAATGGCTCCTCTTGCTTCATTTCCTCCTTTCCTTCCTCCTCCTCCTCCTCCTCTGACCTCATCATCATCATCATCATCATCATCATCATCATCATCATCATCATCTTGGATCCTCACTCCTCAAGGTCTTGTACTTCCACCTTGTACTATTCAAATGTCAGCTCCTCTTGCTTCCTTCCATCTCCTCCCCCCCCCCCTCCCCCCCAACACATAAATGTATTTTTGTTTTACACTACGTGATCTCCCCCTCATGTTCCTCGCCCTCCTCCTCCCCTGGTCCTCCCTCTTCATCCTCCTCCTCCTCCTCCTCCCTCAGAG
>JAFBJQ010002931.1:268904-348904 GCA_016785345.1 Trinectes maculatus
GATCAGCTGATCAGATCCCTGAAGCATTGTAGTTAAGTTAAAAAGAGATTGGGTTTTTTAATATTGGTTTGTAAATCAAACAAATGAAAACAGTGACAGACAAAAAAAACAGTGACAGACAAAAAAACTGTGTTCATCTGTGCGGTGTCGCCTCCCTGTGGTTTCTATGGGTTATTGCATTTGACCCAGGGGCAAAACCCATAGACAAAAAAAACACAGAAAACGAACTGACTGTGATTTATGTTATTCTCTCATATGACTCAGATGCTGAGGTTCGTATTGTACTTGATGTACACACTGGTGTGAGTCTCTTCACGTACTGTGGTTTTATTGCCCTCTAGTGGTGAGACATGAGGTAACAGATTCCACCAATGCTGCAGCCAGTACTGACAACTACACACTGTAAAGAACTATGAATACTCCACTACATTCAAAAACTAGACAGTAGATAAAGTACTAACACTCCAAAGTAAATACACTGTATTACAAGTGAAAACACAATGAAGTAAAAATACTAATACAATAAAAATAGGAGATTACTTCCTCTGGTTAAAGTTCAACAGTAAGTTTTCAAAGACAGACAAAGGTATCACAGAGTTCTCTGCTGAAGGTTTTCATTTCTGCTGTATTGACCATATGGATCTATACGGAAATAAAATCACGACACAGCAGAACACAGAACCCAACAGAACCGACACATGAACACAACACAGCATAAGGAAACATGAGGACGAGAGAAGTACAGAGGCGCTGCGTTGTACATGATGAGTAGTGTAGTAGTAGTGTAGTAGTAGTGTAGTAGTAGTGTAGTAGTAGTGTAGTAGTAGTGTTAACACAGTGGAGACAGTCGTCTGCAGTGGTCACTGTTCTTCCTGGACATATAGATGTCAACGCCTAATACCTTTCACAGCCTTTTGCATAGACAGGAGGGGGAGGGGGGAGGGGGGAGGAGGTGCTCGGGCCTCCTCTTCCTGTCCAGTTTTCCTGACGTCATTGATCAGTGTACCACAACACTGACGCTGACCTTCCTCAGTGAAACACAACACACTATCAACTTTTTCTCACATGAAGTGTGTGAAGACCAGGAGCGGCCAGCAGGGGGCGGTCAGCCGAAGGTCTGCTTTGTTTTTCTGTGTTTTCCTTTGAAGGAAATGAGAAATGTGACTTTACCGTCAGTGACGTGATTCTCAGGCCTGGAACCAACAGCGCCAACGCTACAGACAAAACCCACTGACGGGCTGTGGTCAAACGGATGAATATATATATATATACATGACTCAGGTTACAGGACACAACAGGTAACTGGATGTGTGTAGTGTTTGTCCACAAACTGACTCGTCACTTTGTTTGTGTAAACTGTTTGTTGTTTTCTTACATGTTTATGTATTTATTGTAAACGGAGACACTGTGAGGTCACGGAGACAGACACCAGGGGACACCAGGGGACACCAGGGGACACCAGGGGACACCAGGGGACACCAGGGGACACCTGTCCTCCTCCTCCTCCTCCTCAGGGCCTCGGGTCCAGGAGGAGGAGGAGGAGGAGGGGGGCAGGGGGGAGGAGGTGCAGCTGGGAGCGGACAGCCCAGTTCCGGCTCTGTGGAGACACATGACCGCAGACACAGACAGTCAGCTACACAACAAACTGCTCCGCTGCTCTGCTGTTACATAGTGTTTGTGTGTGTGTGTGTGTGTATATTTGTGTGTGTGTGTGTGTGTGTGTGTGTGTGTGTGTGCGTGTGTGTGTGTTTGTGCGCTGACTTTCTCTCCATAGAGTTTCACTGAGTTTACATCCGGGTTTTTTCCCTAGGCAATGGGAGTCGTAGCACCGCCGTTCCTTAGGCAAAGTGAAATAAATTCGCCGCACCGACACAAAAAGTAGTCCGCTTTTCGAACACATTTTCCCGTCGCCCTGCGTCGCCGATCGGCTTCATTTAAGCAACTTTCGCGGCGAAGCTCGCGGACATCGAGCGGTTTGTCGCAGATAAACGCGCATCAGTTGGACGGGGAAGTAGTTTTTGTGCCCCTTCCTCCAGCTCCGCGGCGCAGGGATCTGTGCTGTGCTGAGGCCGAGCTGAATGAGATTGAAGAAGAGTTCTTCTTGTTTTGTAGCTTCAGTTTCTCTGTTTTTACACATTTTTTACTCAAACTACACAATAAATTCGGCTCCTGAGCGAAGCTCCGCGGGGAGGAGTGTCCCGGAGCCGCCGCACGCCGCCGCTCCGCCGTGGATCGGCTTCTTGGAGATATTTATTTAATTCATCTAGAGGAGGACTGCTGCTGAGTAAGTGCACATTGGGGCTTTTTAATTTCATAACTTTAATTTTGTCTCTTGTCAAAGTTTGCGTGTCCCCCGCGGTGGGCCGGTGCCGGGCGGTGGGCCGGGCTGTGTGCAGGTGTGTGAGCCCGGAGCCGGTGTCGGTGTCGGGCTGCGTCCAGCGGCGCTCCGCTCTCTTTCTGTGTGTTTAGCTGTTTCTTATTCTAGGAGTTGATCTTCTGGAGGACAAGGGGCCGATGGAACTTGGAGCCGCCGACGGCCGTTGGCTGTCAGTTGTACTGAAAGATGGCGTCTTTCGGGACTCTTTCCGTACCGATTTCTTTACCTCCCCCGTCTTTGCCCCCTCACGCCGCGGCCCGCGGCTTTTATCCATCTCCAGTGGAAGTTACCAGCGTGGCTCGCAGCGTTAGCCAGCGCGGCTAGCAGGAGCGTTAGCATTAGCGGCTAGGGCTAACGCTATCCACTTGTTCTCGGCTGCGTCCCTCAGCGTCTCCGCGGAGCATTGTCGGCGGAGACGGAGGCTCGGTTCGGGGGATTGCACAGCCTCCGGAGCCGCTCAGGAGCCGCTGCACCCCCGAAACGCGACACTTCCGAGGATGTTCTGAGGCGGGTCGGGTGGATGTGAACGCCGACAGCGGGGTACAGAGGGGGTGGTTACACAAGCTTCACCTCGCCGCCGAAACTAAACAATAAAAACAGACTTTTCTGCGACTGAAGCACTTCGCGGCTTTCATCTTGAAAACCTCCATTTTAGCTGCGTTTGTCGCCGTGTCGCGGCCTCTGCTCCGCCCAGGGGTCCTGATGAAGTTTCCCCTGGAAACTTCACGTCCCACCCGGGCAGCAATTAACGCAATTAGCCTCTCACACACCGGGCTGAGTGACCACTGCTGCTGGGAGGAGCAGCACCGGTCTGTTGTTGTGGTAGTGGTAGTTGTTGTTGTAGTAGTAATAGTTGTAGTAATGGTAATGGTGGTAGTTGTTGTTGTAGTACAGGTAGTTGTTGTAGTAGTAGTAGTGATCGTTGTAGTAGTAATAGTTGTAGTAATGGTAATGGTGGTAGTTGTTGTTGTAGTACAGGTAGTTGTTGTAGTAGTAGTAGTGATCGTTGTAGGTGTAATAGTTGTAGTAATGGTAAAGGTGGTAGTTGTTGTTGTAGTACAGGTAGTTGTTGTAGTAGTAGTAGTTATCGTTGTAGTAGTAATAGTTGTAGTACAGATAGTTGTTGTTGTAGCAGTTGTAGTACAAGTAGTATTAGTAGTAGTAGTACATATAGTAGTGGTGATAAGGGTGGCAGTACTTTTGCCACCGGACTTAAGTACAAATATAAGTTTGATGTACTTACTGTTGCCATTTTGGGATAGATAGATATTAGATATACTCAATTAATCCCTTAAAGGAAACAGTTTGACATTTTTTTGCATTTAGTCACTTAGCACTGCAACTTCAACTCATTGTACTTGCAGTAATACTCCCTTAATACCACAGCATTTGGTCGTCCATGATCAGACCCACTCAGTGTGAAGTACTGTGATTAACACCCTGCTGCTGAGTAGTAACAGTGGTAGCACTGCAGCAAGACAAAGTATTTTTAGCTTCATTTTATGACTGATCTGTCTTTTAGATATCTTTACTAGTTACCCAACTATAGTAACTTTATTTACAGTAACTACAGGAATTAAAGTAAAACTCAACTGTATTATAATATGTTAATTCACCTAAAAACAAAACTTAGTAAAGATAAAGAGAATAAAACCACAGAGGCAACAAGTGATCCCTGTACTTTATGACAGGGAAGCACGTAAAGTACAAAACAAGGACCAACAAATGCTTTTTAATAAAAGATGTAATTAAACAGGCAGTACAGTAAGCAGTACCTGCAGCTGTCAGACAAATTCAGTGCATTAAAAAGCCACAGTACTTGCAGTATTATAGAGTCAAAGTACGAAGTATCAAGTAATGTGACCAACCAATAAAAATACAGGTACCTAAACTGTACCTGATCACAGCAGTCGAGTCAAAATAAATGAATGTAAAAATACATCACAAGTAAATATCCAAAACAGAAAAATATTCTTTTACATGTAGTCTTTTACGTTATACTGACAGTATTTCAGAGGTATTTATTGTGGCTGAAGAAGTATTCAGATACTTTGAGAAAAAGAATTAGTACAGCAGTGTTCAAATATTATTGTCCTGCATTAACAATATTACAAATGAGAAAATTATCACGAGTACAGTGTTTCAAATTCAAAATACATTATTCTTAGTGTTATGATTATTAGATTAATGTAAAGTATGACAGTAAATGTACCTCATGTAGGTTTAGTACCAGTTTATATTATCATTGTAATTACTTCAAACCATTAGAGATCACTGTAGAGTAAAAGCACTTTATACAATTACAGTAGCATAGTGAAAGTATTTAATACAGTTACAGTGCCACTGTACTTCATACACAGTAAAAGTACTAAATACAGATACAGTACTTGAAAGTACCATATAGTGCAGTTTGTGCTGTCGCTGGCCCCTGACCTGATCATTGTTCTTGACTCATTTCATTGTTGTTATTTTAATCTCTCTATATTCTCTGGGAATTTAGTCCCTGGTTCTCAACACGAGGGTCGGGACCCTGCAGAGGACACTAGATAAATAGAAAAAAATGAATATGCGCAGTCGTCACATGGCTCAGGCAGAGGAATGAGGAACAAACACACCTTCATTTGTCTGTGGGGTTTTATCTGCTGATTGATTTTCAGTGTATTTGATGGGATGAACAGAGACTGAGATGAAAAGTGTCAGTCTGAAATCTGTAGACGACTGTAGTATCTAGCGTAGATATAGATCTATACATTAGTTCAGTTACTTTCTCCTAGTTACTCGTACAGTATTTCTTAACGTAAGTAGAATTTGAAGTACTTGCATTGATTTCTGTACCACAACAGTTAAAGAAGTCTTGTTACTTCTGTGACCTAGTAAGGTCAAAAAACATCACATTTGTACTTGCATATATTTTACATAAAATACTATGTAATTAGTTACAAGGTTCTAGATTACACATTTGACTGCCGACTGAAGTACTTTTACTCCTTTAACTTAAATACTTTACCTACACGGATGTGAAAGTACTTTTACTGTGATATGTTATACTTTATGTTATACTTTACGATACGTGATATTACTTTTATTGAGTAGAATTTGAATGCTGGTCCTGCAAATTCAGTACAGATGAAGAAACAAGTCTTATTGCTCTATACATGCTTACATGAATTAATCATTAACCAGTTAATACATCTTTAGATAAGTTATATAGATATATACACAATGATAATAAACAAATCAACAAGAAAAATAAAAAATATATCTTTATATAAGTTATAAACATTACCTATAAATAAATCAGTTATTGCATCTTAATATATGGTTATACAGCTGAATAATCCAGTAAATTGAAGTGGAGGCCCGGGGTATTTGGCATTCTTACTATAAAAAAGCCAAATTGAGTTTAAGTATTTGCTGATTAATTTTCAGTCAGTCAGTCGATGACTGGTCTATGTGTTGCAGCTACTGTACAATTGTGAACAGTGGTTATTTAAATTTGAAAACATGACACACTATGAGATATGTGACAGGACGAGATGGGTTGTTTTTTATTTTTCAGTTTTAAAGTTTGTTTCTTTTATCTTTTTACTCATTTTAGTGTGAAATCAAAATGAGTACAATGTAAAATGTGTGCCTTGTTATTTATGCAATTCAATGTATTTCTGTGATTGGCCCAGAGCTTGTTAATGAACAGCAGTAAATACACAGTGTAAACATAACAGTCAGTAGCTGATTTACATCCATTGTCATGAGGCAGGTAAGAAAAAACCACAGAGACTGAAGCAAACTGAGAGATGAATTTCTTCTGTTTGAACTGTGAGTAGGAGGCCTGATAGTTGGTCTCTTTGTTTAAAGGTTGGTTTTAAGAGAGGTTTGTAAAATTGTGTGTTTGCTGTGTGTTATAGGGCAGCACAGAGGGGTGGAGTCCAGTCCCACAGCCAGGTGGTGAGTCCTAAAACCTGAATCAGTAATATAAAGACACAGTGAAGTGACACGTCTAAGTGACTTAAATCACAACAAGCCATCAGTGTTTTTCCAATTAAAAAATTTAATTAAATGAGTTTGACCTTTTTATGATTAGAGAGAAAAAATAATGTACATTTGACCTGTTTATGATTTAGAGTGACAGTTTAATTTCTACACTAATTGATATTTCATTTTATTTAGAAAATTACACAGTTACTTAAACCTATAACCTATATACATACACACTGTTAAGTAAATTGCATAAATAAATCATAATAAAGTTATTTGCCTCATATTTTCTTTTACTCACATATTTACTTTTTGGTTCAAAACAAAAAATGATTTGTGAAAATGCTGTGCAAATAATATTTAATTGATTGAATGATTGATCATGAATTGAGGTTTTTTTGTCATTAACAGTTTTCCTTGTTGAGTATTGGAATGAGAAACCTCAGTTGTTCAGTTGTTTTGTGTTTGTTTTGTTTCCAGCGGCACTTTAATGCTTCAGTTGGATGGTTTTCCTACTGGACACGGTGTTAAGGTAAAGACACATTCACAATAACTGTAATGTTACTCTGCTTTGTACTTTGTGATATTAGTACTGTGTGTAACAGTGGTGGTTGAGTCTAATAAGAGGTGTTGATTCAACTGATCCTCCTGTGACCTTGTTTAACCTTGACTTGAAGTCTTTACAAGGCAGTACCTCGGGTTGCTATGACAACACCTGTGACCTGAGCCCTGATCCTACTAATTTCTGTTGAACCGTCTCCTTTCGTTTGTGTGTGTATGTGTGTGTCCGTTTGTCCAGGCTGATCGATCGGCTGGCAGACTGACTGGATCCATGATGGAATTACAGACGCTACAGGAGGCTCTAAAAGTGGAGATCCAGATCCATCAGGTAAGCCGAGTCACAACTTCATGCTGATGTTGGAGCATAAACATTATATCGTCATAGATTATTGGTGTGGTCAGATCACATCAGCTTTCTTCACCTTGAGATGTTCCTGTTCATTCCATCTGTTTAAACGTTCAGATGGATAAAATAAAAAAGGACAATGTGAAGGTCCTCCTGGAGGAGTGGGGACCAATAGATGTCAGTGGTGTTTGTATTTATGTGCCTCATGTTTTCTTCTACAGAAACTGGTTGCCCAGATGAAGCAAGACCCTCAGGTAAAGCCAGCTTCTGTACACTCATCTGTTCTCATGTTGTTTCCCACTTTACATTACATTACATTACATTACATGAAGATGACTGTATGTTGTTGTAATGAGTGAGGAGAAAACATCATGTTCCTCATCTCCGCATACTGATGTTTTCAGAACGCAGATCTGAAGAAGCAGCTCCATGAACTTCAAGCAAAGATCACAGCACTCAGCGAGAAGCAGGTACTTCATGGTTCTCACTCTCACACACACGCGCGCACACACACACACACACACAGATCAGATCAGATCAGATCAGATCAGATCAGATCATGTACTGTTCAACTTTCAGCAGCACAATTAGCATAAGGATCTGTTGAACGATGTGTGTGTGTGTGTGTGTGAGAGAGAGAGAGAGAAAGTGAAAAACTTGCTGAAACCTAGTGTTTGTAAAAGCAAATGAGACCTCGGGGATATTTCTCTGTGGATGAGTTTCACCTGGCCTAAAACCTGCAGTCTGTCAAACGGAGCTGCTCCCCCTCATCACCAGTCTGTTGCGATGCATTCACAGAGCTGGAGGTGCACGGCGTAGGTTAGATTCAACCAACCCTCAGGCTGTGGTTGGATATGGAGAAGGAGACAGGAGGTGTGAGGACGGGACCTGTTAAAGTTACTTACTGGATGAAGTTCTCCTTTCAAAGCAGCAGCTGTTAGTTTCTAACTGCAGCTTTGTTCAGTCAGGCCTCTTCATGACTCTTAGTCACTGTGTTAAGTTGTAGCTCTAGAGGCAGATGTTGCTAAGCAACAGATGGGCTTTATTTTTTGATTCATACATCATTGGCAGCTGTGTGCGTGTGCGTGTGCGTGTGTGTGTGTGTGAGAGTGACTGTCGGTGTGACCCTCTGACTCCCTACACTCTTTTTTGAACCTTGATCCTGTTCCTTCATGTTATTATCTCCTCAGAAGAACCACTGCAGAGTATCTCATGCTGTGGTTGTGTTTGGGTCTCTCCCTCCTCCACCATTATATTGTTTTTATAAAACAGCGGATTCAGAGGTTCTTATCATGTTAGCCTTCAGGCCAAAGAAACACCACATGGCAGTGTTCATGCAGAAAGACTCATTCAGTCAAAAGAAAATGGTAATATTCCTCACTGAATGAAAATGTGTTTCTAGGCAGTTTAGATGAATCATGTGAAAGGAGAAGTCAGAAGCTTCATTTAACAGTGTTACACCTCATCTACACCACATGCACCAACACAATACTGCTGTGAAACGTTTAACAACTGGCAGAGTGTCTGGACATGGGACCAGACTCTGGAGGCCTTGGTCTGTGGAACAGTTTTTAATGATTGTGGTTCCACGTGTCTGTGACTCTGTAAGTTACAGGAGCCGTAATATGAATGTTAGTGTGGGAGGTGCCCACACCCCCCATCCCACTCCAAGAAAATATGGAGAAAGAATTCATCTCCTTCTGAATGTACCACCTAAAGTCACCTGCAGGATAAATATTCATCTTTAGTCATATCAGTGTATTTATGTACAGTGAGTTATCTTTCAGACAGGAAACCTGCTGCAGCCTTTAGTGAAAACTTCCTCTCTCCTCCCTCAGAAAAAGGTGGTGGAGCAGCTGAGGAAGGAGCTGCTGGTGAAGCAGGAGCCTGAGGCCAAGCTCCAGCTGCAGGTCCAAACTCCACCAGGAGGAGGCGACATCAAGCCGGCTAATCTGCTGCAGAACCAGCAGATATCTGGAGGACTGCAGCAGGTCAGGAACACATGAATCACATATATACTGCAACACATTTTTATTTGAATCTAAAAAAGATTTTTAACAAGCCTCGTGTAGTTAAAAAAAAAATCCTGCACTACACCTGCTTACCAATGAGTCAGACACACACGCACGCACACACACAATTTTGCAGCACATAATACTGTTACTTTCCTTCAATAATAAGAGATAAATGAAACTTTAGGAGAGACAGGATTGAATCAGGAAGTGTGAATATTTCATCCTTCATGATTCAATTAAAAAAAACATTTAAATAACATTTAAATATATAAATAAAAACATTTCTGTAAAATGCATTATCTTGTCTTTGAGTGCACCTTTGAAAATGAAGAAATGTTAAATGCTAAGTTTACCCCAGTGAAAAGTGAAGGTCAGAATACTCAGACTCACGGGTTCATGTCTCTCCCAGCAGACCCTGACGGTGACGCCGGTCCTCACCACGAAGACGCTACCTCTGGTGCTGAAAGCTGCTGCCACGCCTGCCCTGCCTGGCTCCATCCTGCCACAGCGACAGCCCACAGTCGCTATGGTAACCACCTCAATCACCAAACCCGACTCGCAGAACGCCCCCATCAACCTGCAGGTGGCCAGCAAGCTGACCAATCAGAGCATGGAGCCAGTGCGGCTAGTGTCCAAGAACGCCATGGTGGTAAGACCATGTCACAGTACAAGCCCCTGTCCAGTCACGCGTCATCATCGCCGCCTGTAACTGACCCGCTGAGCAGGGATCAGTGTTGTGATGCAGGACTCAGCTGTAGATTCGTGGGGTTTAAGGTGGCCCCACCCTCAGTGACTCACATGACTCGAGCTTGAGCAGGCTGTGGTGTGAGTGGTGGCCCTGTAGCTGCCAGACTGACAGCACCAGGAGCAGGTCTTAGGTCAGTCACTCACTCCTGGTTCCTCTTATGGCACCATGTTTGTGGAATAGAGTCTGGGTTTGTCCATGAGAACCAGTAAACCGCTGGTCTACACACATTAGACAAAACCACTGCTGGTGAAAACGTTCTTCAGTTCAAGCTGTTGACACTGTGAATCTGGTCCTCGGATAAATAGTGTGATACTATGACATTAGTGGAAACCCCTCGCCTTCGACAGGAATTAGCATCCTCAGTAAAGAAAGGCCGTAAGAAACAATGCTGACAGAGGTTTTAGTGAAAACAAACCGGTTCATGTTTAGGGTCGCAGTCAGAGTGAAGTGAAGAATGTGAAGCAGAGAAGGTGCAGCATCAGGTTCTCTCAGCCTTTGCTCCTGCACAGATGTTCAAGCCAACGTAAAGTAGCAGCAGCGGACATGTCAGTCAAACATCAGCAGACATGTCAGTCAAACATCAGCAGACATGTCAGTCAAACATCAGCAGACATGTCAGTCAAACATCAGCAGACATGTACGTGTAACAGCGACACAGATCCACTATGTGCTGTGGTTTTGTCTCAGGTGCAGGCCACCCCCACCACCACCGCCCAGCCAATCAAAGTTCCTCAGTTTGTCCCTCCTCCTAGACTGACGCCTCGACCCACCTTTCAGCCACAGGTGCGTCCCTTGTAAGACCCGCCTCCAAACCCTAACCCCTTCAAATCGGTGTGTGTGACCCACCTGAGGTGACTCACTCTTCTCCTGCAGAGGGCAGCAGTGCACCAAAGCAAACACTCATGCCTTGCTCTGTGGCACTAAAACATTGTTTGCTCTGTGCTGCCTATACTCATCTTTTCTCCTTTTTAATTTCCCCCTTTTTAATTTTCCAACTGACCTGTGAACAGGTTTAATGAAAGGTGACAGGCCTGTGTGTGTGTGTGTGTGTGTTTGTGCGTGTGTGTGTGGTTATAGCTTGTTTTCCTGTAGCTTTGTGGTATTTTGTGTCCCTGGCTGTTTGTGTTTTAACCCTGAACATGGATCAGTGTTGGTGATGTTTACCTGGCTGTGCTGAGCGATGCCTCTGGGAGCTCTGGCTGGTTTCTGCCAGCAGCTGTTGAAGCAATAACAATCATTAGTAGATGTGCGACTCGTAGTAATCCTGTTAGTTTCATCCATACTGCCTCAAAATCACAGAATATTTTTTACAGTCTTTACTTTTGAAACACTCCACTTTGGGAAAAGTTGAATTATGAGGAAGAAGAAAGCTTTATTTGTACACTTTCACAGTACACTTACACAGTAACGAAGTCTGGTTTCTGCTTTTAACCCATCACACACATGTGTGAACAGTGGGCTGCCATATTTACAATGCATACAGTACATACAGTACAAGCACCCGGGGAGTTATTGGGGTTAAGGGCGTGAAGCCGACTGCGGGATTTGAACCCCAACCCTCTTGGTTTACCACCCCCCTGTGTTCCTAGAGGAAACACCTCCACTGGAAAACCTCTTGTCATTAGGATCAACACAACTGTCAAAAGTCATATTATGGTATGGGCGTCTTCTGTGTGATTTGATTTGATGCTAACCGGGTAGCTTTTGGGCTAGCAGTTAGCTGCCAGGTGTTATTGAACTACTATCAGCTAGTGTTGATATTAAATACTGATTCAGGAATCAATATTGAAAATCAAAGTTAATTAGTTTTTGTCTCATAGCTATCTTAAGAGCATTACGATTACTATTTTTAGTAGTAGTAGTAATAGTAGTGGCAGTAGTAGTAGTATCGGTGGTGGTGGTAGTAGTAGTAGTAGTAGTAGTAGTAGTATTACAAGAACAGAGCTCTTCAATGGTGTTCCTCAGCGATTTCGGGTCATTTTGTTGTTGTTTCCTGATTGGCTGTCTGTTGTCACCAGGTCAGGCCCAAACCAGCCACACCCACCAACATTCCCATTGCACCAGCCCCTCCTCCACCCATGATGGCAGCCCCTCAGCTTCTCCAGAGGCCCGTCATGTTGGCCACCAAGCTGTCGCCATCGCTGCCCTCAGCGGCTCCCATCCACCAGGTCCGCATCGTGAATGGTCAGCCTTGCAGTAAAACAGGCTCCACCCCACTGACGGGCATCGTCATCACAACGCCCGTCTCCGCCACACCAACTCGCCTCGCTAGCCCCGCCCAAGCACCCAACCCCACCCCTGTCCCCATCCTGACCCCTGCTCAGCCTATCCAGATCAGCAGCCTGACCACTGAGCCCAAGGTAAAAGTACTTCCTGAAGACTGAGTACACATTGTACTGTGGTTCAGTGTCCGGCCCATTTCTGTTGTTTAGCTGAAGTATACAGTTCTGTCTTTTCTCCTGAGCACGATGTCTGAGAAACACAGCGGGTTAAATTTCACAGGTCCTTTCAGAGGGACCTAACAAAACTTCCTTTGGGCCATAACACAAGAATTAATTTGTAATTAATACCTTTATTTAATTCCATTAGAATTTTTACTGCATATGTGAGTGTGATAGCAAACGCATGTTTGTGCACCAGAGGATCATTAAATCCTCAGATTCTCTCAGTTAGTTTAGTCACCACACAAACATTTGACATCTTCCTGCATGCAGCTGGATGTCCTCTTTCAGGACGTTGTCTCCATCCTCTAATCTGCTGTTGTCTTCCTCCTCCTGCTCCTCAGCAGACTGTTAAACCAGGAGGCGGAGCGGAGCAGAAGGCTGTGGTCAGCCTCCCCTTGTCCTCCTCCACTCCTCCATTGTCTCCGGCTCCCAGACCCAAGAAAGAAGAGAACCCAGAGGTAGGAACTGCGCCACATCATATTTATTCTGTTGTCACTGACTGCCTCTGACACTTGCTGTTTTTCTCTTTGTTTTGAAGAAACTGGCCTTCATGGTGTCTCTGGGGCTTGTAACACATGACCACCTGGAAGGTGAGTGATAGTTTGAATAAATATTGGAGAAACCACCAACCCCCCATCCGCCAATCACCGTGTTATTGAACATCTCTGCATTCAATGTTTGTGTCTGCAGAAATTCAGAGCAAAAGACAGGAGAGAAAGAGGAGAACCACAGCCAATCCGGTGTACAGCGGCGCCGTGTTTGAACCTGAGGTCCGCACACACCAAGAACACTTTGTTACATCATTACACAGTGAAGTAGAACAAGAATCAATTTATCAATCCAAAATCCCAAAGTCAGAATATCAACAAAACCTTGAGTCTGAAGAAGAAATAAAAACTTAAGAACTGTAAAAGTCTAATCAGCCAAAGTCGAACCAACACCATTCAGAGTGAATGGAGTGTAACACAAGGTACAGCAGCAGCAGCAGTGTTTAAAAGTATAAATATAACTATATAAGTAAGTATATATGTGTGTGTGTGTGTGTGTGTATACACACACATATACATACATACATACATACATACATACATATTACAAGACCTACAAGCTGCTGCATTTATGTGTCATACTCTTCTGCTGTACAAACATATTGTAGCAGGTTTGTTTTTAAATAATTTGAAGTCGTGGTTTAGATGAAAATTGATTTGTAGAAAACAGTCTTAAACTAAATAAAACTTCCTCTTCCTGGTTTGACGTGAATGTGACACTATTCGTTCAAGGACAGTTGAAAAGTGTCAAATCTGATGATACTTTTCTGTTTACTTTCTGTTTTCTTCCAGAGGAAAAAGAGCGCAGTGAGTTACCTGAACAGCCCTCTGCACCAGGGGACCCGGAAGAGAGGTCCGTATGAAACACTGCTCTGCAGGTCGGAGACGGGTGACACTGGTAGAATCAGGCTAGAAACTGGTCCAGATGTAGGAATGTAGGAAAACCAAGACAGGGAGTTGTGTTAGAGTAAAAGCTGGTGGAGACTCAGAAGAGTAGACAGCAGTAGATAGCAGAGTAGAACATAAGAGATGACTCCACTGCTTAGTACTAATAACAAACTTTAAAACAAGCCCCTCCCCCCACCCCTCCTCCTCCTGCTGCTGCTGCTTCCTGCTTCTGGTCCACAGTCAGGGTTTATGTCTCAGCACAACAGACCACCTGAACCATATAGAAACAACTGTGAGGTTTCTGCCAGGCCTTTTGTGTTCTCCACCATAGACTGAAAAAGAAAAGAAGCTGATGACATCAGCTGCGATTCAACACAAATGGATGAAAATCAGGACTGTTTTTGGTGTTAAAACAAACAGTTGTTAATGTGAATGAATGATTATTTGAATGAATTTGAACAGGAACTCTCCATCAGGGTTAGATGTTGAAATGCTCCTGTTCACCAAAGATCAATGAAGAAGATGAGTGTGGTGATGGTCAGTTGTAGAGTTAGTGAGTTCTGCTGTCGCACAAAACAGACATTTAGTGAATTCATCATTAATGTAAAAGTAGTTTGTCTTATCGTGGAAATCTGAGTAGCAGCAGCACTGGGGATGCAGACGTATAGATCTGATGACTTGTCTGGGAATCATTGAGATGAGCTGAGTCATCAGGATTTCAATGCATCACATTATAACGTTTCTCTGGTTTTCATTGGATGAGTAAAGACCAGCATAAACTCAGACTGGTAACACAACTCTAACGTGACTAACATTAATTGGCTCGTATAATATCTCACCTCAAAATACTAAACATTCCTGCAGTTGCTTCCACTTCCTATGTTAATCTGTGACTTTAATACATAAACCTAAACCATTCATCCTTTTAACTTTGATTTTCAAGGGAAAAAGCAAAAAAGTGAAATTGTGTTGATCACAGTGTCAGATTTTAGCACATCAGTAATGACAATGATTAGTTGTCATCAGGCTGTAGCTACTGCTGAGGTCACCTGCTCTGTGTGTGAGAAAAGTCAGTCGGTGAATGAGTGAGTTGATCAGCTGCTCGCGGCGAGGCACCGTGCCGACCGGGGGAACACATCCGCTGCCTGGTCCTGTCTGACTCTTGCCACGCACTGTGCGTGGCCGTTAGCAGCTCGTTAGCATGACTGGCTTCACGCTGACCGTTTTTTTTGTAAGTCTTGTTCCAAAACAGAGGAAAGTGGGCATTAGCTTATTCTGTGCTAGTGGGAGGACATGTGACCTCAGCGTCGTTGTTGCAGCCTGTGAGGAGTTCGGTCTGTGGTGTGTTAACAGCTGACACGGGTCCATTTGTTGTGCGCTTGGTAATGGACTGCAGTAGGTTTATACTGGTGCTTGGCTTCGGGTTCCCGCACTAACACTGCTGTCTGTGCTTCTGACTCCTCCTCTTCCTCCCTTACCGCCCCCCCGTCTCATGCTAGCCAATGAAGACTCCCTTTCCAAGGTATGTCATACAGACTGTTTTTGTTTTTTTCCCCTCTCCATCTTTCTTTTTTTCTTTGTTTTCCGTCTTTGTTGTCTGTCTCATTTCACCCAGGTCGCCCACCCAAATACAGCAGCGTCCCGGAGCTGGGCAGCCTCACCCCGACCTCCCCCTCCAGCCCCGTCCATCCCCTCCCCCTGCCCAGCCCCAGCTCTGGGGATGTAAGTAACGATGGGGGAGACGGACAGCTCAGAGGGTCGGACACCCTGTCAATCACACACAATCCTATTGGCCCAGTAGCTCTGTCAGTCATTTGCATCCCGATATCTTCAAACATGTCCATTAGTTTGTTGTGTGTGTGATATCCATCAGCCATCAGTTGATTTTTACTTTAAATCAGCCTTACAAAGTGAACAGTGTCCTGTAGCCCAGAGCCTCTGTGAATAACCACTACTACTCAGAGCACATCCTAACCCCCAAATGTCAAATAACGTTTCTGTGGCTCCGTAAATTAACACACCATGTCCATTAGACATCAGAATGAGGCCAACCGTAAACTAAACCAGACCAGATCACGGCGCCTCCCCCTGCCTTGCCTCTCCACAGATGGTGGGTGGGGCCCAGTTGAGAGGGGAAACTGATTGGTCCAATTCTTCCTCACAGGGAGACATCCATGAGGATTTCTGCACTGTGTGCAGGCGCAGTGGCCAGTTGCTCATGTGCGACACGTGTTCTCGTGTTTATCACCTGGACTGCCTGGATCCACCCCTGAAAACCATTCCTAAAGGCATGTGGATCTGTCCAAAATGCCAAGATCAGGTAACTGCAGCAGCCAAGACTGATCCTGAGTCGGGGGAAGGGGGTACTGCAGTCCAGAGAGGGGCCAATCAGGGCCAGTAGCTGTAACAGACTGTAGAATCTTTTGCTGATTGGCCTGAATGTTAGGACTGTTCAATCCTTTGTAAGCATGTACACGATGAAGTATTGCTTTTTTTGTGCATCTGTCTCACTCATTGTTGTCAGTAAAGATTGGCATTACACATCCATCCACTTCATTGCTTGTCCCTTTTCAGCCTCACCACAAGGTGGCAGCTAAATTTGTCTTCCTAAAATCTTTCCCAAGTCTCAGTCAGCCTCTGACAACTCTGAGCTGTTCTCTCCAGATTCTCAAGAAAGAAGAAGCCATTCCCTGGCCTGGAACCCTGGCTATCGTTCATTCCTACATCGCCTACAAAGAAGGTGACGACAGGTTCTGTTCTTTTCTTGCCTGTCTGCGGGACAGACAGTGACCTGTGTTGGCCTGTGTCCGTCTGTTTCAGCTAAAGAAGAGGAGAAACAGAAACTGATGAAGTGGAGTTCAGAACTGAAACTGGAGCGAGAGCAGCTGGAACAAAGAGTCAAACAGCTCAGCAACTCCATAACAGTAAGAGAGTTTACATTTACCAACTGCGTAGCACAAAGACAGTAAGAAGCCCACGACATGGAATGGTCCAGCACCCGGCTCTCTTTTAGAACCAGATTTAGACTCACGTTCCATCTGCAGCTTTCAGTGACTGTTGGCACCAGTCGTAGATGATTGACAGGAATCAGCTTGTGTTTCCACACAGATGACAAAAACTGAACAAATATTGAGGTCTATTTTTTGCGTGTTCTGTTACATTGAATAATGTTGGATATAACAAGAGCACGCAGACTGTTACAAACACTACTCACAGCGGTATTATTGTATTATTGTCCATGTGATCTGACTCGTTAATAATAATAATAATAATGATGATGTCATTATGAACATTTGCCCTGATAGGATCAGAGTTGAACTGCCACTTGTTACGCGGCTGAGTATTAATTGCCGTGTTATTAAATCTAAATAAAAGGTTTTTCCAGTTAAGTTTTTAGAAGTGGCCATCTGAGTTGTAGTGAAACAATCACACTGAATAATTGATCTCTTGGTCTGATGAAAAATATGTGCATTACTTACACCACCGTTATCTACGTTTTGCCAGTGCTGAATATTATAATGAAAATATGGTCACTGTTCAGAGCCAAATGTTTTGATAGAAATGGGAATAGATTTGATTAGAAATTCAAACGTTTTCAGACTTTATTGGATGCTAGATTCAGATGCCAGCCTTTGTCGTAGTTAAACAGGGGACACTGTTGGTGTGGAATTGTGTATTAAATCAAACGCTGCTGTCCTTTTTCCACCAGAAATGCATGGAGACCAAAAACACCATCCTGGCTCGTCAAAAAGAGATGCAGCTTTCCCTTGACAAAGTCAAACACCTAATTCGCCTCATCCAAGCCTTCAATTTTAACCAAGCTCTGGCAGAGACAGAGGCGACAGACACCAGTGTCAGAGTCCAGGACAGTGCTGAAAGTGCACCCAGCTCTGAAGCTGCACCAGAAACCAATTCTGTAGAGAAAGTGAAGGCTGCCAGCTCCTCGGAAAACAGCAACGCTGATGAGAATGACAAACAAGAGCAACATGGAGTTGCAGATGGCAACCACGCAGCAGCAGGAGCAGGAGCACAAGTACAAGCAGGAGGAGATGCAGAAGACCACCCTGTCCTGGATGACAGTACACTCCTATCAGCAGAGGCCAGCCCCAGTCTAGGGGCAGGAGCTAACGCTGGCCCTGGTGTGGGAGCAGGAGGTAACATGGGGACTGGTCTACAGTCGGAGGTTGTGACCAAGTCTGAGACAACTCCAGTGGTTGACATTCCCACCACTTCAGCGGTTGCAGCTGTTGCCACCACCAATGGTACAGAGACGCCCTGCCCTGACCACAACCCGGCAGGAGACTGCGCCACCAACGCAAACACCAACTCTGAGAACAAGATGGCTGCCATCAACCCTCCAGAGACAGCGGTGGAGAAGAAACAGGAGGAGATCACTGACAGTGATGGCAGCAACACCAACAACAGCAAAACCTCAGAACCCTCCCAGCATTCTTTGCCAGCTCTTGTCAGCAGTTTGGACAATAAAAAGTAATGCTATGTCTCTTGAGTTGCGGAAATTCTAACATATATATTAAAAAAAAAAAGACATTTGCTTGCACCAGATGGTGCCCTGAAGTTGCCAATCTGTATAAATGTTGTTTGTTTGCATTGTATTGTCAGACTGTGTCAATGGTAGATATACAGCCCAAGTCACATGACTCTGGGAAAGCGTAGGCTGTTCGCCCATAGAGCTGGGCTACAGAAAGGACTACGTACCAGTGTCATCATGCCAATTAGTGATAGAGGTCGGTGGTCAGAATGCTCAAAGGGAGATTTAATTCATCATCACACCAGTGTGTGCCTGTTACAGTGGCCCCTGTGTTATGGAGTGGGGAGATGGGTTCATGTGGTTCCGAAGATTATCAAGAACATGGAACCAAATGTCTGTCAGGGGTTACTGATCGAAAAAGCAGTGTTGTGATAAAAGCAGAGAGGAACCTGTTCGTCCCCTCGTCCTCATGAAGTTTTCCGGTCCCACAACGTTATTCTCTCAAACCTGCCTCCCGCCCAAACCCTAATCTTACCCTCCTCCCAGATACTTACCTACTTCAGTTATCTTTGGTGAACTAAAAATCACTATGGACCAAGAGCAGAAAACTTAAAGACTTGGATTAATATTTTAAAAAGAGTTGACATCAAACAAAAAAAAACCTGTTTTAACTCCTGATCGCAGTAATCTGGCCATAATGACCGGAAATGACCTTCCTTTATCTTTTCTTAGAGTCTCCACTTCCCTATTGACTGCAATTTTTCCCTTGTGACTTCAACCCAAACTGACCTGGGGAAGTATGCTTCAAACAAACCAGTTTGTCGAAATTGTTGGACACAAATAGAGAGTTACAAAAAGTTACACATCATTTCATTTCCACCGTAAGGAAAATGTGGATTAAGTTTCAGATGCTGTTTGCTGATCCAACAAACACTTTGAAGCATTTACATGCATTTGCACCAGCATACCGAACTTTCAAATCAGCCTATGACTCAATCCAAGTTCATTCAACTTCTGGAACCTGAACTACCAACCCGGAAAAAACCCAGACTCTGTCCTCTCCCTGTTGACCAATGACTAAAGGTCCCTGCCCCACCCTGCACCCGTCTCCTCCCCACCTATATCCCTGAGCTCAGGCAGAAAAGACGCAGAGCGTCTTGTTCAGCTGGTACGGAGGACAAGGTCGAGCAGGTGGAGTAGCCTAACAGATGTTTTCAGTGGTGTCGGTCAAGTGTAGTGATTGAGTTTTCATTCGTGAGTCAAGTGTGTCAACTGTGAGCACTAAATGTGAAATTGCAATATTGCAATGTCAACACACACAAACTATATCTGGGCTGTGTTTCTTTTTATAGGAAAAGATATTCAGGTCTTCCTAGTCTTCAAAAATAAGTGCTTTTTGTTCCTGAATCTGCTGGACTGGCATCATCAACACATTAAGTGATGATCTTTGCATCGTGTGCATTTCTGTTGAATCCTGAACTGCCAAAATGATGTATCCAAATTCAGCAGGGACAAGTCCGCCTACTGTATTGAAAGAGCAAATCATTGGCAGTGTAAGATATTAATACTATCATTTCAGAAAAAGTCCCCAGATCAAATCGAAACAGGAGATATTATGAAACAATAACATCAAAGGAACCTTTTCCTTTAAATAGAGGGATTTGTTGATGAACCTGCTCCTTCAGATAGACGATCCCACAAATCCTGAGATTAAAGCACAAGCTTGCTGCATTACAAAGAAGTGCTGAAGAGCTTTTTGTATGTTAATATGGAATTAAACAGAGTATGCATCTCTTTGTTGTGATGTGACTTATCCCCACATTGCCAATATTTTTCTAGGAGGAAATCCAGACCTCTGTCTGACATTAAGGCTCAAGTGTAGTTCATATTTTTGGGAATTATTCCCAGGCTTCTGCTGTCTTAGAAACCCCTTCACCCCCTCGCAGTTAGACTAGGTCATCTCTCTTCTTTCTGGAGCATGGGCTGAAATGTGATGCTGTTATCGGCTGGCTTGGTGGCTGTCAGTTGGGTGTGTCTGTCTCCAGTGAACTTAGCATCATGTCTGGCTTCTTGTTGAGTACGGGACATTAGCATACTCTGGTCTATTCTTAAACGGTGCCTCTGGTGGTGTTAGATCATTTTGCAGCTTTGGATCTATTGTTTGTTTGAAAATTGATGTCGTCCAAAAACGCATTCACCTGAGAGTAGACCTGAAGTGGGTTAAAAATGATTCTGGTTCAACAAATCTTTTATGGAGAAGATCATCACAAAATCCTTTATTTTTTAACTGGTACGTTCCTCTTGTCATGCTAGCAGCTTTATGTCTATGAATACCCATGTTGGTCTGCCAGTCGGTCCACTACTTGTGGCTGTGGTCAAGTGTATCTGACATCTCTTAGTTGAAATTTCTTTCGTTGTCCCCAGAGGATGAATCTTTATTCCTTTATACGTTGTACCACCATGAGGCTGATGCTTTGGGCTGTCATGAAAAACATCATCTGTTGGATGAATTGGCAGAAATATAATTTTTAGAAGTAGATATTTATATACACTCTATTGATTCTCTGCTTTTCCTCTCGCGTCTGAGTTAAATAAAAAAGGTATTTAAAGAGTGGCTCAGACTTTCATGTTCCCAACTGGGTGAACTGTAGTAACGCTGACCTCTCAAGGCTAATATTGTTACCATCAGCCTCATCTGAATGCGGCCTTTACTGCTAATTAGCGAATGTTAGCATGCTAACAAGCTAAACTGAGATAATGAATATGGTAAACATTTCACCGGTGTGTTAGCTTTGTCAACGTCAGCATGTTATCTTGCTGGTGGTGAAAACATTCTCAGAGTTGCTAGCATGGCTGTGTCCTCGTACGTTAGGGACAAAATGAAAGTCTTGTGAAATGCTTTTGTCGGCAGGTGTTTGTATTGATCTTCAGTGACATCCTGTATTATCAGAGTAAATGTGCATGTTACTCAAAGCGTGAATACGTTGTTGGGCGACGACAAAGCTTGCTGTTTCAAGTGTTTCTCTCCATATCATGTGGACTGTAGTTAAACGGATTCTGCATATCTGACATCAGCTGTACAAACTGCCTTCATTCATCCATTCATTCATTCATTCAGACGATCCCAGAAAACGTCTCCACATCTTTGGCCACAGTGTTGTTGGACGTCAGCCATTCCAACGTGGACAAAAAAGACGGGACACAAGTTGAACAGAAAAGAAATCGAGTTCTGTTTGTTTCCAGCTCCCTATAAAACCCAGTTGTGTTTTGTTCTCTGTCAGGTGGATGTTGACTAAGTCTTTTTCGATGTGTTCACGTGCACATAGAGCAGAGTCGTCGTCATCCTGTCGTTTTACTTTTAAACACGTGTTCCAGGCAAACTGGACCTTTCCCTCTGTACAGTAGGTACCTCGAGTGCCTTTCTTCAAACAGCAGATAATATTTGTCTCTTGACTTGCACTGTGACTTGTAGAACCTTACTAACCCACCTAGATGATCCTTCTACTCAAACGCCCTCCTGGTCTGTCCTGTCCCACAAAGCTCCCCGAAACCCCGGAGCACAAACCCCGTCATTTCACCTCAGGCTGCCAGTAGTCAATGCAAGTTCAAACTACATCTCATATTATGCCGTTTAGATTGACCAGATAGTGTTTTGTTGTTAATATAGGAGTTGCCTTAAATGTGTTTTATTTTCTTTTTTACATGGTTCCTCTTTTACACGGGGGAGGGGGGGGGGGGGTCCCTGCGGGGGGGGGGGGGGGGGGTCCCTGCGGAAGCTGGCGAAGGCCAGAGGTGGTTTGGTGTAAATCTGGTCATCGTCAGTGAGTGCAGTGCTCCAAAGAAGAACTGTTGATGATGACGTCTCGCTCGATGATACAGCCCGTTGTTTTGTGATGCACTTTTGATTTGACCAGTATTATTGTCCTGAGTGTAAAAATGGGATCCAGCAGCAAGACAAAGTGTGGTTGTGAATCTGACTGTGGATCTCAGTTGCGGTGTCCGAGGCTCTGGAGCTCGTTAGGTTTTAATTCCAGTTGTTCCATCTGTGTTGTGGTTCTGTTTCCAGAGAAGGGATATGGTCGGTGAATCAGATTGTATGAGGCAGAGCCTGTGTGCATTTAGAACAAAACTAAGCTGCATCCTGATGATGAGCGGACTTGGACCCAATTAACAACATCTGTCCACTCGGTCTGCTGGAACGCATGCCTTCTTATGCAAATTTTTATACAAGGTTTGTTAAACATTTTTAATATGCATTTCATTTTGTTTAAGTTTTATGTGAAACTCGAGTCACCTTTATGTTCTTTGGACATTGTGGCATCTTGATGCCAAACGTGTACGGTTTCGGTGTTAAACGGTGCGGTAGCCATCCACATGAGAGCGCAAATGTCTCCTGCTGACGGTGTGTTTTATGGACGGGGCTCCTTTGTTTAGATTTTAGTTGGATCTCGGCTAATGCACCATGCTGAATGTTGGGATGCAAGCGGGAGAGGGGGTGTGGGGGGGTAGATGAAGTTTTAATGTCTAAATGGTGTCATTGTCGTCTTTAAGAGAAAGGTTTTGGTTACCGTTTGTTTGAGCTGTAAAAAGTGAATTTATCCAAAGAACACTGCAAGAGTATGTTTGTGTTTGAACGCCTTTGTGTAGTCGATGCATATCATTTGGAAACATTAATTTTTGCGTCAGCATCATGTGCGTCCACCAAGCTGGACAAGTAACCGAGGAAATCATTTATGCAACCAACACGTTCATCTCCAGTTCCCTCAGTGGGGGTTTGTTCTGGAAGTGGTTCCATAAAGATGTTCGCTCAAACTCTGCCCGTTTCACTCTTCAGTTTTAAAACGATCAAGTCCTGATTGTGGCCTTCAAGTATTCTGTGAAACATGACATCAGTCTGTTGTTGCCGCTCACGTCACATCCGCCCCGCTGGGACCCAACTGTCCACCAGAAGCTTCTTACCTCATCCACAGCTCATTTCACTGGGGGTGTGTTGAGTGCAAAAAAAAAGAAAAGAAATAAAAAGTCTTTTTTTATCTTCCATTTGGTGAGATGCATTGTAGCGATATGAATAAAGAAAACGTTCACCTGGTGTGCTGAATAACGTGTAAATTGGTAATTACACAATCTGAATATTTGTATAATTGTTTGTATTTTTTCATAATGATTTTGGAAAGGAATGTGTTTATTTTTTTGACTTGTGTTCCAGATGTGTCTTCTGTTGGCCTGACATTGTGACTGGTCTGGTGGGATTCTTACCTCTGTATTGAGCCTCTTCTGTGATGAATTCTTTGTATGCAGTGTTTAGGAAAATACTGTAGGGGGACATGGGGAGGAGTTGATATTAGGAGCATTTGATCAATTTGTATTTATTTATTTTATCATTTTGTTAATAAATTGTGAAAAGCACAGTCATATCCTGTTTTTTTCTGTTTGTCCACTTCATTAGGGACAGACTCTGTCCGTGAGGCGTTCAGGGACAGCCTCTGTCCGTGGGACGTTCAGGGACAGCCTCTGTCCGTGGGGCGTTCAGGGACAGCCTCTGTCGGTGGGACGTTCAGGGACAGCCGCCGTCCGTGGGACGTTCAGGGACAGTCTCTGTCGGTGGGACGTTCAGGGACAGTCTCTGCCCGTGGCCGTGGGACGTTCAGGGACAGACTCTGTCCGTGGGGCGTTGAGGGACAGACTCTCTCTGTGAGACGTTCAGGTCCCTAGCGGACATGAATCTCGTTGTTTGTCTCTTCCGTGTTCGATGTCATTTCCTGTGTAAAGATGGAGGACGCAGCTCGAGGAGGCAGCGGCTGAGTCGTCGCAGTCATCAGCGGGAAACTTTGCGGCAGGAGGCGGAGCTCGGGCTGCGTCTGTCCCGGGAGACAGACTCTGTGTCCCCGCTGCGTCTCAGCTCCAGGTGCGTCTGTGTCCAACACTGTGTCTGTCCTCTGCGGCGGGAGAGACATCAGCTGCCTCCCCCGAGACAGAGCACGAGCCGCAGCCGCAGCTTCTACACTGAGCCGCTGTGTGTGTGTGTGTGCGTGTGTGTGTGTGTGTGTGTGTGTGCGTGCGTGCGTGCGTGTCAGTCTGATCTGTGTATGTCAGTCTGATGTGTGTGAGTCTGATGTGTGTGTGTCTGATGTGTGTGTGTGTGTATGAGTCTAATGTGTGTGTGAGTCTGATGTGTGTGTGAGTCTGATGTGTGTGTGTGTCAGTCTGATGTGTGTGTGAGTCTGATGTGTGTGTGAGTCTGATGTGTGTGTGTGTGTGTCAGTCTGATGTGTGTGTGAGTCTGATGTGTGTGTGTGTGTGAGTCTGATGTGTGTGTGAGTCTGATGTGTGTGTATATGTTTGATGCCTGTTGATGATATTTACCTGGTCAGTGTCCAGGTGTGTGGTCATGTGATGTGGGTGTGTCTTTGTATCTCAGCATCTCGGGCTCTGTGAGATGTTTATCAGATGTTTATCAGATGTTTATCAGATGTTGAGGAACCTGCATGAGGATCCAGGTGTGTTGTCATGATCCAGGTGTGTTGTCATGATCCAGGTGTGTTGTCATGAATGAGGTGTGTTGTCATGAATGAGGTGTGTTGTCATGATCCAGGTGTGTTGTCATGATCCAGGTGTGTTGTCATGATCCAGGTGTGTTGTTGGCGTCACTGCAGCAGTGTTGTGTTTTTTCATAGGGGGCTGTTAGGTGGACGACGCTGTGGGACCTTCACCATCATGGCTTCACCATGAGCGAGCAGCTTGTGGACCTCTGGTGTAAGATCCTCCTGATAATCGTCTAATCTTACACTTGTGTGTCCTGGTTGTGGGGCCACACGGCGCGGGGCCACACGGCGCGGGGCCACGCGGTGTCTGTGAATATGTGCATGTGACTGATCTCTACTGACAGATTCCTAAAATTGTTATTGTCATTGTTAAAAACCAGAGGTCTGACATTTGTCCTGCAGTCTGTGAGGAGTGTCAGGACTATTTCCAGGAGGAGTGTCCATCCCATGGGCCCCATCACTTTGTCCCCGACACACCTGTGACCCCTGGGTTGGCCAACAGGGCAGCGCTCACTGCTCCACCAGGCCTGGAGATTTTCACAGAGGGGGGCGAGGTGGATGTTCGCTGCGTGGATGAAAGCTTTCCCAAGGGGACGGTCTTCGGTCCTTACGAGGGAGAGCTGCTGTCCAAAGACAAATCCTCCGGTCTCTTCTCCTGGATAGTGAGTGCAACCAGTTACAGTTCGGTTCAGAACCAGTCTGGACCAGGACCAGTTTACAGCTGGTGGGCGATATTTATCGAGTATTTACTGGAAAATGAAACAAACGCTGTAGCAGTGGTAAATGGGAATCAGAGATGACACAGAGGAAACATGCAGGACTCTCTGCTCTCAGCAACGAGCCCAGATCATTTAGTGGTGAGACGGGGGTCAACCCCACTCTAAATAACGTCACAGCTTTTGTCCTGTATGCGTTCTGCAGCAGTGCCCTGCCGGGTCTGGAGTCCGTCTGGTGCCATGGGTAGAAGAAAAAATCTTTGTCATTTGATTCCACAAAACTCAGTTTTCTTTCTGATTTTCTGCTGTGATTCTTCCAGGTGGTTGACTTGAACAACACGTATCAGTCCATCGATGGCAGCGATGAGAGCAAAGCCAACTGGATGAGGTGACCTTTGTCTTTCAGGGTCGATGTCTGTGTGTGAGTCAGAGTTGTTCTGTGTTTCTGATGCTTTGCGTTAAGACGCAGCGAGTTGAAGCTGCAGTGCTGATGAGACATCATCTCTGTGGAATATAAAGAAACAAATATAGATCATATATTCATAAAGGAAACATGACTGTACCTTTATGTTGTAATGACATGGTTTTTATTCAGAGAGTCAATAACTACATTATTAATTATTCAGTCACATTTTGGTTAAGACAAAAAAAAACAATTAACCACATGTTAATGTGAAAGAGTCTGTTTGTGTTTTCACTCCAGTGTGTAGCGTTGTTCATCTTTGTGTTACTGCCCCTCCACCACAGGAGATGTTGAGTCCATCAGTGCGACAGGATGAGTTGATCACGCTGTAGGAAAATGAAGACCTGATGTTTTAGGACCTGTGATCCTCAGAGTTTCCTGTCGATGTTTCTGATCTGCAGGTTTGTGCGTACCTCATCAGAGGAGAGCCACAGGAACCTGACAGCTTTTCAACACGGTAAAAACATCTACTTCCAAGTGTGTCGGCGGCTGGCAGCAGGAGACAGGCTGAGGGTTTGGTACAGTGATGACTACGTCAAACGGCTTCATGGGGTTTTGCGAGACGGCGTTGACCACGACCTGGACACAGGTCGGCTAACAGGTTGTCTCTGATCATCTATCTATCTATCTATCTGTCTATCTATCTATCTATCTATCTATCTGTCTGTCTGTCTATCTATCTATCTATCTATCTATCTATCTATCTATCTGTCTATCTGTCTATCTGTCTATCTATCTATCTATCTGTCTACCTATCTATCTGTCTATCTGTCTATCTATCTATCTATCTATCTATCTATCTATCTATCTATCTGTCTACCTGTCTATCTATCTGTCTATCTGTCTATCTATCTATCTATCTATCTGTCTATCTGTCTATCTATCTATCTATCTATCTATCTATCTATCTATCTATCTATCTATCTATCTATCTATCTGTCTATCTGTCTATCTGTCTATCTATCTATCTATCAACTGTTGCCTTATTTTTAATCGGTAGCAGCATCAGTAGTTATTTAATTTGTTTACGAAATGACACATGACCCTCAGGTCACATGACCCTCTGGTCACATGACCCTCTTTAACAAAGTGAATAAAACACATGTACTGTGCATGCACATACACACACATGTTGTTAGCAGACACCAGCACCTGAACAGACTCTGATCCTCAGAATGTTGACGTGAATGAGAAGTTGGGCTGATTTGCAGTTGTATATTTAGGGCAGTCAGCACAGCATGTCTCCAGCAGATGGCGCTGTTGTCATAATGTTAATAATGGAGCTGACACGTGGATGTGGGGACATTGTCTCAGTGGTTTACATTCAAGATAAAGCTTGTAGAACTTCACTGTGCTGACGTATATAAAGTAAATTAACTAAATTGTAATTTTGGTTTACAAAAATGTGCAAAATTTGAAAAAAAACCTTACCTTGTGCTACTGATGCCCTTCTGACCAATGCAAACATCATTGATTGCAGATACCTGGAAACAAGCAATGCTGCTCAATGTGCCGAAAGAGTTAAAGTCTCCCTGCCTGCAGTCAGCTCTGCAGGGTCAACTGTACCCGGGTAAACAACCCAGTGAAGAGACCGATGGTCAGCCTCCTCCCAAGAAAAAGAAGATCGACCTCATCTTTAAAGACGTCCTAGAAGCTTCTCTAGAAGACCCTAGCAGGTCCAGATCCCAGACTTCCCCCTACAGCGAGTGCAAAGTCCCAGCACTCACCTCGTTTAAAAGCAGGTCTAATATCCCAAACCTGAAGGTGGAGGAGAAAAAAGAGGAGAACTCAGAGCCCTCCACCTCCTTCTGCCCCAACTGTGTCAGACTGAAGAGAAGGATCCAGGAGCTGGAGGAGGAGCTTTCCCATCTCAGAGGAGAACAGTTGAACGTAGTTGATCCATCAATGTGTGAGCAGACCCCATCCCAACACGATCAGGTCGCACCCAACCCTAAGCAAGCGCCTACTGAAGATTTTCAAGGTAGGTTCTGAAATGTTGGACCAAAAGTTGTTTCCACCAAAGTGACAAAATATGAATATGATACATGATGATACAGTAGTAACAGTCAGATGATCAGTTCGATGCATCTTCCAGGGACCATGAATGTCAGCACTCAGTTATGACAATTCATTCAACATTTCAATCTATACAAAAAAATCCTGGGAGCTGATAGAAGATGAATGACTTTGTCTGTCTTTGCAGGAATGGAGCCCTTGACACCCACTCAGCTGGTTCTGGATGAAGATGACCAGGACATGGACTCTGCTGATGAGTCCATTGCTGCAGATCTTGTGATTTCTCCTGAGGATTCTTCAAAACTGTCTTCTGGAGGAGGCAGACGGATTCGTCGTTTCAAGCAGGAGTGGCTGAAGAAATTTTGGTTCCTTCGCTACTCACCAACCCTGAATGAGATGTGGTGCCACGTGTGCCGCCAGTACACAGTCCAGTCATCCCGAACTTCTGCCTTCATCATTGGCTCTAAGCAGTTCAAGATCCACACCATCAAACTCCACAGCCAGAGCAACCTCCACAAGAAATGTCTGCAGCTCTATAAGATGCGCATGCACCCAGAGAAGACAGAGGAAATGTGCAAGAACATGATGCTGCTGTTCAATGCAGCGTACCACTTGGCCCTAGAAGGACGGCCCTTCTCTGACCTTCGTCCACTGGCAGAGCTACTTAAGAAGTGTGAACTCAAAGTGGTTGATCAATACATGAATGATGGCGACTGCCAAATTCTTATTCACCACATCTCCCGGTCTTTAAAAGAAGATCTGGCTGAGAAGTTGCGTCTATCTCCCTTTCTAAGCATCATAATGGATGCCCAAAATGATGACCTTTTCTCGGACATGGTGGCAGTCTATGTCCAGTTCATAACCAATGAAGGCTCGCCCAACACAGAGTTCCTGTCCTTGCAGAGACTGAGCACAGCCAGTGTGGACGGATATCTCCAGGCCATAGATCGTGCCTTTGGGGTCCTGGGCCTCAGGTTTCAGGACTTGTTGCTGGTGGGTCTTGGGGTGGATGGTACGAATATCTCCTCGGGAGTAAGAGCCAGTTTGTACATAGCTGTACAAAAAACATTTCCTTGGATTCTCTGCCTTCCCATCATGATCCATCGCCCACACCTTGAGGTGTTGGATGCCATCAGTGGGAAGGAACTCTCATGCCTGGAGGACCTGGAAAACAACCTTAAGCAGCTCCTCAGTTTCTATCGCTACTCCCCTCGCATGATGTCCGAGCTCAGAACAATTGCTCCAACACTGTCAGAGGAGACGGAGTTCCTTGGAGACATCAGGGCCATTCGATGGATTATAGGAGAACCAAATGTCCTTAATGCACTTATCAAAGATTATCTCGAGGTAGTTGCCCATCTAAAGGAGATCAGCAGCCAGACACAGAGAGCTGACGCCGCAGCCATCGCACTCACTCTCCTCCAGTTTCTCATGGACTATCAGTCAATAAAGCTCATCTACTTCCTTCTGGATGTCACTGCAGTTCTTTCACGACTAGCCTTCATCTTCCAGGGGGAGTATCTGCTGGTGTCACAGGTAGAGGCCAAAATCGAGGAGGCCATTCAGGAGATAGGCCAGTTGGTTGACTGCCCTGGAGAGTATCTGCAGGAGTTTGAGGAAAATTTCCGTGAAAGTTTCAACGGCATTGCCCTGAAGAATCTGCGTGTGGCTGAGTCCAAGTTTCAGTCCATCCGAGAAAAGATCTGTAACAAGAGCCAAACGGTCTTGTCTCAGAGACTGGATCTGCGGAGCCGCTCATTTGCCAAAGCCTGCAAGGTCCTGGACTTGTCCACTTGGCCTCACAACCGGGAGGACCTTCAAGCTTATGGGGAAAAGGAAATGCAACTGATATTCAACCATCTGGAATCCATTCCTTTTGCAGGTCATGAAATCTCCCAGACCAGAGGCTGTTTGGTGGTGGAGTGGAAGGATCTGAAAGCAGACTACTACAGCATGAATGGTTTTAAAGAGGTTATCAGTCACATCTGCAGGTACAAGCAGCGTTTTCCTCTCCTGAACCAGATTGTGCAGGTCGTCAGGGTCTTGCCCAGTTCCACAGCCTGCTGTGATAAAGGACGAGGGTCTCTCCAGAAGATGTGCAAAAACAACCATTCCCGTCTCACCCTGGAACAAATGAACGACCTTTTGACCGTGTCAGTTAATGGGCCTCCCATCACCAACTTTGATGGGAAGCGAGCGTTGGACAGTTGGTTTGAGGAGAAGTCTGGCAGCAGTTACTCTCTGTCAGCCGAGGTGTTGAACAGGACGTCCGCTGGTCAGAAGTCTGTATTGCACAGCGTTGATGTAAACACAGAGTTTTGAATGTTGTAACTAGGGAATATTCATCGGAATCATCTCCATATTTAGGAGAGAAATCAACACATACATGATTACAGTTCCTTTCAGAATGGTTTTCGTCACACTGACACTGAAGAACGGGACCCATGGCCAAAAATACTGCACACAAGTCTTGGACTGAGGAGAAGTGCTGGACAAGTGGCTGCTGAGTGACACTGCACACACTGTAATAATGATCACAATCAGATTTACATCAGGAACAATCAGTTAGTGTCAGATCAACTGTGTGCGCTCAGCTTCAGCTTTAACACACGTGGGATATTCAGTCATGTAATGCATGACACATATGTAAAGCCAGAATGTAAGAATGTATACAGACTTTTTATTTCTATTAGAATTACACACAGCCCTAATTTGGAGTGTGTGTGTGTGTGTGTGCGTGTGTGTGGGTGTATGTATATATTACTATATAACTGTACATGTTGTAAATGCTTTTTAAGGAGAGTATTTTTTCTCTTGAACTGATGATTGTGCCATAATGACTGAATGCAAGAGGCAGAAGAAAAAGGTGCTAACCTGCTATGCTATGATGTGATTTGCTGTATTTGTTGCACATGATATATTTTACGTTTGCTATTTTTCACTGATGCATCTGCTGGGTGTTTTCAGTGTTTCTCTTCTAACTTCAGTCTCGACCAAAGCTCAAACTGCATGATGGTGTTCAACTGCTGCTTGTAGTGCTAATGTAGTTTTTTTTATCATTATTATTAAAGCCTGTAGATTTAAAGCTGAACAAAGGGGGTCATCCCTATGTTCCCCGGGGCCTATGTTCCCCGGGCCTATGTTCCCCGCTCAGGGAACATAGGATCCTTTTTCAGAAAAGGGTCCTATGTTTTTCCCAAGAAGGGTCCTATGTTCCCCTGTTGCAATACATACCGGGGAACATAGGACCTTTTTTCTGGAAAAGGGTCCTATGTTTCCCAGCAATCTTGTATCTTACCAATCAGGTTAGGGGTTAGGGGTTAGGGTTAGGGTTCCACACTTTATGTGCCCCAAAAGTGGGGAACCCTCTTTTAAAAAAGGGTCCTATGTTCCCCGGTCAGATACAAAGTGGGGAACCCAGGGACCCAGGGAACAGAGACACGCTCCCATATTTTGAGGTTGCGTCGAGTCGGTGCATTTATTCTGTGTTTGTGTCAAATGGTTCAGCCGTTTGTGATATTTCAGGACATATGTCCACGCAGGTCACCATCACCAGCGTGGACAAACGTCCAGATCTCTGGTTTCACCTGTGAACAAACTGCTCCACATACACAAAGCGCTTTAACAAACAAACAAAGCCACCTGGAACTCTTTAGTTCTGCCATTAAAAATCTGTTTATTGGGATAAAAACAGGAAGAAGCGTTTTTCCAGGTGTTAGCTGTGTTGCTAACTTGCGAGTCCAATGTGCGTTATGAATTTTACACAGTGAAACCAGAGACAATTCACAGCTGTTGTCAGATGATCGGGACGAACTGCGTCCTGTTGGACTCAGTTCTGGTCCAGTACGTCCACGAGGTGCGTCAGTGGTGAAGATGTCTCCCGTCTTCATCATGTCTCAGAGGCTGAAGTGAGGACATTGTTAGCTTTGGTTTGCGTCCATTAACGTAAACAACATCCCGGGACCACGAGCCTGTGTCAACAGAGACCACACAACAAGGACTCAGGGTCAGAGGTCGAGTCTGTAAAACTCATTGCACTGGTCAGAAAATGATCCACAGTGTCGGTGTCTCTCCTCTGTCTCGTCCCATGAATTGTCCCGTTCTTCACACAGCAGCTGGATGCAGCTGGACGCAGATACAGATGCTGCTCTGTGTGTGTGTGTGTGTGTGACAGTCTGTCCCCTGAGATGACATCACATCACTGACAGTCACCACACAGACCTCCTTACTTCATCTTCTGTTGCCGACACAACATCCAGCACAATGTGTGTGTTCTTTTCACCTTTGTGTTACTGTGCGTGTCCTGACTCCCTGCACATCCAGCTTCTGTCCTTACCCATCATGCACTGTGTCGTCTCTGCGTCGCACAAACTTTAAATTTGATCAGTTCAATTAAACGTAAAAGAAACAAAATTCCACATCAATCTACATCAGGATCAAATGGTTCTGGTTTCTACAGACACATAAAATGTTGTGTATTTAACTCAGGTCTATTGGAGTAAATAAATCAATAGAAACGTTTCCCGAGTTGAATAAAAGTTCAGTTTGACAGAGGATTTTTGACGACTTTATCAAATGTGAAGGTCGGCGTTGTGCTGTCGTAAATTCCTCTGTGGCGTCTGCGGCGTCTGCGGCGTCTGCGGCGTCTGCAGCGCCCACATTACAGAGGGGAGGACGGAAACTTGACAGTGATGAGAGAGTCTCAGGCTTCCAGAGTCTACACAATCAGACTGTGTTATCATGAGATGAGATGAGAGATGAGAGGAGAGGAGAGGAGAGGAGATGAGACAGGCTAAGGCAGCACAGCGCTGGTTCCACCGGTTGTAACCACGTCCCTCCTGTACGTGATGAAATACTGGTCTACTGTAGACAAAGTATTCAGGTACATGTACGTGTGAACAGTGCATGTACATACGTACATGTTTATACATGTACGTATGTATCGTACATGTACACACAGTATGTACTGTACATCTTATCTTCCATCATCCGATAATACAGTATGTGTGTACATGTACTTAGAGTACATGTACACACAGTATGTACTGTATGAGCAGTGTGCTCAGTGATGTTGGACAGCAGGAGGGAGGAGGACATTTGGACAGACAGGGAGTCTTTGTGGGCCACTGGACAAAGAGCTGCTGTCAGGCTGTGTGTGTTTGTGTGTGTGGGGGCGGGGGGTTGTCTCTGTGTGTGTGTCTCTGTGTGTGTGTGTGTGTGTGTGTCAGTCACAGTGGGAGAAGCTCAGACAGCTCAGCTGTTGCTGCTGCGAGCTGACGTCCTCCCTCTGGTTTCCCTCCAGGTCTGAGAGACGAGATGAAGCACTGCCTGGGACTGGTCCTGCTGCTCTGCTGTGGGACGCTGCGTCTGGGTGAGTGGACCGGGACACGTCCTCACACACTGCTCCTCACACACTGCTCCTCACACACTGCTCCTCACACTGCTCCTCACACGCTGCTCCTCACACACTGCTCCTCACACACTGCTCCTCACACACTGCTCCTCACACGCTGCTCCTCACACACTGCTCCTCACACACTGCTCCTCACACACTGCTCCTCACACGCTGCTCCTCACACTGCTCCTCACACACTGCTCCTCACACACTGCTCCTCACACACTGCTCCTCTCACACTGCTCCTCACACTGCTCCTCACGCTGCTCCTCACACTGCTCCTCACACACTGCTCCTCACACTGCTCCTCACACACTGCTCCTCACACACTGCTCCTCACACGCTGCTCCTCACACACTGCTCCTCACGCTGCTCCTCACAGGGCAGGAGGTCACGAACCTTCTGGTTTGATATTTACAGGTTAAAGTTTCATTGTTTTCCTTCCCATTCAAACGAAATGTTCCTGTTCACAGTTTCATGTTTAAAAACTTGTTTTGTCTGTTTAATGTCTGAAGGTCTCCGTTCATCACCTGATGCATCTCTGACCTTTCAAAATAAAAGTGGCCATTTGACTGTTGGCCTGTGCAGTTTTGATCAGTGACTTCTTGTCCAGTTGTTTGGTTGATACAGTTTGTTCCTCCTCAGGATCTGGACTCCGCTGCTACAGGTGTTCAGATTACACCGGACGCTGCCAGAACGTCCAGGAGTGCACGTATGAGGACTCCTGTATCTCTCTGAGTGAACGAGGTCAGTGCACATGACAAGCAAAGACAGTTCTTATTGGCTGATGACTTATTAATGGCTGATTGTTGATTGATTTTAAAAACAAGTGAAAGGGATTTTACAGCTAAACGGAGACAAACTGGACAAAGTCCAAATAAAACGAGGAAACTAAACGTCAAACCGAGACGTTCGTTTGACCTCAGCAGGTCAGAGGGACTGAGAGGTCATGTGATCTGAGGCTGTGTGTTGAAACTTATGTTGAAACAGGATCTGGGAGAATGAAAGATTCATCAGCTCCAGCTTTGATCTGTTGCTCCGTCGGCTCTGAGGTTTCCGTCCTCTGATAGTCACAGATATAACAACACTCATATACTGAAGATGTCAGATCAGTCTGTTGGTCTTCAACAGTCGTCAGAGCTTCAGGGAAACACGTCTCTGACCTTTGGCATAGCAGACAGTTCCAGCTGCTGCCTGTAGGGGAGGCAGCGTGCCGCCCTGGTTCAGGACTCCGTAAACAGGCGTGTGTTCCTTGTCTGCAGGGGGGAAGACGATCCGTCAGTGCATCAGATACACAGACTGCGATAACTCTCGTCTCACCCAGATGTTCCCAGCAATCTCCGGCTTCTCCTATCGCTGCTGCAGCAGCAACCTGTGCAACTCCAGCAACACGGTTACCATGGTGACGCCTGTGCTGGCCCTGCTGGGCCCCCTGCTGAGTGTTTGGTGGTGTTGGATGGAATCACATTGAGGTTGAATCAGTTCCATCTTCATGACTGATGTTTGGTCAAGTTAACATGAACTAAACTGAGTGTTGCTGTTTGGGTTTCGTTTCCTGTGGCTCTTCCTGTTTCTCCTGTCGGACGTGAGAGTCACCGCAGATTAACATCTTTTACCTTGTGCTGATCTTTTTCTTTTTGTAACAACAAATATAAATAAACAGGGCAAAATTAGATTTGTATTTTTACATGAAATCCACATTCGAGTTTCTTTGTGTAACAACTTGGCAAATAAAGCTAAATTTATTTCCCCTGAACAACGATTTGCCTTGATGTTGTTTCCATCTTTTTCTTTTCTTCTTCTTCTACTGTCTTTTTCATGTTATGTTTTGTTTCACGAATCAAATGAGACCAAGAGACTGTTGAAGCAAAGGTGAGGAGAACCAGACAACAACGAGTCCATCAAGATTCAAGGATTTATTACAAATGAAAATGAACAATCAACAGTCGTTCAACAATGATCATTAACAGAGACAAAGATCAAACGACACTATTTGGCCAAATAGGATGCAGACTCTCTCTCTCTCTCTCTCTCTAGAGAGACAGGTCGTTAAGGACATGTGGCAGTCCAATGCTCTTCCAGGGTCCATAGTTCATTTGCATAAAGTGGACAGTAAGTACTTGATATTTGGAGAAACCCATTCTACCTGCATGAGGATAAGATACAGGTACGATTAAAAGAAACTGTTACGCAAGATGGAAAGAACAGATTTGACCTTTACAGAGAGGTGAACTGGACACAGATCAGGTCTCAGTGTGGACGCACACTGTGTCCGTCTGTGTGTTGTGCTCTGTTCTCAGGAGCTGAGACCATGATACATGAAGGTCACCTTTAACAAACCTATAATACTATAAATAATCAAAGTTTGTCTTTTGGATTTATATATTTGGTCAAGTTGAATAAAACCACAGAGAAACAGGTGCAAAGAATACATTTATGAAACAGAAATAACTTATTCTATATATTCTACTATATATACTATATATACTATATATACTATATATACTATATATGAACCGCTGTGAATATCACGTGTTACCACTTCAACACTGGCACAACATGAAGATCTGTATACGCCACCAGGCAAAGAAACACAACAATGGGGGAAGTCAACACTGACTTGAGTGGGTTCAGTTTGTGTTTCCTTCACAGATGCCAGGTCAGTGAACGCAGCGTTCCAGCATTCCAGTGTTGTCATTTCATAACAGGATCAAAGGAACATCTCCAGCCCTGAAGTCTCATGCAGGTTGGACTGAGGTGGACGCTTGTTTACGAACGTGAAGGTGGACGAATATTAAGACGTTCGAAAATAAAATGTTTCTGGTGTCAAACTGGTTTCAGTTGCTCGTGTGTCCCAGTCCATCCTCCTCCATCTGTCGTCCAATCACCTCCAGCTGCACCATCTTCTTCTGGCCTTTCTGCTCCACCACTGTCTCTGCTGCCTCTGATTGGGTGTACCAGGGCTGAGGGGCGGAGCCATCACAGGCCCGGCCTCCTCTCCGGAAACCTCCTCTGCCGGCACGGACCAAGCCCCATCCCTGAAACTGAGTTTCGGACCCCCCGTCCTGGACTCCTCTGGTCTGGTCCAGCTCCTTGGCGCTGAGGGAGGACATCCGGACCGGCACCGTGTTGCCGAACTTTGAGTAGTCGACACAGTAGCGACCGTCCTCCTCCGTTATGATGGAGACGAAGCGTCTCCCCCACAGGATCTCCTCAGGGGTGTAGGAGGTCCGAGCCTGCATGGTGATCCCCGTCGTCTCCACCACACCTACAAGGAGACAAGAGGTTTCTGACATTGTCTCCACAGACACACACTCTGCACCGGGTCGAACCGTGTCACTGCGACATCATCAGAATCTGGGTGTGTGTGTGTGTGTGTGTAGTTCCTTAGTAGGGACCTTCTGACCTTCCAGAATGACAATGATCTCCAGGTCCTCAGATGCCAGGGACTGGGCAGAGAGCTCGTACAGGGGGCTGCCTCGCTCCATGGTGTGGCTGATGATCAGAGGAGAGACCAGGAAGATGCCGTTGCTGCGCAGGGGGTTCTCCACCTGGATGTCCAGCTGACACACTGGGATCACCTCGCCCTCTGCCGTCACCGTCCGCCTGATCACCTGGAAGGACAACATCCGTCTTAACCAGTGCACGAGACACATTCTAATAGTTTAGGACCTTCACGCTGCTGCTGGACTCAAGTCCTCTGCCTTGATTTGTGTCTCAGAGATGAATCCTGAGAAAAGTTCTGAGAAGAGTCAGGATCTGAAAGAAACATTAGCACAGTTCTTCTCTGTGAGGGTCAGATGTTCAGGTTTATCTTGGGATTTGTTCTCGTGAGAAGCACAGCTTGTCATAAGACTGCCACACCGAACATGGAGTCGGGTTTGCTGCTTAATCAGTTTGTCTCCTGGTGGTCATGAGGTACCTGTAGCTGGACGGTAGCAGAGATGATCATACTCTTCCTGAGGTCTCCCACTCTGAACATGAAGGTCGGCCGCCCGTTTCGAGGTGCGATGACAGCGTTTCTGGAGAAGATGAGCGTCTCTGCTCGGCGGTTGGCCTGAGCCGTCTTCATGAAGACACAGCCGAGCATCACGGCGTTGATGATGAGCCCCAAAATGTTCTGAATGATCAACACAGTGATGGCCAGAGGACATTCCTCTGTCACCATCCTGCCACCAAAACCAATCGTCACCTGCGGAGAATGGGACAAATCTAAGAACCCATCCAACCCACTGCTCTGACATGAGTCAGCAACAGGAACAGCAGCTCTCACCTGGACTTCGATGGAGAAGAGGAAGGCAGAGGTGAAGGAGTGGATAGCAGTAACACAGGGTTCTGGGCCCGGATCGCCATTTGGGTCCCGAGGCTCCAAGTCTCCATGGGCGAAAGCCAGGAGCCACCAGATCATTGCAAAGAGCATCCAGGAGCAGAGGAAGGCTGAGGTGAAGATGAGGAAGGAGTGCTGCCACTTCAGGTCCACCATGGTGGTGAAGACGTCCTGCAGGAACCGACCCTGAAACACACCAGGAAGACGACATGAATATTCTTCTCTGCAGTTAACACTGCTCTTCAATGCATAACAACATAAAAAAGATGATTTTTGAGCAAAGTTAAAGGAGAAGTTGAACGATGGTCATGATGGCGTCGTTTGTGGAAGCTCTGCTCTGCAGACTTTTGCTCCGAGTGTCTCTGATGTTTTATCAGGAACTAAAATGATCTTTGTTGGGTATGAAACGTCGGGAGAGATGTAACGAGGCAGGTCCAGTCTACCTGCTCCATGATGTTCTTGTGGGCCACGTTGCAGGATCCGGTCTTGGTGATGAAGCGGGCTCTCTGAGACCTGGTGCGGCTGCGGTTCGGTTGGTTCTGGTCCTCAGCCAGACGGGTCAGCAGGAAGCCGTCTGGCAGGAGGCCCTTCCTGGCCAGCATGATGCTACTACTACTACTACTGCTGCTGATGTTCACCTGGACACTGTAAACACACACACACACACACACACACACACACACACACAGTAACAATAACCACAGTATTTTTAAAAGTCCAATCCACATATCATATTTCCTGGTTTTCACTGCTGGTCACGATCAGGTTCTATGAGTGTAACAAAATAAACATGAAAATGCAACATTTATTAAATAATAAAAACTGTATATTTAGTCTTAACCCTTACACCCCGCCCCCCCCCCGACACACACACACACACACACACACACACGCACGTATGTAAACAGGACGCTCGCTGATTCGTTGTGTTCAGGATCTAAATGAAGGTGGGGGAAATACGGTCACGTTACCTGATCAGGAAGCTGCGGCTCCGCCCACACTGATTTATTCAAGGTGATGAAACAAGATCTCGCTTTGATCTGATCCGACAGATGCTTTTTATTTCTGTCGACGTGAGGATCAACACAGACTCCATCGTTTCTCCATCAGGATGTTCACAGCAGTCAGGAAGTCAGGTTCACAGCGTCCCTTCAAAATAAAAACACAGGTAAGTCACGAGTCATCCGCCAGAGTCCAACTGCAAAGTTGAAAACTCCAAAGAAGTTTGGAGTTTGCAACTTTGCAAAATATAAATATATATATATTTATATATCAGCTTCAATTTGTTTTATTAATTGGTTTATTTCTTGCATTTTATTTCGGACAATTGTTTACTGTTATCGGGTCAAGCGGACCTTTATTGTGAAAGCAGATTTAACGGGTTTCCGATGCAGTGTGATCTGATCATGTTGAGCTTGTTGAGTTAATGGATGCTGAGTGCTGCAGAGGCTGACTGATGCCTGTGGGGGGAGACAAAGACCTCATTCACTGTAATCTATTAATCTATTAATTAATACATTTATATCAACATCAATTTTATGAAAATGAAAATTCTAGTCAAATAAAATATTTTACATTTTACACAACATTTTTAATTTTAATAAGAAGTACTTCTGGAGTACTGCTGATACTTAAAGTACATGAAGTTGAAGACACCGTACTTGTGTACTTTTACAGTTGCTCTTGTATTATAGTTCAGGAAGCAGTCTGAATCGAGCCAACAGAAATATGGTTTTGTATAAGTGATCGTGCTGTTTGGTTTTATTAAATGTTCATCTCTATTGACATCTATAGACAAAAATCGATCCGTTGTCAGATTAATCGATAACAGATATTGTCGACCAGTATCCGCAGCACTTGTTTTAATTCCACTGTTTTTTTGGACTCAAACCCCGCTCTCCCGTCGGGGTGTGTGTCACGTGACGACGGGCAGGCCCGGGCGGAGTTATCGAGCGCTCCCTCCTCTGAGCGCAGAGGGAACGGGATGTTTGCTAGCTCCGGTAACGGTGGTGGTTTTCTTCACCGTCCGCCTCTCTCGGGCAGAGATGGCGTAAACCTCCGGTAGACGGCGGCCGTCAGGAACAGACGAAGCTAACGGGGCCCGGTGTCAGCACGTGTCGGGAAGTCTGCGCCGGCGTCTCTGTGTTGTTTAGGTTAGCTTGCAGTGCTAGCTGTTAGCCTGCTGCCGTAGCTGTTACCAGGAGTTATCATCAGTGGACACTCAGCGGCTGGAGCCCCGCGGATGTAGTTAGCATCAGGCCTGAGCACAACACACCTCCACCCCTCCCTCCTTCCTCCCCTGCTCCCTTCTTCCCTCCCTTCCTCCCCTCCTTCCTTCCCTGCTCCCTTCTTCCCCTCCTTCCCTCCTTCCCCTCCTTCCTTCCCTCGCACCCTCTCCTCCTCCTCATGGTAACTATGGAGTCGACCCTGAACCCGCTGTCGCAGATCCCGGAAAACTCCTATAAAAGTAAGTAACGGTGGGGGTTGGTTCGTGTACAGATGACCCGCTGGCCTGTCAGTGTTGGTGACCTTTGACCTCTGCACCTGCAGTGACCGAGGAGGATGTGAAGAGACTGATTGAGTTCAGGGCGTCCAACGAGGCTCTGTTCACAGGGAAGAGGAACTCAGCCAAGATCGCATGGAGGTATGACCCCCCCCCCCACACACACACACACACACACTCACTGTCCTCACCTGTCCTCACCTGTCCTCACTGTCCTGGTCTCCTCAGCACCATCCTGAAGGGCCTGGGTCTGGAGGGGAAGCTGACCGCAGACCAGATCGCCAAAAAATGGGACAACCTGCGGACGAAATACAAGGTATGGCATGATTACTGTCCACAGTGTCTCCACATGGACAACAGCTGACCGCCGTGTCCTCAGTCCAGCAGCTAGACAACAACAAACCTCCACAACAACATCTGGTTACATCTGAATTCCACTGTCATGGAGTTGATGATAGTTTTTTGTGTCACAGTCACTTCATTATCCAGATGTTATTTCTCACATCTGTACATGTTGTAAACACACAGTGTCTCTGTGCGTCTCTGTCCACCTCGTTGTCTCTGCCAGGACCTGAAGCAGCCGTACCAGGGCCAGGACAACATTGTAGGGGTCGTAGAGTCGTGGCCTTGGTTCCACATCATGGATGAAGCCATGCAGGGTCGCCTCTACAACAGCAACCTGGTCCTGAGTCCAGAGAACGCTGCCAACACTGGTCACCATGGCAACAGCCAGTCCAGTCAGAGTCAGGAGAACACCGACATCCTGGAGTTCCTCATTAAGACGGAAATGGAGGACACGGCGGCGGCGGAGACGGCAGATGAGGACGGGACGGTTCATTCCGAGGCTGCTCCTGCTGAGGGAGTCCCGATGGGCTGGAGGAGGATCTCCGAGTGCTCCTATAAAAGTAGACGACTTTCACATCCACAGATTATATATCTGCTAACGCACAAAATAACAACGGAGCAAATGAGGTTCACAGACGTTTTAGTCCGGATTTGGATTTTCTTCACAGTGACCGAACTGGAGACGGAGCGGATGATCAAACTTCGAGCTGCAAATGAAGCTCTGTTCACCGGCAGGAAACATTCAGCCAAACCGGCCTGGAGGTGAGAGACACATCTGTTCATGACCTGATACACACGGAGCAAACAGATGTTCACCTCGGTCTCAGAAACTGTTCCGTTATCAAACGTGTGATCGTGTTTCTCCACTCGCACACTGTTTGTTCTCACAATTCACACATTCACATCTTCCTGCGTGTGACCAGCACAAGGTGGCACACTTTTGAGCAGCAATGTCAATAGAGGGCGCTATAACCATATAAAAAAATAAAGGAATGCTTTTACTGTTCTGGTATAGAGCACAACCAGATCATGTAATGAGGCCATTGTTCGCAGTTACTGATTATTTCAGTGAGGTGATGGATAAAACCACTCATATCTGTAAAGACCGACACTGTGGAGGAACAACAACAACAACAACAACAACAACAACAACAGTGATGGTGATGGTTCCTTTGTGTGACATCAGAAAACCTGTCGACCTGCTGTCTTTCAGAGCCATTCTATATGAGCTGGGTCTTCAGGGGAAGCTGACCACAGATCAGTTAGCAAAGAAGTGGGACAACCTGAAGAGGCGGTACAAGGTAGGTCCATCCACCTCCAGCTCTATGGACCACGGCACATGGAATAAACATCATAACATCATAAACTTGTGTGAGCCTGATGTTCACAGGTGAACAAATGTTCTGCTGTCACTCCATCACCTGATCTCGTCACAGTACCAGTGAAATAACCTGGAGAGAAGCTGTGGTGATCCATCTCTCTCTAAAGTTCCCTGTTTCTCCCAGGAGCTGAAGTTTCCTGCTCGAGGTGTAGAGACGAACCCGAGCTCCTGGCCGTGGTTTTACAGAATGAACGACGCCATGGAGGGACGTTTTGCCGGCGCCGCCCCCATCCTCACACCCATTGTGGAGGACGAAGACGAGGACTGTGAGTCACTGTCGCCAACGCCCAAGAAACGCACCCGTCGGAGCCGCGGGGGGATGGCTGAGTTCCTGACGGAATCAGAGATGGACCTGCTGGTCGATAACGAGGAGAAGAACGGCTCCACAGCTCTGGGAGAGCTGCACAGGATGGCTGAGTTCAACTACAAGTGTAAGACGTGACGAAAACTTCATGACTCAGCAATCCTTTTGTTAATCAGATGTGTAATCTGACCTCTGACCTCCAACTGTAACTTGTAAGTGTGCTCGGCCCACATTCAGTCATCTGCATTTAACACAACCCGTCTCTGTCCACATCCGCACAGCTGAAGGCACATGTCCCTTTGTCTTCAGCTGTGACTGTCAGTCTCTGTGTTTGTTCTTTCTCGCAGTGACAGAAGACGACACCAGGCGGCTGATTGAGTTACGAGCTGCTAACGAGTCTCTGTTTACTGGGAGGAGAAACACGGCTAAACCCGCCTGGAGGCAAAAGGATTTCCTTTTTCAGCGTTTTATGTTTTTGAACACAAATTGACTCTGTCCCTGTGCATTTGAAACAGCCAAGACAAGATACCCTTTATGTCCTCATTTGTTTGTCCTCAGGGGAATAGTGAGGGAGATGGGTCTGACGGGGAAGATCACGCCGGACCAAGTCGCCAAGAAGTGGGACAACCTGAAGACCAAATTCAAGGTGTGTGTGTCTGCGTCTGTGTGTGTGAGAGAGAGCGAGAGAGAGAAAGATCAACATGAGTCTTATTACAGGACGTCTCCGTCTAATTCAGTGTCCGTCCTCCTGTTTACAGGACCTGAAGTTTCCTCCCCGGGGGATGGAGAACCAGACCAACCCGGCCTCGTGGCCCTGGTTCCAGCTGATGAATGATGCCATGGAGGGACGCCTGGCAGGCAGAGCTCCCAGAGTCACACCCATCTGGACCAGTGAGGAGGACGCTGTCTTTGTCTCGTCACCTCCTCCTGACAGAGACTGCTCGATGGCAGAGAGGAGCAGCGTGTCGGAGCTGGAGAGCATGGTGGGAGGGGATAACGCCGAAAATGATGGGAATGTCACCTACATCGATGCCAGCGGGGAGGAGTGTTCTACGCCCTCTGACCTTTCCTATAAAAGCAAGTTCCTCAAGAGTAGACAGTGTGTGTGTGTGTGCATGCACGTGTGTGTGTGCGCATGTGTGTGTGCACGTGTGTGCGTGTGTGTGCGTCTTGTAAGGAGTTTCTGATGCAAATATTCATTGAACTGATTAGATATTGGAGGTTAAAGGTCATTGTGATCCCAACAACCTTTTGGCTGTAACACAAATGAGCTAATAATGATCCAAAATATGACAAAGGTCTGTGGAGATGAAAAGTTGAAGGTCGGCTGTGACATCATCATGTGATGATGTCACTGACGTGAGTTTCCTTTCCCTGGTTTGTGAAGCACATTTCATTTTTTATCCTCTTTTACATTTAAACTCTTTTGTCTTTATGTTTTGTCTTTTAATCTGAAAGCAGCTGATGATGTCTTTCTGTACGTCTGTCACATGATGCGTCTGACGTCTGTCCACTCTCTGTGTCCATCACAGTGACGGACCAGGATACCAGGAGAATGATTAAACTACGAGCTGCTAACGAAGCCTTGTTCACTGGGAGGAGGAACGCAGCCAAAGCAGCCTGGAAGTGAGATGATGGTTTCACACACACACACACACACACACCACCCGACTCACTCTGTCTGACTCGCTCGCTCTGACTCGCTCTCCCTGACTCGCTCTCCCTGACTCGCTCTCCCCGACTTGCTCGCCCTGACTCGCTCTCCCTGACTCGCTCTCCCTGACTCGCTCTCCCTGACTCGCTCTCCCCGACTTGCTCGCCCTGACTCGCTCTCCCTGACTCGCTCTCTCTGACTCGCTCTCTCTGACTCGCTCGCTCTGACTCGCTCTCTCTGACTCGCTCGCCCTGACTCGCTCGCTCTGACTCGCTCGCTCTGACTCGCTCTCCCTCTCTCAGGGCCATCCTGAAGGAACTGGGTCTGCAGGGAAAAGTCTCAACATACCAGATGGCAAAGAAGTGGGACAATCTGAAGAGAAGATACAAGGTTAACCAATAAGAAAGTATAGAAATGCCACAAATATATTTACATAATTATGTTTCATTTTGAATGAGTTTAAATAGACACTCTGTAGTTTAATAAAGCCTCTCCTCCTCCTCCTCCTCCTCTCCCCAGGACCTGAAGTATCCTCCAGTGGGGATGGAGAGCGTAGCAGACGGCGCCTCCTCTTGGCCATGGTTTCACCTCATGAATGAAGCCATGGAGGGCCGACTCACAAACAGCGCCCCCCTCCTCAGCCCAGTCACCCAGGATGACGAGCAGCACTCTGACCCTGCCCCCAGACACAGACCCCGCCCTGTCCCTCCACCTCCCTCTTCCTCCGACTTCGGACACGAGGCGTTCTGTGACGCCGCAGAGCAGAACCAGCAGAGCTCGGAGGCCTGTGACGGGCCGCTGGGAGGTCTGGACAGGGAGTGGGAGATTGTGGAGAGGGAGAGGACGGCACTGGAGAGGGAGAGGGAGATGGTGGAGAGAGACAGGGCAGCGGTGGAGAGAGAGAGGGCAGCAGTGCAGGCGGAGAGGCTGTGGTTGGAAAGGGAGAGAGCGGCGGTGGAGCGAGACAGAGCCATGGTGGAACAGGAGAGAGCAGCGCTGGGCAGAGAGAGGGAGGTGTTGGACCAGAGAGTCTTGATGCTGAACACGGTGGGACACTCTGGACACCTCAGTGCCCTCATGTAGACCATGATGGTCTGGGGATGTAGACCGTCCCTGTCGAGGTGTTACTGGTGGTCTGTCGTGGAGGTCTGGACCTCCTGTGTGGAGGAGTAAACCACACTGATGGACCTGCTGCACCGTTGTGCACAGCCACGCTTAAATGGTGGCTGCTGGTGACGGACAGAGAAGGGACCAGGTGACTGGTCCTGGAGACACACGGCGACCAGGTGTCCTCCATCTTCACAAGTCTCACAAATGAGTGATGTCAATCGTGAGCTCAGCCTCCAGCTGATCTGATCTGATCTGAGGCTGTGGTTCTCTGCTCTGCTCCTCGTCTCACACAGCCGCTCCAGTTCAGGCTGCTGTAGATGTGATTGCTACATCACCGTCAATACGATATGTTATTACGGCGTCCTGATCAGTATATTTACATTATTTAATTAGTGCTTAAACTGACTCAGACACTGTGACCGTCTGCCTGATCACATGACTCAGCATCACATAACACTTGTTGTCATTGAAACTAGTGACTGTCACCAGGGCAACCAAATGTACGTCAGGTTCAAAGTGACAGATGGCATCAGGTGAACAGCTCACCTGATGAGAACAGAACTGAACTTTTGGTTCACGCAGAAGTAAAGATAAATCATATCTGTTAATCGAGTTTGTTGATCTCTGATCAGCTCAAACAGACGTTGATGTAAAGATGTATGTAACGCAAATGTAAAGAATTGATCTTGTTGACACCTGAAGGTTGTTCATTTGACCTTGTTGATACATGAAGGTCGTTTATTTGACCCTGTTGACACCTGAAGGTCGTTTATTTGACCCTGGCGCTGTAACAAAGTGTTTACTGTTTGTAGGCTCTCTGAAGGGGATCGTTGACCACTGACTCTGTGGTGCGTTCAAGTTTTTCCCAAGATTATTTTTTGGCAGCAATGCCTGAGAAGATTCTCGTTTTTGTTTTTTAACCAATACAAACAACATTTTGTATCATTCACCTTTTGAATACAGAACAATAAACTCTGTGAAACATCTAAAGGAAATGTGTGCTGCAAGATAACAACCTTTAACTTTCAGCTGTGTCTGTGTAAATTCATGTTCAACTGGAAATAATGTCTATAAAAATATTTATAATATGTGTTGTATTTTTCAAACATCAGTTACCAACATATAACACAACATATAAAATAAACCCAGTTAAACAGTTGAAAATAAATAAATTAAAGTCAGACAGGTGAGTCTGACTTTAATTTATCAAAGTCAGGTGGAGGTGTTTCAGGCTCTGATTTAAAATAGACCGATGGTGCGTTCATGTGTCCTGGACTGATACGGAAAACAAGTTCCCAAATAGGAGATTGGTTTGAACAGTTGAACAATTTGGAAAACGTGTCCATGAACACATCACATGTGTTACCAAAAACAAGGGTCATACTTCCTCGAGTTAAGTGGCAGAGTTCAGCAGGCTGCAGAAATAAGAACGATCTATTCGTTTTGTGATTGGTTGAGTTATGTCAGCTATTCTGACGTCAGAACCAGAAGTACTTCATTAATCACCTGAGGGAAATTCATAACATGTAACATGTAGCATGGAGGGCGTTGGATGAAGGATGGATGGAGGAGGATGGATGAAGGATGGAGCAACACCCTCTGACAAATCCTAACTGCTCAACAATTTCTGAACTGCTTTCACAAACCTCCACCACAGTAAGTGAACCAGTTCAAGGTGTCCGAGGTCCTGAGTCCGTGAACACATCACAGGGTGTTAATGTAAATGTAAGTCTGTTGTTATTTATTGTCGCTTCATGGTGATAAAGTATAAAATACTATTAATGATGTATCTTTTTAAACGAGGCCTCTATTTTTAACTGTGTGTTTTCACAAACGTTAACATCGTGTCAGTGAACGCTCCCCCGCAGCTGATTGGCTGGAACCTGGAACCAGAGAAGAGAAGACGAGAGTCGCTCACTGCCGTTTAACTTCCGAGACTTTCTAAACTCTCGCGAGAGCTAACTGACCACTCCTACAATACCAACATAACAGAATTTACTTTGAAATGAAACATCATTACATTTAAATACAATCTAAATCAAAATAAACGCACCACATAAACGTGTACATCCAAACAATGTTTCTTTTTATAAACGTAAGAATTCAACATTTATTATTATAAATAAATGCTGTGATCAGACGGAAGAGGGCGGGGCCCGGCCCGGATCAGAGCCGGGTGTGCACCCGGAGCAGGTTGTTTACCTGTGACTCAGGTGTGTGTTCGTCCTCCTGCTCGCACAGCAGAGCTGAACGTCTCTGGAAGTCTTCACGGTTCTGTCTGGCAGTCATCATCAATGTGATTATCCGTCTGTTCAGAACAGCAGAAGATGCAGGTGATGTTCTTCCTGTGATGTTTCAATATACGAATCAATAATATAATCAATAATCAATATACGATTTCAAGTTTTAGGTGTTTTTGTCGCTGAAATTAAAAAACGAACAAAAACAAAGTGATTTGGAAAATGTCTTTATTTCTTTCTTAAGTGACAGTTAAACAAACAAAACAAACAGCAAAGATTTAAAAAATAATAATATGAAGGTTTTCTTGTGAACTTTTTGTTTCACTGTTACATCAGCAAAATAATTTCATCTTATTGACCTTTCACCTTTGTGACTGAACAGATGTAATTTTGTTTGACTCTACAGCGAAAAATGTGGAGAATACAAAACATAAAATGTAAGTTTTCATCCCTGTGTGTGTGTGTGTGTGCGTGTGTGTGTCTGTGTGTTGAGATCAGACACACCCATGTGTCGCTGATAATCACTGTTTATTCAATAAGCAAATTCAATAAATCAACTGTAACATCTGACAGTTGATTCAAACATTGTGTATCCGTCAGGGGAATCAGCTAATAAATGTTGAAATAACAACACATGAAAAGATGTCAGCTACACTCACTTTATTAAGAATAATTCATACAAAAGAGTTTGTATCTAATATGTGTCCATTCCTGTGTAACCAAAACTCAACCATAATAAAATGTGATGCATTATACACAAATGTATCAATCACATATTTATCATTAAACATTCCTCACTGAGTTTGACCCTTTATCACACTTTTATTTTAACTAAGAATAATCGTGATGATAAATTAATCAATGAGAGACACGAACCATAACAAACCAGAAACGCATTAAGTTCTTTTCTTCTTCTTTTGTGTTAAATTGAAAATGTGCTGATCACAGAGCAGATTTCTGCTGTGGTGAAATTCTTTCATTGCTTTTTGCCCTCAGGTGTTTTTCTGTGCTCGCTGCTTGGGGTTATTTTGATTTTCCCTCTGTGGAGATACATCAACACCTCCACAGGTAGGAACATCTACAGGATGTCGCTATTGCAGCATCCTTCAGACTATTTTTTTTCTTGTTTTATTACAGGAGATTTTAAAATCTTGTATCTCATGTGTCAGTGATTTAAGCTGTTGTGGCTTTATGCATTTCATCTTTCGATTTACTGAAAGGAAACATCTATGTTCCTGCGTCTTTCTCTTTCTTTAAGGATTAAAGTGAAGGTTTATTATCTGTGGTTCTAATCTCAAATTCTTTTATTTTGAAAAGCACAGGACTGAAATCGGAGTAGAGATCATACATCACCTCTCACACACACAATGCTCTGGGTTTATCCCAAGACTGTACATAAAGTTATGAAGCTGTAACATATGCATCGCCCCCTGGTGTCTGGCTGGAGTATAGGTCATGAGTCCGACACATACAATGCCTGTTGCCAGTGATTTAAAGGACTCGTGTGTGTTTTATTGTCATGAGACATGTTGGACTGTGATTTGGTGGTAATGGACCTAAACTGGTTGTAGAGTTAAATAAATCAGTGGAAGATGAAGAAGAAGAAATGAAGGTTTGAGAAGATGCTTCCTGTTTCCCTGTGTAAACATCTGTTTAACTCCTGTTTCCAGAGGACTCTGATGTCCTTGACTCGTCTGCTCTGATGGTTTTCACCAAACAAGCAGGTTAGTGATCCGTTAAACCTGATCAGGATTCATCAGTGATGTGGATCTGATGGATCTGATGGAGCTGACGGGGGTTAATCGGTGGCGTGCTCTCCTCTCCAGGTGATTCGTGTGTCCTGCAGAAAGAATGTCCTGAAGATAACTTCAGCTTCTTCATCCAGAGTGGAGCAGCCAACGTCTTGGCTCCAAAGATCTGCATCCAAAAAAAGATGTAGGTGTTTGTCTCTTTTGTCTGAGCCTCACATATTGGATGTGTATGGCCCATATTCTTGAATCACAGTCAATATATGTGTGTATGTATTGTTATATTGTTGTGTTTTTCAGTTCTGACTATCAAACTAGATGATAACTGAAGTTCTGTGTCCTTCATTCTCATGTCTCTGTATTTGGACTCTTCTCAGCGTTCTGGGAATAGCACTGAACAACGCTGGATTTGGAATAAATGTTGTTACAATGAACGGTGAGTGATCAACTGCGTCTCCCCTGTTTGTGTTTGAGTAATCGTCATTAATGATGAAGATGCTGGATGCACATTTGATTTGTCTTATTCCCTAACAGGTAAAACAGGAGAGGTCATAAACACAGGTCATTATGACATGTACGGTGGAGGTGAGTTTTATTTCTGATGTTTTATTTCATGTCTTTAAATGATGTATGGTTCATCGACTGACTCTTTAACACTGTGTTTGTGTGGCAGACGTGACACCGCTCATCAAGCTCCTGCAGAACATCGAGAAAGGCTCTGTTGTGCTGATGGCTTCTTATGATGAACCTTCAACTAAGTAAATGTCCTGTCATCTCCATTGACCCCTGTTTGCTCTCATTCAGTCCTACAAACTCTCACAAACTAAATAAACGATGCCAAAGTCAGCATCAGAGATAAAAAATAAAAACTTACTTCTTGGCCACAGAGTCAAGGATCCCCATGTTTGAAAGTTGTGCTCGTGTGTCGCAGGTTAAATGATGAGGCGAGGAAGCTGATTGCAGAACTTGGAAGCTCCAGAGTCCAGTCGCTGGGCTACAGAGACAGCTGGGTGTTTGTCGGAGGAAGAGGTGCATCTGAGAAGAACACATTTGAAAAGGTAACAGGATGAATTAATGGACATGGACCTGCTGAGAGTCTTTGGAGTAATTAGTTCAATCCTAAGTGATTTAATATATAAATAATTAAATCATCCCTGTATCCATGGCAACCAGTCTGGGAGGGGTAGTGCCCTGTTAGTTAGGTGGGGGTTGGACAACTTGAACATTACCAATGAATTCACAGCAATAAATATAGGGATTCTTCCTTTAGATATTTAAAGGGCTATTCCCCTTAATAACCCTTTTGATATCCTAGAAAAATCAGTTGTCCTGGTTGTGTGAAACTGTAAAAGAATCTGTATGGATGTAGATGATCCTGTTTTAGATTCTGTTGATCGTCACTGTTTGGTTCTGTGTGAAGATACAAAAGTTGGTCCTGCCAGATGAACATCTCACTGGAGAAGCAGAGCTCCATGCAGAGTGTGGACACAGTGGAACAGTAGAGAACGAAGCAGATGGGCTGGAGGTGGAATGGCAGCTTATGTTCATGCTCTTTCCCATATTTACAGTGTAGTGTGTTTCTGTTTTTTTCAGCACCTGAAAAATGACAATTCAAATAATAAATACGATGGCTGGCCCGAGCTCCTGGACCTGCAGGGATGTATCCCTAGATACCTGGAGTGAGCAGCCGCCGGCTTTGGAAACCTCTCACAGGCACCGGGAGCATGAGGAGAAACACAACTCGTCTGACTGTAGTCAGTCAGATTCACTGATTGTTGTGCATTTGGTGCTTCATTAAAAGAAGGTTCCAATAAATCCACCTGACTACTTCCAGCTGCTTCTTCTCCATCATCTGTAACTGCGGCAGACATGATGTTTCCAGTCATGTCTGCCATGTCAGACTTTCCTAAAGATGTTAAAGTAGTGTCTCCAAACAGCTGCCCTGCTGCTGAGTCCCAGGTCTCACCTGGATACCTGGAGACATCCAGGGATATAATGGTTCCCGTGTCCCGTGTCTGTGTTTATAGTGGCTGATGATCATGACATTTTGGCAACTAGCCCAAAGAGTTTTCTGCCACTAGTGGGCGTCTTAATTAAAACAATAAGCACATACAGTGTGTTGTTGATGGTTAAGGAGCCACGCTGATGTTAGCAGGATTAGCAGGATTAGCAGTGCGGCTCAGTGATAACATGTGTCCGTCACCCACCTGTTAGCTCAGACTGAAAGTTTGACACTATTGTTAAAATAGTTTCGACTGAACTTATTCTATCTCTGAATAACTGGAGAAACTTTGTGTAGCGCCACCATGGGGTCAAGCCTTCCACATTTGTCCAGTATCTTTGTTCTGTGATGTAAAACATTATATCTGCTTCCAACATTGTTGGGAGAAAAGTGCTATATAAATAAAATGGACTTGACTTGTGTTGGTTTTACCTGAGCTCACAGCTGTAAGGAAACCATTGGAACATCCTGGAACCCAGACGATGTGTATTTTACTCTCTGATTGTTCTCAGCTGAGAATCCACCCTCAAATATTTGTACAAACACAATTAAGCACGAATGCCTTTGCCTGGGCCATTGTGTTATACACTAATCATTAACTGGCTGAATGAAGTGGACCTCTTTGAGGTGCTCGCAGCACATGAACGTGTTGACTTTGTGGCGTTATGAATTGGTGTGCGGTGACCTGACTGATTCCTGCTCCAATTTAAATGTAAGTACAGTGGAAGGACACACAACTGGAGAAGGGACGAGAAAGAGATGATGGTGTAAACAACCTTTTTTATTATTTCTCTTATGTAACAGCTGTACATTATATTAATTCAACCACCAAACTTTGATATATTAAATGTTTAAAAATGTATGATGTGTAAATGTATAATAAATGATTAGCAATTATCTAATAATCAAATTTAGATTAAAATTCTCTACCAGACAAAATCAGATGTGGACATTAAGATTATTAGAATGGATTGAAAAGTTAATTTTCTTGGGATGGTCAATATAAATGTAATGTTATTGCCATGTTGGATAAATAATGCTCAAACAAATGTGTCCACCTCATTGAATAAAAACTAAAATTGTGGTTATTTTAAGGATTTTTAAAAATTGTATCACGTTTATTTCCCATTGTGAAATCATATTTATATTCAGTCTTTATATTTTACTGCGTTTAAATAAAGCAATTTTGAAAGTGCAACTCGAACAACATTGTATAATTTCCATTTCAGTTCAAACGTTCTTTACGGAGAAAAGGAACCTGTAACTTTTACCTGTTTTTCCGAACCCTTTTCCTAAAGGAACCCACAACTCATATCTGACTGGCTATGCCAACAACCAATAAGGAAAAGGGAAGTGAATGACGCAGCTCTGATTGGCCCCTATGCTGCGCGATGTGCGACGAAGACGTCAAAGCTGATTGGCGCGTTGAGTACACACCGTTTTAATGGCGGAGTCTGTGGACGGAGTGGAAATGTTTGTGGTTTGATTCTGAAATAGAACTTGTCTGTGTAATTGTTTTGTGTCAGTTTTGTCTTAAATGGCGACGTTAGTTCTGGATAATGGAGCCTACACGGCGAAAATAGGATACAGTCAGGAGAAAGTCAGGTGAGCTGTTCACCTCATCACGGCAGCTAACGTGACTGCTAACACCAGTTAGCATAATAGTAAATCAACTGTTTGAAAATAGTTATCGTGTTGTATGACGTAAGTGAAGCTGGTGTTTGTTCATAATATAAGTGGCGTTCGATATTTTCCAACAACAACAGCTCCGCTGAAAAAATGTCGGGTTAAAATCTTTGCTCTTTCGCTAAACAGACACAGTCAGCCCCCAAAATAAGATCTAAATTAGAGCAAGCATTGAATTCGGCGTAAGACAAAGACATCTAATACGTATTGTTGTTTCGCGGAATGTTTTTTATGCCTTTGCACCTTAGTTTAAAACGGTAATTTTATGAACCATCTTATGACATCTCATGAAGACAGTCTCAGTAGATCTGTTTTTTTTTTCCTCCCTCAGTGTCATCCCTAACTGCCAGTTCCGCTCCAGGACATCCAGGTTAAAAACCTTCACTGCCAGTCAGCTGGATGAGATCAAGGATCCCTCAGGTCTCTTCTACATCCTGCCCTTCCAGAAGGTGACAGAGCTGAATCTCAAGCAGAGGCTGCAGTTCACATCTGGACTGTTTACTGAATTCAGATTTCATTGCTCTCTCTCTCCTCTTTGTTATCAGGGTTATCTGGTCAACTGGGACGTCCAGAGAAAAGTGTGGGATCATCTCTTTGGGAAAGAGATGTTCAAGGTGTTTGTTTCACTGTGGAGCGTTGTTTTCCTCATCTAGAAATGTGACTGTTTAATCTCTGTTACATTATAGACTCATCTAATGTGACCTCACCACCATCTCTTCTGTTCTGGCTTCAGGTGGAGTTTGCAGACACCAGCATTGTCATCACAGAGCCGTATTTCAACTTCACCTCCATTCAGGAATCGATGAACGAGATTCTGTTTGAGGAATACCAGTTCCAGTCGGCTCTCAGGACAAACGGTAGGTGAATCATTCATTTCTACAGTGTCTTTTGTGTTGTAGACACCAGCAAAATATTTGGCACCCAGTGGTTTTAATTCAGTTTCTGTTTAGTGTATTTGAGCTGTTGCAAACTTATTCACCAACCTGCTTTCATAAAAGAGGGAAAATCTGCAAAGGTACACTAGTCTGATTGAATGATTAGCTCTATAACTATTCTTTTTCTAATTGTAGTTGAATTCAGGAAAAATTCTGAGCCTCTTAATCTGAAGACACACATTATTAGTGCTACCAGTGGAAATAACGTAACGACATAATGGCATGTGGCGATATTCTTTTTTCTGTGTTTGTGTGTGTGATTATAACATATCACTTCAGTTTATATTACATTAGAGCACAACAACTTAATTTCCTCACAATTTTTCACTTCTTAAGATCAGCAAGACTTTTCCTATTTTCCAAATATAAATGACAGTTTCAGGAAAAATGCTTCACTCGCCGAATGTTTAAAAAAAACAAGAAAAAAAATAATGTCAGTCCACTGCGTGTCAAATTCAGGGTTAATCTGTCTTTGTGTTTAATCTGTGTTTATCCAGCGGGTTCCCTCTCTGCTTATCACTACTTCCACAACAAGCCCTCAGAGCTCTGCTGTTTGGTGGTCGATAGTGGATTCTCCTTTACCCACATCTCCCCCTACTGCCGCAGCAAGAAAATGAAGGAGGGTATCCGCAGGTAAGAGGGCATCAGAATTATGAACCTGCAGCTGTTTTAACATTGATGACAACAACGTGTTGGCGAGCTGGTGATTGATTTTTTTTCTTTTTTGTTCCTCAGGGTCAATGTAGGGGGGAAGCTCCTGACCAATCACCTGAAGGAGATCATTTCATATAGGTACTGTGACCTCTGTCAGCTTTTACCCGATTCAATGCCAGTTTGATGGGAAGTAACAAAGTACATTACTGAAGTACTTTGCTTATTTAAGTGCAATTTACTTGAAGTATTTTTTATTTTCCTGCACACCACCAACCCTTAGAGGAAAATGTTGTTATTATGCTGTAATTCAGTAAAGATACAATAATCTCTCCTTTTCAGACAGTTACACGTCATGGATGAAACTCATGTGATCAACCAGGTGAAAGAAGACGTATGCTATGTCTCTCAGCAGTTTTACAAGGATGTGGAGATTGCACAGTAAGCCCCGAAACACCACAGAACGTTTCTGCTTCAGTCTTGTTGCTTTATCAGTGTCTTTTTTTAAGACCGAAACCAGTATTTATCTGACACACAAGTTCAGCTCAAGCTTCTGTTGACTCCTTTAGCTAATTTTCAGCAGTAAAAGCTGAACCAACAAACTTATTAAAACAAGGAGGAAAAATGTGAAAAAAAACTTAAACGGCAGAAAATTACAGCGAAACTCTTTTCCTAGAAGAGGAAAGGAATTCCTCTTCTAGGATGGACCGATTCCCGATTAATTGTCTCTCAGCAGTCCTTTGAAATGATTGATCACCATTTCTTTCTATCTACTTATCTGTCTATATTTTCTTATCATTAATATATGTGATTTTTGTTTTTTCTGTTTTCAGGAAGAAGGGGGAGGAAAACACTGTGATGATGGATTATGTTCTTCCAGATTTCAGCTCCATCAAAAAAGGTTTCTGCAAGGTGACAGAGCTGCCATGTTTTCAAAGTCTTGTCGTGTTTGGCTCAGTTCACTGATGTCATCATTGACTTTTCTTTTCACCAGCCAAGAGAGGAGATGGTCTTTAATGGAAAGTATAAGACAGGAGAGCAGATCCTGAGGTTGGCCAATGAGCGCTTTGCTGTTCCTGAGATTCTCTTTCACCCATCAGACATTGGCATCCAGGAGATGGGCATCCCAGAAGCCATTGTTCACTCCATCCAGTCTCTGCCAGAAGGTCAGCTGTTTTATTTTCCGGAAACTAAATGCAGAGTTGCATCTCATTGATTTAATTTCTGTGCTTATGTCGTAAATCTGCACACCTTTAATGTCCTGTGTGCTTGTGCTTGTATGTATGAGAAAAGCCTCATGGTTTCCTCTGCCAACAGAGATGCAGCCACACTTCTACCAGAACATCGTCCTGACAGGAGGCAACACTTTGTTACCAGGCTTCAGGGAGCGACTGGAGGCAGAGCTCAGGTCACTTGCCCCTGCCCACCTCCCAGTGTCAGTCCTCCTACCTGCAAAGTAAGTGACGTAAAGCAGAGAGCACTGATTCCTGGAGTAAATGTGATGTCTGGCTACAGAAACCCAGTGTCTGTGTCGTCATCGTGGCGTTTTCTGTCCTGCAGTCCCATCTGTTACTCGTGGGAAGGAGGGAAGCTGCTGGCTCACAGCCCAGATTACGATGAGATGGTGGTGACGAGAGAAGACTACGAAGAGAACGGACATTTTATTTGTGAAGAAAAGTTTGATGTTTGAATTCAGCCTTTTCTTGAACACAAAGAAAAGAAAATCTGCATTTGAGGAATCAGTGACTGTTTACGTTGTATACTATGTTGATGCGTGCGTGTCTTTAAAACGAAAACTGCTGCAATCACAGTAAATTAATTTTTGTGTTTGACTAGTGTAGGATGCTTCTTTTCACATGTGGTTGTGTGAATGTGATAGTTAATTTTCTGACCTGCTCATATAAAATAATAAATAGTAGAGTGGACTTTGTCATTGTAAGTATGCCCAAACAAATATTCACATTCAAACGTTAATAACAGTGGATGTATGATTGATTAATGGATTGACTGATGACTTGTTTCCTGGTGATTGATAAAACTGACGTGGAGCCTTTCAAACCCATATGTGTTCATTTTATGTCGTCACATTGGAGCTTTTACTTTTAATTAGTGTTTTTAATCAATGCTACAGATGAGAATGTGTTTTTAGTTTTGAAAAATAATCACAGGATTAAATCTAAACATAGTCACACTGACAACTAACGTTTGTAAAGAAACCACCACTTAATAGAAGGCAAATAAATGAAGGATTTCATTGTTTAGGTTGAGGCGAATGTTTGTAAAGTCGTTGGTTTGGTCCTTTACTGCGGCTCCTACGTCTGGCGGGAAAAGTCTCCTGTTGTTAGCCGTGTTAGCTTCACTCAGCCGCTCTGGCGACCCCTACCACCGGACTACAGCCGACATTACGGGTCTGTTTGCTTTTATTGTGCATCTAAACTCCAGCTGTTTCCGTGTGCCAATGTTTACCTGTGTTTAACAGTATCTACCCCGGTTAGTGGCACAAGCTAAGCTAACGCAAGCTAGCTACAGCGTTAGCGTCTGTTAGCAGGGAGGAACATGGCGACCGGGAGAAAATCGATGAAGAAAAAACTCTCCGAGGATAAAACGGATAAAAAAGAGTTTGATTTTACTGGAGAAGACGAGAAGAAAGGAATGAGTGGTTCAGAGGACGACGGTAGAAGAGGTGAGCTAGCGTTAGCTTCACGCTCAGCGTTTTCCACTTGTGCGGCTAACAGTCTCATTGTGAAGTTGTGTTGTGTTGTGTTGTGTGGCGTGGTGCAGATGGCGCTGCGGAGAAGCCGGTGAAGAAGAGAACAGCAGCTGAGCTCGACGTGGAGGAGGAGAACTGCGCTGTCGGGTACCTATACTGCACTAACACCAATGCAGTACTACTGCTTCATGTAGATACTTCTGCACAAATACTGTGGAAATAATATATATAAAAGTATGAATAGGAAAACGATGTACACTCATACTTCTAGAGTACCAGTACCACCGTTTTTAAAAGGCTAACAGTTGTTTTACTCTATTATTTTAGTTTTTATTTTAGTTAATATTTCCAATCGATCAATTTAATTAACAGCCAAGTTTAAGAATGTCAGTAAAAGTGCTTAATGTAAAGTACAACATTACTGTCATTTAGCAGACGCTTTTATCCAGAGTGACTTACAATAAGTGCATTCAACAGATATACCCGAAAAGTACATAAATATTTATTGGAAAACAGGCGAAAATGACTTCAAGTACTCATTGTTTTTAAAGTTATGTTCAGGGAGTAAGGTGCATTGGAGAGATTCTGCTGTCCTGATGTCAGTACAAGACAAAAAGTATTCCATCTAAAGTATGAGAGTAAAAGTACTTTAAGTACACAAAGTTATTCATGCAGTCAAAGTATGATGGTGAAAATCCTGAATGGGTTATTTCCACCATAGTGACTGTGACTTGTCTCTGTGTGTCCGCTTCAAACACAATCCCTTATTTTAAATGTGTGATTTGTAATGTGTAATATGTAAAGCACATTGAAATGCTTTGATGTATGAAATGTGCAATACAAATAAAACTGCCTTGCCTTGCCTTCAGGAACGAGGTTCAGTCCATGCTGGAGAGGTTCGGAGGTGAGCAGCTTCGCTCTCCTGATGTTCGACTCTTCCGCCATGAGTCTGAAACTTTACCTGCTCTGTTCACTCTGTCTCCAGCTGACATCAATAAAGTGATGCAGACCAAGAAGAAACGTCTGGAGTGTCTCACAAAGAACTACATGAAGGGAAGTCAGCACAAACTGGAGCAGCTGTGGAACACCTATCACAGCCAGAGGTCAGAGTTCTGTACGACACCACATGAATCCTGAGTCACACTAATTTACATACACTGAAAATACCGTGCATGTTTTTTTAACAATCATCGGTTTTTAACAATTATCGGTTTAAATACAGCTATGTTGTCATACGTATTACAAACGTATGATTATGATTTGTATTCCAAATGTGTGTGAAGAAATAGTGTTACATCCCCAGTAGAGGAGAGGTGTGTTTGGGTCAGCATGGTCACAGTGCACACTGTGTCTGCAGGCAGAAGATGACTCAGCAGTATACGCAGCAGGTATCGTCAGCTCTGCAGCAGTGGGAGACTGAAGCCAAACGAGCTGAGGAGCAGGAGGAGAAGCTCAACGTCAGTTTACCTGCTTGTTGATTGGTTAGAGGAGGCCATGGGTTTGATTCTCCGTGACCTCATGAGCTACTCTTATTTGTTTGTTTGTTTACTTTAATTTAAATGTGGGTGCAATTCTATACAATACACACAGCAGCAGAGTACAATATCGGATAACATAATTAAATTGCAAACTAAATGGTCTTACAAAGTTTTCACTCGTGGTATCTCTGACTGTGAATCAACACCAGGTCAGTCTCTCTTCACAGAGAAGACACAGAGATGTTCTGTCAGTTAGATGAGCTCTTTCCTCTGTAGAATCTGTTGAGACAGCAGCAGAAGGTCCTGCAGCAGGCCAGAGTGGTGCAAAGCCAAAAGCTGAAGACGGTCAGAGAGCTGTACGAGCAGTTTGTGAAGGTGACACCTTTTTAACTTTCGTGGATATCAAGTGTTGGTCCTGTGAAATGTTCCACACATGTAAGATGTTACATATCTAAGTCTTCACGCAAAGCTTTTACTTTCTGTCCCTCCTGCAGTCACCAGTTACATTTCTTAAAATGTTTTGTATGTGATTTTAACAAAAAACATCTCAAGAAATGTTCCTTTAGTGTGTTTCTTTGTTTAACAAGTAGCTATTTATATTATTTTTGATAATTAAATTAGTTATTTTTATACAACTTGAATTGCTGACAAAAACTGAAATGTGAGGTAAGTGGACTTATTCGTGAGGTGTAGAAAGGATATTTAAACCAGGACCACCGTCCCCATGGGTTTCTCCCTCTGCCTCCTCCAGAGCATGGAGGACATGGAGCAGACCCATGAGGCCTTCCTGCAGGGGGCGCAACAGGAGCTGAGGAAGGAGATGGCCACCCTGCAGAAGAAGATTCTGATGGACACTGTACGTTTTTGTTCTTATTATTATTTTTGTTCTTATTATTTAATGTGTCTGGCAAACAATTTGAATTTGCCCTTACATTACATTTACATACATCACTACACTGGATTACAACATCAGAGCACATTACGTTACAACACATCACAATCCCCTATTTGTCATCTGCATTTCGCTAGGGGGAGCTCTGGACCCATTGTATCCCGGGTTCCCACGAGGCAGGGTTCGGGTTAGGGAGTTAGTCCCACATCACATGTAAAAAATAAATCAGTGAAACCCAAGATTTTGTTACATTGTCACATTGGTTAAACATAGGGTTTTGTTTTTTGCTGTGGTAAACCAGACTATGCTCAGTGTGAATCATAACAAATCCTGTAACTGTATTTGATTATTTATGTAATCAACATCTTATCCCATGTGATTTGCATTTTTTAAAATCTATTTCCACAGCAACAGCAGGAGATGGCCACTGTTCGCAAATCCCTCCAGTCCATGCTGTTCTAACCTGCTGTACCACTTGAAGCTTGTTCTCTCATACTTTATTGTGTTCCAGTTTTACATGTTTGTTATGGCTGTAATCATGCAGGGTTGTCATGGTTACACGTCTCTTGTTGACTTTATTCAGTGTATGTTAATGTTAGTTATTAAATGGTTTGTGGTTTCAGTGACTCTTTATTTAAAAATCTTGATTACTTGTTCTGCCTCTTATAACTGAGTTGTAACATAACTTATAAGTGAACCATTAAATTGTGAAATTTGTTCTGAAATCGATTTTATATTCGTCTCATTATTTACATTATCAAAGGGCTGTGTGGACGTTCAGATCCTGCAGGCCTTTACTGTGCCTCCCTCCCTGATCAGAGTGGGTCGAGGGCTAAACGTTGTGTTTAGGTTCAGTTTAGGGACATGAATTTGAGGATGAACCCAAACTCGCGTCATCCTGACTGTTTTTTATCGATCACGTTGAAAACTGAATTCTATACTTTATATTATGTGACCTTTAAATTTTCCGTCAAAGCATTAATATAAGCGCATCGACTTCCGTCCATTCGTTTGGTGGGTCATTCTCTCCGGTGAGACCAACAAAACGTTTACGCAGATCTTCCGGAACCTTTCGGTGTGACACCGGAAATCTGCGCTCCAGTTGTAAAGCTTCTTCCGGTTGTGTCGTTAGCGGTTGTGTTTAACCGAAGACAATAATATCCAGGTAAAGGTCCGCATCGTATTATGTCGTTATGCATATTATGTACCATTTAACGTTTTGGATGTTGGTTAGCAATGTTTCTGTGAACGTAGCCTGTTTGCTAACTCCAATAACAAACGAACTGCTGCGATTGTTTTTACCGATATTCACGTTGTTTATTTTTATGTTCATCTTCATTCATGTTCATGTTATTTCAGTCGGATAATCCGGGCTTTGTCGCAGATTAGAAAAAGAAAGAACAGCTTTTTTTCACGTTAGCTTCTCCATTGTGTTTCGCTCAGAGATTTCGACATTTCCTTGCGTTATCAGGTGAATCACCTGCGGTGGTCGTATGACGTGAGATCGGATCTGACGGGTCTGGGGCGGTCATAGAGGTGCGACCAGGAGGAGCTCAGGAGGCCATGGATGAGACGTTAGTAGCCAGTCCCTGTTCGTCCGAACCGGACAGTCCGGGAGGTCTCAACCGGGGATGCCTGCTCGACCCGGCGGACTTCCTGTACCATGATCTGTCCATCATCGTCCCAGAGACACCCAGGTACCACGACTCTACGTGTAGCACAGCACAGGCCAGTAGGAGTAGTGTCTGAGTAAACCTGCTAAGTAATGAGGCAACAGCAATACACATCTTCAGTTGTTACTCACTAACACATAAACAGTGTTCAGATGATCAGGTGGAACAGCAGCTGTTCTCTACTCGCCTGCTGCTAACATGAGTCCTGAGAGGACGATCAGAGGACACACACTGTCTGTCCACCTGCTGCTAACATGTGTCCTGAGAGGACGATCAGAGGACACACACTGACTGTCCACCTGCTGCTAACATGTGTCCTGAGAGGACGATCAGAGGACACACACTGTCTGTCCACCTGCTGCTAACATGTGTCCTGAGAGGACGATCAGAGGACACACACTGTCTGTCCACCTGCTGCTAACATGTGTCCTGAGAGGACGATCCCAGAGGACACACACTGTCTGTCCATCATTATGACATAACATGACATAATCAGTGTCATGTTTAGTTTATGTCATGTCATGTCGGGATTTCTCTGTCCTTTGATGTCTCTCCTCTGTCCTTTTTAGTATCTCCCCTCTGTCTTATAGTGTCTCTCCTCTGTCTTTTAGGCTCTGTCGTCTGTCCTTTTGTGTCTTTCCTTTGTCTCTCCTCTACCTTCAGTTGTAGAACTTGAGCCATGAGTTAACGTTAACGATGTAGGCAGTGTAATGTGGGATAGTTTGACAGTAGTGTAATGAAACCACCATTAAACAGAAGAAGTGGATATGTTTATATGAGACAGTTTTGTGTAGTTGTGGTACCACTTTGATCGGGTAGAATAAGTTTGAACAAAAAAACTGTTGACTTAATGTATAAATATTTTTGGCTCAGTCCACAGCTCGGCAAGCGGCGGAGACGTGGACCAGGGACAGAGGAGAGAGTGAGTTGCAGCTCTGTCACACAGTAATGACACGTGTCGATTTCATTTCCTGTGTGTTGCCCTGCCAGATGTTGGCTGATATGTGTGTCTGTTTTTAGTTGGTGGTCAGCAGCTCACCAGGTCGACCAGAACAAACTCCCAACGGCACCCCAGGTTTCTCCTTTAAACATAAACGCAGGCGTCTGTCAGCAGCGATGGGCGAGCAAAGTGTTGACCCTGATCCTGCTTCCTCTCTGGGGACTTTTCCTCTGGTCAGCTCGCTGGGGACCCCACCGTCCACTGCATCCTCTTTCTCCTCCTCATCTTCGTCATCTGCTGTCTCCTCCTCCCACCTCATCCCAGTATCAGAGGAGAATGTAGAAGAGGGGACTCGAACCGACACAGATTCACCCTCGACACCGCTGCTGCCAGCTCCTGTCTCTGACTCTCTGTCCTTCCTGACAGCAGAGGAAAGGAGGTGGCTGCAAGAAGAACAAAGAAACACCTCAACAGGTAAGGACAATATAAATATTTCCATCTCTGGACACGTCATCATCAGTGGGACCAGACACAAAGCTCATTGCAAACAGTGAGCAAAGTCATGTCTGACTCTGAACACACAAATATATCTGTCATATCACTTCCTGAGGGCGTCACCTCTGTTGTCATTACAGTAAAAGAGAGAAACCAGGCCCCCGAGAGCTTCATTCTGAACTCCATAGATTATCATTAACTAGAATCATATGTAGCCTGAAAACCACTGCGATACATCTTATGGTTATAGTTCTGTCATGTGATCGGTCCTGTGTGCAGCAGCAGCAGAGCAGATCGTCATCAGTGATGATGAGGAGGCCGTGGTTCGCGCCGTGCAGATGGAGGAAGATGAGGCATTGGCCCGCAGCCTGCAGGTAGGATGAGTCTTACACCAACTCCTCACCTGTGTGGAGAGAACTGACTGAAAATGTTCACCTTCATCTTTGTTTGTTCAGGCCCAGTTCAACCAGGAGACACACAGCAGACACCAGCAGCCTCATTATCACCACTGGCAGCAGGGTCAGCGCACGGTGAGATGAGCTCAGCTAAGATGACCTTTAACCTCCTGTTATCTGTTCACTGTACAATCTGTCAGCTGCTTTTTGTGTCGGACTGTGAATTTGTTCTTCTCTGTAGTTGTATCCTCCTGTGGAGTCCAACTGGATGCCTCATGTCCTGGCTGCTGTGTCTCCGGCTGCTGTTGAAAACGGTACAATGACCGATGTCTTTGTCTTTGTCTCCGTCTCTGAAGGCAGGATGATAAATCCTCTGAAACAGTCTTCATTTACGATTCTTTAAATTACTTTGCTTTTACTATAGTAACAGTAAGTGGTCTAATATTTACTACAATGTAGTGTGGTATAACACATTCACTCCACCATATGTTAAATGTAAAAATGAGAATCTGCTGTACATGCTGAGCCTGTAGGCTTTTCTAGTTCAGCATCATTGTAAAACCAGGGTGGTGAGACGCCTTCACCTCCGTTTCATCTGGTTCAGTAAAACACATATTTAACTGAGAGAAGGTCAGACTGAGCTGCAGTGTCTTTGTGTGCTGGTTTCATTGATATCATTTGTTTGTTTTCTCAGAGCCGATTGGCTCACAGAGACGACGGCAGAGCAGGAGGAGGCACACCGTGCCTGACCACCTGGAGGACCTTCAGGGAAACGATTACGAGGTGAGAGAGACCATCAGAGTGTCACCGGGACATTAGTCTGTACGCACTGTAAGACAAGAGGATAGGGGAAGGTGCCATTGTGCGCAACCGTCGTACATTGTGCACATCTGCTCATCTTTCAGGCTCTGCTGGAGTTTGAGGAACGTCAAGGTGCCGTCGTGTCCAAGAAGTTGACTCGGAGGGAAATCCAGAGGTTTCCTACCAAAACCTTCCAGTGTGCGAGTGGAGCTGGGAACACACAGTTAGTCCAGTGGCTGCTCCGACCTTGGAGCTCAGTGTTTCTGATGATAATCCTAATGCCTCTCCTCTTCCAAAACTTGTCTCACACCTTTTTTCTTCCGTCGACAGGTGTCAGATCTGTTTCTGTAAATACACTGATGGTGAGAAGCTGAGGATTTTGCCATGTTTCCATGACTACCATGTCAAGTGCATTGACCGCTGGTTAAAGGTAAAAAGCTCAGACACATCCAGCGAGTTGCTCACAGTTGAGATAGATGAGACAAAATTAACCCTAAGTATACAACATGTTCATTTTATATTTTACAGTCATTTATTATTCATAAATAATGAAAATATGTATTAGCCGCAGAGCCAATAAAGTCTAGAGGTGAGAATAGACTAAAAATAAATCAACATTAAATCGTTTATCTGTCGTTTTCTGTAGACGTTGACTGTGATCAAACAGAAATGAAATGTTTGGCAGGTTGGCTTTAGGGCTGCAGATTATTTTCTTAGTAAATGAAAAACACAGTAAGACCATCTGGTTCTAACTGAAATGAAAATGTTCATTATGTCGACTGATCCCTGACTGTTCCCTCCCCATTAGGATAACGTCACCTGTCCGATCTGCAGAGCCAACCTGGCTGACAGGGACTGCCTGGCCCCCCCGGCCCTCTGACGGCAGGCGTCCGCCTTTGTCGAGTTACTTGAAGACTTCAGTCTTACTGTAGTTTGATGAAGGACGAATCATCCACTCATCTTTTTATACTTTTATTTACATGTTTACTCTACAGGAATAAACGAGTAAACCGAGAAGCTGCTGCAGTTTCTTTTTGATTTGTCTGGAGAGGCTGTTTGTTTCAGTCTGGATTTAATGAAAGTCAAATAAAGTCAAAGATGTTTTACTCTCACAGTCTGTATTTATGCTGGCTCTTATTCTGAAAGAATGATCCTTGCATTAGTGCAGCACAGGCATGGGTTCTTAAGTCTCTGCAGATGCTCTCATTCTTCATAGTAGCGTTTCTTCATGGCCCTGTATTTCCTCAGGTAGTAGAGAGCCTCCAGCTCTCGGGCCACAAATTCCCCTCGAGCGATCATCTCCTTGATCTGTGCCGGGTCCTGGACTGACTTGTTTTTGGTGAAAGCTGCTCTCAGTCTGTCTCTGAAGTAGTCCGCTCCTTTGGGATACTCCCGGCCGAGGTAAAGTAGCTGAGATGAAAGAGTGTCCAGGTTAGGAACAGGCATGGAGACATTTATTTTGTTAGGGTGTCAGAGGTAAATCGAGGGGTTATTTCACATTGATGTGCTTTTAACTGTGTGGGACTCAGTCACTCACATTTTTATAGAGTCGCACTACTTCAGCCCTCAGAGGGTTTGCTGCCATTATCCTGCAGGTCAGAGCTGAAAAAACCAGGATCATCAAAATAAACGGATTTATTGGATGGTAATAAATTTTGGTTCTGTTATGAATTGATAAATAACAAAAGCTTAGAAGAAATGTTCATTTTTAAAATGAATTTACTTGACTTTTACATAACACTGCACATGGCTTCCAGCTGCTGTCAGGTTGGCTAACGCACAGATGTTAGACAGTGAAGCTGCTTTATAGCTAATATTCATATTTACTTATAACCTGTTGCTCCATTATAGCACGAGTCTCAGCTGGGTCACTTTTATTACTACCATTTTAATATGAATAAACCTGAATCATTATGTAAAATAAGTAACTATGAAACTCGACATGAATGACAATTGAATCAGCTGTGTGTTTGACTGCGCGTCATCGTGACATGTGATGTCACTTGGCCTGTTCGGCAGAGTTTAAAGACGTCACAGCCAAACATGAAACAGCTGAGTTAGCGTTGATACACAGACTTAACGAACGTGTAGGTTGATTTCTGCTGTAAAGCTCAGTCTGCTGGACTTTAGCTTAGCTTAAAGCCTTTAACTCAGCTAACTCCACGTCAGCGCAGGTAAACAGCTGACGGCGGATGATGACGCGGTGTCTGTGTTCGTACCTTTATTGTTGCAGTAACGTCGCGAGCAACTTCGTTTTTAAACTTCAAACTTTTTAAGCTTGTTTAACTGACAGTAAACAACCAAAGAGTAACACGCGCAGAGAAATGGCACACCTCCAGCCCACACATCCCGGAAGTGCCAATCTCATCCCTTCCTTTAGCTAATTTAGCTAATGATATTTGTCACTATTTATTATTTGAATCAATCATGTAACAATCATCAAATTAATCGATGGAACAATTTACAAGTCATTTGCAACACTGACGTTAAAATGAAGCTGAGACGTTAATATATTATTGAATGGTGTTTTACAAATTATATAACTCCTTGGATTGTTCTAGTACTTTTATATATGAGTACTTCACAGTTAGTTTTAATACTATAATATTTATTTTATCAAATAAGTCGTCCAAATACTTTAATTGTTGTTAGAGAACCTTTGTTGTTGAATGCTGTATCAACAGATGATAATTACTGAGGCTGATTGATTTTTGTTTGCACTGATCGTTTTCTAATATTTTCTGAGAAGACGAAGTTTAATAAATTCTATTTATGTGACTTCTTTGAATAAAAAAACAACTGTCAAATGAATGTACAGTAGATATTAATTAATTAAAAATATTTTGTTTTAGTAAAAACTGTTTTGTGTTCCAACGTGAATTTAAAAAACACGCTCATTGTCATTTTTGTCCTTCCTACTTCTCCGTAATGGCGGTTTCTCGTTGTGTGCTATTTTTTTCCACACGAAGTGGGCGAGTACCTTCCCCTACTCTGTCTCTGATTGGTCTGTGTTGAGGATGATGACGTGATCATTGGTTAGAGTTAGGAAAAACCTAAGTTTGGGCCAATCAGCGGCAGGACATGGGCGGGGTTTCCTTCAACTCTTGCAGGAACAAACTAACGCTGCGGGCGGACCAACAACAAAACAAACCAAATTCACTTCTGTTTATTTTCTGGACTTTTGGGGTGAGTATGATGCTGTTGGTTGAAACATACTTAAAGTTTACAGATTTTTCATGTCGTCATCGTGTCCTTAGCGTGTTTCGTTAACTTGGTAACACGGTGTCTTCTGAAGTTAGCTTGAACTATTAGCTGCTGTTTACTAACTTCAGCTGCTGCTGCGTTGTTTAACCCGGTTTACATGTTCAAACACCGGGATGTGAACAGCTGAGCTGGTTAGTTACTGTGTAGGTGGTTGTGTGTGTTGTGAAGGTTCATCTGCTGCTTTAGTCCTCAAGTCTGTGAAATGTATAAACTTTACTCACTGAGGTCTTAAGTAGGTTTTTTTGAGTAAAATGTACAGTCACTGTTCCAAACCCTCACTTCAGTCACATTAACTTCAGTCACATTGTAAAGTGTAAGTCTGTTACAGTAAATGACGATCTAAGCTGATGTGAACTCATCTGTCCTGAAACCACCTGTTAACTTCACGTCAGGTCTCAAAGTGAAACGGTTTCTGGAAACAGGAAATGATAAGAACTCAAAATCTCTTAGCGTTATTGTTGATCAGTCTGTATGTTTTCCTTGTTAATTATTTAGTCAAATAGTGATGTGTGAAAAATCTCACATCCTCCCATCTGAGCAGCTTTAACCATGTGTTTTTTGTCCAGGTGTTGCAATGGAGGAGGTGACCCGTCTGGTGTCCACAGGAGACTGTGTCAAAGTCTGGGATGCGGTTTCCATGACGCCCATGGAGCAGTATAACCCCCATAGCATTAGCCACCCGGTGGCGCAGGCCTGCTGGAGTTCCAACAGTATCCTACATAGATAGAAACAAAAGTGTGTTGTTATCAGCCCATAATTAAAACAAGGGCCAAAAGGTTAAGTGTGTGATTTTACTAATAAGTAGTATAAATCACATGTTTGAAATATTTAAGTTATTCTTATTTTTGATCAATCTGCAGGTCATTTTATTGATTAATTAATTCCATAGAGGTTCCCGCTTTAAAAGCTAAAGACATTCAGTTTATTATCATGTAAAACGATGAACCATTATTGATACCTTATTTCCTTTAATGGTTTAAATGACTTTATCAGCTGATAAATAATGAAGAGTAGTTCACCAACAGATGCTGCTACGATGGTTTTTGCTTTCTTACTGAAGCTGTTTGTGTCCTTTCTCTGTATAATCTTATAAAAAGGAAAAGTACGACCACGTAGACACAGCTGTTTATTTCTATGTAGTGGTGATAGACAGCAGACATAACGGCACTTTAAATCAGTGATGGTGAATCAGCCTTGACCTATTCTTTTAGACCATTACCTGGTCAGTGCCAGCAGCAGCGGAGACAAACTGGTGGTTTCTAGCCTCAAGACAACTCCAGTTCCTCTGGTGGAACTGGCCGAGGGTGTGAGTACACACTGAGCTTTAATCACAGTACTATACACTGTGTCCACTTGTTTGGGCACCCCTGTAGACTTTAATGCAACGATTCTGTTTTGGTTGACATGACTGACATTGTTATCATGTCAGTCATTCGAACCTGAACCCTAATGACTGTGTATCAGCACTATTTTTTGTACATATCTTTTATCTGCGGTGTGAACAAAACTTTGAACCGCTGTTCTCTTTTACATCCAGAAAAAACAGACACGTGTGTGCCTGAGTTCCTCATCTCAGTTTCTAGTGAGTGGAGGTTTGGATCACTGTGTTCACCTCTGGGACCTGAAGACCAAGAGACTGCACCGCACCCTCAAGGTGAGTTTTGAAAATGTGTCACTTTTTCATTTTACAAGAAACAGTGATGACATTTAAAACATCTGTTGCCGTTCCAGCTCCCCCAGTCAGGAACAGACAAATCCTTGGTGGTGTATGAAAGGTTGTGACAGTTCCTGCCTCTTTAAGAGTAACTTTAAGAGTTTGGGTTTTTTGTGTGTGTGGATGGACAGAGCAGCACCCACTATTCTGACTGTCATTAAACCTCCAACCTTTACCTCCCCACAACAAGTGGTGTGGATCCCATGAAGATCACAGGTCACACTTAAGGTCATGACTCTTCCCATGTCTTGCTCCTCAGGACCACAAGGAAGAGGTGACCTGTGTGTCTTTCAACTTCAATGACAGCTACATTGCCTCTGGTTCCACCAGTGGTGATCTGGTCCTCCACAGTCTGACAACCAATCTGTCCAGTAAAGCCTTCGGCCATGGCAGCAACCAGGTCAGCTAATTGTGTTGTAATGTGATTTGTTGGTATTGCATATAAACGACGTTCTGATACCGATGCCAGTATCTTCCCCCTTCCTGCTGCATCATCAGCCTATCCATGACCTGAGGCTGTCCACACTAAAACGTTCGCTGCTGGGCAGCGTGGCTGACAGTGGCACCGTGGTACTGTGGGACTCCAACACCCAAAAGGAGATCCATGTTTTTGACAGTGCCCACAAGGCTCCTGGCTCTGGCCTGGCCTTTTCCCCCGCCAGCGAGCTGCTGGTGGTCAGCGTCGGTCTGGACAAGAAGATTGTCTGCTATGATACAGCCAGCAAGATGTAAGACTAAACTCACAGTATTTACTACATTAAGGGGTTGGCAGTAAAACAGAAACATCATTAGTAAATCCATGAGTCATGAAGCTCTTAGTTACAGGTCTGTATCGTCTACAGTCAGTCAAAATGTTAGGCTCTACATTTAGAACGTAGGTATAAAAACATGCAAATGAAATGTATAACTGGTTTGTACAATATTATTAATTGGTAACTCTTTTATATAAATTAATTTTTCAGGCTAGTATTAATGTTCTGAATTATATTAAAAACAGAGAAATGCGCTCCAATAGTACAGTAACTTTCTGTGAGGGAATTTTCTAGATACTTAACATCCAACCATTAACATGTTCAAACACAAAACAAAATAAAAACCTTAGAAACAAAATTCTGTGTGAAACAAAAGCTTCAGTTTCACAGAATTAAAAAATTCTGTGTACGTGCAGCGTCCTGAGGTCAATCCGAGTGGACGGTCCTCTGACCTCGGTGGACTTCACTCCGGATGGTACCGGTCTGGTGGTTGGGTCCACTCAAGGGAAGATCTACCAGTATGACCTGAGGAACTCCAGTGCCCCAACTAGGATTACTGTGGCACACAAAACATCAGTCACCTGCCTTCGCTTTCAGAGCAACATCAGCAGACACAAGGTACCAACAGCCCAAGTTTACCTGTGTGCTAAAACCTACTCTGATGTTAACCACGTTGTTTGAGTCTGAAATTCAAAATCCCCTGTTTTTACACTCGGCTGTCTCGCTCTCTCTCTCTGCCTCTAGTCCAGTAGACTGGGCTCCACCAAGACTACTAGCACCAAAAGATCCTCAACCAGAGTCTCTGCCAGCCAGCCAGACTCTGCCCCTAGCGCAGGCCCTGCCCCTGCCAGACAACTGACAGGTACAGGTGAGGGCATCTCAATTTTAAAGGGTCGCATGGATGCAGATAATTTACAAAAAAAAACAAAAAAAAAAACATGACCCGTGCATCAGTGGTAGACTGTGATCTGTGTCAAACAGGAGTAGCTGGTGCAGAGGTGATGTCCTGGAAGGCTGAGGGTCAACTGGTGACAGAGCAGCCTGCTGTGGAGAAGGTCGTCAGTGTTGGACGAAACAGTCTGGATGTCTTCTCTCCTGCTCGGGATGGTCAGTGTCCCAGCAAAAAAAGATTACAGCCACTGTTTCAATAAGGGACATGCACTGTTTTATAGTTTTGAATAAAAAAAGTATAAGTAAAATGACTGAACACAGCTTTTATGTGATGGATGGACAAAGAGGTGTTCATGATGGTGATGTACTGTTATATTCACAGGTGCTTTTAATAGTCTGACCACATCCACATCTGTCAGTACAACACCACCTTTATACTCAGTAATAAATATTAATGTACAGATATGGCTAATAATGTTGCAACTCAGTGAACAAAAAAACATCTGATTGAAAAACTAAAAACTGTATATAATTATAATCAATAATCAAAATAATCAATTTACATTTATAGTTGTTATTGTAGGTGGACTAAAATCAACCCTTTGCTTTTCCAGACCAGCGAACACAGGGGATGAATGCAGACACATCACTGGGAAGAGCACAACGTATGACAGTGTAACAGCTGTAAGTTTGACCAGCACTGTTCAGAACTGATATGGATGCTGTGTTTCCATAGTTACCAGTCTGGAGATGGTGTCCAGAGAAGGGGAGGGTCAGCAGGTCGTTGGTCGAGCCAGTCTGGACATCTTCTCTCCGGTCAGAGAAGGTTAGACTCCTTTTTCTCAACCTTACTCTGGAAACAGTTTCTACCGATGTGACACAAGGACATGTGGAGTTGAACAGACTAACAACGTTGACATGTAGGAGGACATATGAGGTTTGAGTTTAACTCTCAGGTCTCTTTTTCACCTAAAATTTACAACAACTAATCTTTGACCAGGTTATGAATGAACGAGTTGATTGTGTGTTTGTGTTCACTCTGCCACTGTGATGTGAATCTCTCTGTTTCAGACTCGGGACATTCAGGTGTCAGCTCTCATCGTAAGACCTCCTTAGTTGCCTCTGCGGGTCGATGCTACAGCCCACTGTCAGTCTTCCAAACCCCCCCACCAATCAAAGAAGAAGAGCCTGTTCCTGCTCCAGGTGCTGAACCATGTGACTCCAAGAAGGTGATGACCTCTGTCTCTGACTTGGACTTTGGAATCTGCTTATATACAGTTTATTTAGTCTTTACAAGGGGTGTAACGAAATAGTAATCTTACAAAACGATACGAAATACGATACAGGGACCATGATACGAAATGCTCACGAAACGAAACACACCACCACACATATACGTTCCACATCACCGATGTATGTGATGCTGCAATGGCCACTATTTCCTCCTCTTCCTCCATTTTCTTGCTGAAAAAATGCACTGCAATAGCAGGCGAGAGGGTAAAAAATCATCCATCTCAGTGAGCGATGCCTCTCCACTTTTTTTTTTTTTTTTACAGATTTTATTTCGTCATGTTTAAAATTTCGCCCTGGTGTTAAAAATATATAGTTTCTAACAAAAAACGTTGACAGTCTTACAAGGTGAGCAGTTCGAGTCTGGAAGGAGAGAGCCAGGTCACGCCCCCACAATCCCTGCAGACTAATCACAGCCAGTCAGCCCCACCCTTTTTCACTCCAGAGCCTAGCCTCCGGAGAGCCAACGGTTTTCAAGTTCAGGTGAGCGCTGATTCACCTGTTAACGGAGCTCCACCCATCACAGCAGCAGGTAGGGCTGGACAGTGATGGTTACGGGTGAGCGGGTTCTGGTCCTGGTTCCTGACCGTTTTGTCTGTGTCCTCAGCTTCTTCTCTGTCAGCGGCCACGTCCTCCTCACTGTCCCAGAACATCGCAGAGCTGGTTGGACAGGGAGGAGCTGCTCCTCTCACCTCCCTCCAGATCCACTTCATCCAGAACATGATCCATGAAACCCTGGAGGACTTCAGGTCAGTCCCTGACCTTTGACCCCAATTGTGCCTTGTTATTGTTGAGTTTCTTTCATTGTTAAAGGTTTGAATTGTTGTTTTCCCTCCTTCTCAGGGATGTGTGTCACAGGGACATCCTCAACCTTCAGGTCGAGATGGTCCGACAGTTTTACATCCAGCTGGTACAAACATGACATTAAACTGTTTACTTCCTTCATATGTTTTGGTCTAAAAATAAATAAAAACTAAGAAATAATGCCAGTTTTGTGTGCATGAGTTAAACTGTACAGGCCATAAATCACAACATGCTGTATGTCAGTACGATAACTCGTCAACCTCCATGTTTGACATCATATTTCAGAACGAGATCCACGGCCTGATCGAGAAATACTCTGTGAATGAGTCTCTGGTGGAGGAGATCGAGAAGCTGAGAGAGGAGAACCGCAGACTGAGGGCCAACTACTGACCTTTGACCTGGGTCTCTTCCCACACTGTCCCTTCCTCAGTGAGGTTACCTTCAGGTAGGAGGTGGCTGAAGGTGAGGAGGCGGTGTGGTCTGCTGTTTGTAGACGACGAACACAGCGCTTGAGTCTCGATTCATCACAAACGGTGCCTTGTGGTGCTGAGGACGATGCGGCATCACACAGAGAGAAGCTGGTGCATTTGTTTACATTAGTAATGAATCCGTGAACTGAACTGATAAAACATGAAAATATACGTCTTTTGTTTATATAATTTAAGTATAAACATATTATTCCACAGTTTATGAAACTGAAAACAGATTTAATGGTTTTTATCTTGAGAGGAGACACTTGTTAACATCATCAGTCAGTTTGTGTTTTTGTATGTTTTTATTGAGAAGAAGCATTTTGCCTAAAAAATAAAGAGTAATATTAAACAGAAGAAAGGACTCATTCTGTTGAAATGAAGGAACATTAATTTAACACAAGCTTAAAATGATGAGTACAAAATGTGTCACAGTGAAACATCATGCGTTTTGGTATGGTGTGTGTTGAGCTGCTGATGGGGGTTGTAGTTGTAGCAATCTACCTGACGATGGCGGTGTGCAGCATCGCTGCGTATGATGTGCCAGAAGTGAAGCGGCAGAAGAAGAAGTCTCCCGCCCCATCCTGTGCTTTTAACCGAAGGCGGGACTCAGTGCGGACACTTCTCCTCAGAGCTGCTGGCCAAACATCTACTTACTCCACCACAACGCCGAGAAGATGGTGAGGACCAAAGCCGACAGTGTCCCCGCAACTTACAGGAAAGGTACAGCGACACACAACCTTTATCCCGTTCTGTCCACACGGCGTCGTGGTGTTGTGTAGTCTGATTGTGCGGTTTGGTGACAGCGCTGTCAACATGGCGGAACCGTTATAAAAACACACGGTCACAAATAAGTTTAACAACGCCAACATGAGAAAACAGACGATTAAACCGAGTCCGAGCAGCTCCGCCCGCCAACCGGGAGCTTTCTCCCGTCGGCCGCAGACGTTTCATAAACCAAACTCACATTATCTGTTTGATTCACATTATTCTGTTTTATTCACATTTGTCTGTTTAAATCACAACACTCTGTTTAATTTACATTAATCTGTTTTATTCGCATTCGCCGTCTGAATGTGCAAATGGCGCCAGTGTTAGCGCCCCCGCGTGGCTTAATGCAGAAGTTAAACTAAACCCTATTGGGAAAGTTACTCGGTGAGATGATGTCTTGCTTGTTGTGTATCTGTGACTGAGACACAACGACAGTCTGTTCGTTTGGTCTCAGCGGGTTTTATCATGCTGCAGTAAAGTGTGATATCATTGGTTCACAGGCGTGTGACGTATCTGACGCGGATATGACGCCTTGTGTCTGACCCTGTTGTCATTGTTTTGATTTGCAGCTGTTGCAGCTTCTGCTCCGCGGAAATCTCTGGGTTCCGGTCCGTCCAACTCGTCCTGCAGCAGCCAGACCGCCACACCAGGTCAGTCCCAAGCCGGGCTCCTCACTCTGTTCACCACCCTGTGTCACACACCTGAACCTGCGCTGTCTCTCTTCTCAGCAAAGAACAAATACGCCGGTGGTAACCCTGTGTGTCCTCGCCCCACCCCCACCTGGCAGAAAGGCATCGGGGACTTCTTCGGCGGTCCTCCCAGGAAACCTGAGAAGGAGAACCAGAGACCCGGAGAGGCTGAGGATGATGAAGAAGCCGGAGGCAGTGGAATGGCAAAGGCCAACAGGAAGTATGTTAAATGTCTGGCCACATTGTTTTCTTCCATATCTGGTACTGGAACAGTTGGTTTGAGTTTTATCTCGAGCTCTCTTAGAAACAAAGTCGATCCAGTCGAACAGAATTGAAGTTGGAGTAATGTTGACGAGCAGCTGCTGTTTCTTCACAGCAAACGACAAACTTATGAAGAGAATGTGAGAGATAATATAACATAAGAGATAATTCTCCCAAATTTCATTCAGTTTCACATGAGTTAAAGCTACTGTCTAATTGATGTGGGTTTAGTAACATGTGAATTGTATCACAACAATAGCACATCTAACTGCCGATGTCCTACAGATGATGTTGGTGGTGGTCAAGTTGTGATTCTTTGTGATGAAGTGCACCTCTTGTGTTGCTGTTGCCAATGACTTGTTTGGTGTCACATCTCAGTGGTGTTAACTTTTCTACAGAAAAACATTTTTTTCGATCTAAAAAAACAAAAGTGATTTTTTTCTGCAGTTTTTCTTTTTAATCGAAATGGAAGTATTTCACCTCACAAATTATTGTCTGTGGCTGGCAAGTAACCCGAGTGGGTTGTGTGTGTGTGTGTGTGTGTGTGTAGGTCCAGACCACTGCCTGCTGAGGAGGAGGAGGAAGATGACTGAAGATGATGATCGCCACTCTCACTCTGTGGCATTTTAATGTACATCTGTATATAATTTCTATTTAGTTTACATTGAATAGCATTGAATTAAACATTGTTTTTTTAACCTGGTGAGTTCTGTTGTGTTATGTTTCAGAATTATTCACATGTTCCATTTGTTTCCTGTGAGATTAGAAATGCTTATTAATTCCTCTTCCTTTATTGATATTGGTATGATCAGTATTGAGTGTATATATAGGTGATCAGTGACTGTATTTAAAAATGACCAATGGGTCTTCACTTCTGTATAAAATAAACCCTGAAACTGATTTATGGCAAAAGACCAAACTTTACAAGAAGATTAAACAGTTTTTTGCTTTCAATTAAGTCAATTAAGCTAATACTACATCAAACTAATGATTTATGACTAAATATTACTGCCTTAAGTAATAACGTGAATATAATTGTACAATTGTATTGAACAGCAGACGATGCCTTCAGTATGGGAATGTATTTTCTCTCATTCCTTTCCTGTTTATCCTGTTCAGGGCGAACAATAAGTATCATCAGCGTCATCATCGCGTTGACGTCATTCAGAGATTTGTGATGTTTCTCTGTATAAATCGGAGTGAAGACGTTTATGATGAATACCAGATTAATGCCACATAAACATCGTGAAAGTGAACAAACTCCGCCTCGCCGAGAGGTCCAGAGGTTAAATTCAAGCGCACCACTTTTATAGCCTACGGCAGCCCGCGAGGCCCTGTTGGCGAGCCGGAACAGTGAGTAAACAACGCTGCGGGAACAGGTGGCAGTTAACGCCGCGTGTGTCCGTGTGTAACCGGAGTCTCCCTCCGCCGCGAGAGGAAGCGGCGCCTTCGCGTGACGGAGAGAAGCTGCAGCGGGCGGGCGGAGCGCTGAGAGCCGGCGGAGGGCGCGCGGCCGCGGGCAGGATGTGCGGGTGGAGCTGGACGGTCGTGGTTCTGACATGTCAACACAAAGACAGCGTCTACGCCTTCCAGAGAGGTGACGATCACCTGTCTCTCTCTTCAACACAGTTTGACGTCATGTTTCAAATTGCATTAGAAAATACAGAGTGACGTCACCAGGTGCGGTTCATACGTGCGCAGGTCCCTACAGACAGAACTATTATTATTTAATGGTCATTTTGTAGGTTTGATTTGGGTCCTGGGGCGGAGCTATACGCGGAGTGGGCGGGGCCATTGGATATGACGTGGCCCTGCTGACAATAAGATTTTAACTTTATCATGGCGGAAGAAGCAAGATCAATCAGTGAAATGATAAAGACTGTTTTAATTAAGACTAGCAATTAGTAATGTGTTATTCTTTATATTATAATAATAATATAGTATGGTGGGGGGTGTAGCTGCTCCACCACTGACCTCCACATACAGTATACAATAGACAGTGTATAATACACAGTATACAATACACAGTATATAATATACAATACACAGTATACAGTGTATAATACACAATATACAGTATATAATATACAGTATATAATATACAGTATATTCAGTCTGCTTCTGAAATGCTGCAGTGTGAAGCCTTAGATTTTGTTTATTTTATTATTATTATGTCTGATGTGTGTGTGTCTGATGTGTATCTGATGTGTGTCTGATGTGTGTGTGTCTGATGTGTATCTGATGTGTGTCTGATGTGTGTCTGATGTGTGTCTGATGTGTATCTGATGTGTATCTGATGTGTGTGTGTGTCTGATGTGTATCTGATGTGTGTGTGATGTGTGTGTGATGTGTGTGTGTTCCAGAGCTGGAGCTGCGGCAGCAGCGTGGTTCTCTCTCTGAGGGTGCGTTGGTCTTGACAGTGCCTGACCGCCAGCAGCCGCTGGGCAGTGGGGGGGCGACGCTGAACGCTCTGCTGGTTGCTGCTGAACATCTGAGCAGCAGAGCAGGTCACACTGTGAGTCATATAGAAGATCTATAGAAGACAGACCATGGACAGAGATTTGCATGTTAAACGAGTGTGTTTGATTCGCTCAGGTGGTGACAGCTGACGTCCTGGATGATGCTCACATCCTCATCCTTCATACAGTGAGTCCAGTCCAGATGCAGATGTTTGCATTAGCATGAGTTCTATACAGCTGCTAATGGCCGCTGTATGTTCTTTTCCTGCAGGGTCGAGATTTCCCCTGGAGCTCTTGCAGCAGAGCGTTCTGCTGGCTGCCTCGAGAGGAGCAGAACCAGAAGATCCAGGCTCCAGTCTGCTGTCTGGACCTACTGCTGGACTGCCTCAGTACTCAGGTCTGCCTCCGTCTCCATCTCTTCTTCTCACACAGTGACACATCTGAACACTACAGCAGTAAAGATGAAACCACAGCTAACAGTTGGATGGATGTGATTACAGGTCACGTGGTGTGAAAGCACAGGGCTGTTTGTTGTTGTTTGTTTGTTGTTGCCTCTGTGGTCTCTTTATAACCATAAACTGTACGTTTTGTGGATTTGATGTAGATCTGTCCTGGTTCTCCTCCTGGTGTTTGGGTCTGCAGCACTGACATGATGGTCACCATCCCTCCTGACTTTGGTAAATGAAGAGACTGATACAGTTCTCATGTTGTAATATTAAACACACACAGAGACAGAGACAGAGAGAGAGAGAGAGAGAGTGAGTAGTTAGTTAACAATTAATCACTTTACCAATAATCACTTGTTGTGTGTGTTCAGCTCTTTCCTGGGAGGGTTTCTCTGGCGTTCGGGTTTTGGCGTTACCTGGTGAAGTCTCCTTTGCAGCCAATCATGGAGTCTACCTGTCTGACCAACAGGTGATCAGTTTTAGTTTAACAATCACATAGTTTTTAATTGTAGTCATTTCAAAGTCTGTCTTGAGTTCGACTGAAGGTGCATTTGTTTTGAGTGTCAGGGTCAGGTCAGAGACATCATCTACAAGGGAACAATGGAGCAGATTCAACAAACACTGATGCCTGATGGGAAAGTGCCACTGGTACGTTCCTCTGTGCTGACAAACACAAACACCTGTTGGGTTGGACCTGGGCCGAGGTCACTGTTATGTGTTCTGCTTTTTAATTTTCTGACTTTTATTCACCACCTGTGAATCTGGATCCCGGAGATGAAGCCGTTATGAAGTATCTATATGATAGCTGTCCAGTCTGATCTAATGTCCACAGGTATCAGGTCCAGTCTTCTTCAGCAGGTCTGTATCAGAGAAACTGTTGCAGACTCACGTCACTCCTCCTCTGGACGGCTGCACCTACCTGGGCCTGGACTCTGGAGCTCCGCCCCTGCAGGTACGAGGGTTGGGGCAATAGGGGACTTTGACCAATAGGGGTTTAACGTTGTCTAAACCCTCCTTAGTGCCATACATTTCTTCTCTGTTGCTCATTCATCTGAGCTGTCGTTAAAAACATGGTTGATGTTTAACCTCTGTTTTGCTGTTGTTCCTCAGATCTCTCTGTTCCTGGACCTGCTCAAGTGCCTCTGCTCAGATCTGACTCAGGATCAGTTTGTGACTGAGGACAGAGCCGGCTGCAGTTCTGCTGTTGGACCACAGGGGGCGTTGGTGAGGGGTGGCAGAGCAGAGCTGTGGAGGATCCTCAGGGGGACCCCCCTCAGCGTGGGTGGGTTTTCTCTGTCTCCATTAATCCGAGAGGAGACTTGATAAACTGTGCCTCTCAGTGTTCCAGTTAAGATCAATTCACTGGAACACTTTCTGAGCTGATCTGTGTTCAGCTGGGTTAAAGGCAGAAGCCATCCTCTGACCTCTGACCTACACCCTCAGTAACGGTGAGGAAAAGCTGCCAAAAAAAAGAAACTTTTAACAGGGGGGAAAAAAAACCACAAGAACCTCCGGGAGAGACTCATCTGAGGGATCCCACTCCCAGGGATGAACAGAAGAGAGAGAGAGAGAGAGAGAGAGCTAAGGCACTGTATGACTGGTTGTTAGCGTAATTATACAAGTAGGTTAATAATATAATGTAATGTAATGTAATGTAATATAATATAATATAATATAATGTAATGTAATGTAATATAATATAATATAATATAATATAATATAATAATAGTTGGAATGGTGCTTTGAGTGCAGTGCTGAATCAGGGTCCTGCAGCTGTTATCTGCATCTGTGCTTTGTCCTGCTCCTCACAGTGTTTGTTCCTGACGGTCGCTATGACTACCTGACTCTGGTTGGGAAGCAGCATGTGGAGCGACTGACCTGTGATTGGCCAGACAGAAACACACTCTCTCACATCCAGGTGGCTCCCTGAGTTTCTCATCATCCTCATTGAAGTGTCCTCACCATTATTATCACTATCACTTCCTGTTATCACTAACACTTCCTGTTATCACTAACACTTCCTGTTATCACTAACACTTCCTGTTATCACTAAGAGAGAGAACAGGATCAGTGACGGAGGTCGAGTCATAAACAGCGTTATACAGGGAGACGTTGCCATGACGACTGGAGCTGTGGTGCAGCACTGTCACTTACAGGTAAAGTGTTTGACAGCGAGGCTTCATGACTGTATTGTTCAGACAGCAGAGTGACCTCTGACCCCTGCGACAGGGTCCCCTGGACATCCCCTCAGGTTGTTTATTGTCGGGTCTGGAGTTGTCAACGTCACAGTGCATCAGGCAGCTGAAACTAGCGAATGACATCATCATCCAGGGACATCGCATTGAGCTGCGGGGGTTGAAGCTGAACATCTACACAGTGATGGGTGCACAGGACGA